>CM034147.1:709624464-710191964 GCA_019776745.2 Taxus chinensis | reverse complement strand
CCTTATGCCCCCCAAGTAAATTGGGATTCTTACCCTAAGCCTATAAGTGCACAAAAATAATCACACAATTCCTTCTCTCCCTTGCAACAAGCAACAAATCCATGAATCCATTTTCTCTCCCTATAGGCAAGTCTCCCATTCACAATCCCACAAATTTTCATGTCTCACATAAAATTCATTTTCCCTCTCCAATGGTCCCATAAGCCCTCCTCACACACCCAACTAAGGCCATCTACTCAACCAACCCACAAAAAAGACCATCATAAGACAAAATGATTTTAACAAGCACAACATTGCTTACAAAAAAAACAAAATCATAATGGAAAAAAGGGTTGAGAGAGTACCTCTCGATCAAGATCCTAGAAAAACCTTCACAAGCCCCTTCAAATCCATGCCAAGAAATTTTCAAGCACTCTAAAATCTCCAAAATCCAAAAGTGCACAAGAAGCAAAAAGAGTAAGTAATCCCCATTCCAAAAAAAAATCACAAATAAATAGAATTGAAAAGTGAAGATGATGAGGTGGCTCCATGTAAGATGTCATTTCATTATCCCCCATCCTCACACTCAAGTCAAATACAACAATACCAATAAACATAAATGCACAAGAAATGACTATGACAACCCACATGGCTCAAAACTTTCACACCATGCTTTCAAGGGACAAAAAAAAATTGGATTAGAAATAGAGTGCAATGATTTTCCTTCTCCTACACTCAAAAATGAACAAAGAAGTTAAAATTAAGCTTCATAACCCATAGGTAAGGTTGTTGGGTAAAATCAAACGGCATGGGACAAGTATTACTTGTCCCACAAGTTTCCAAAAGTGCCCCCAAGTCAAAATCTGAATTTTGAACTTGGGGTGGAGTAAAACACTTCCAAGTCAACATAAATTCATCTTACACAAGGACTATAAGATCACATCATCACTATTAGTCATATCTCTACTTTGGTTAAACTAAACAATAAGGGTAAGGGTTAAGTCTAATAAACAAACATTTTCACATATTAATAAAGTGACAAATTTCCCAAATTTAAATACACAAAACATAAATAAAGACACAAAAAAATTCAATAAAAGGACACAATTCACCCCATGGCAACATATATGAAATCCCACCAAGGGATACTTCCAAACAAGACATGCAAAACACACACTAAACAACATTACACAAGTTGTCAATTTTGGCCTCATTGCTTAATGCTTGACATCCTTCCGTGGTTGGTATTCCATCCCCTTTTATGTTTTTGATAAAAGTCCAGCACACAAAAATACTCCTCTGGCCTTTCAATCGTATTAACAATATCAAGAAATCATATATATATATAAACTCCAAATTCATCATTCAACATTTAATAATTCTATTATCCATCAATATGCCAAAATCTAACCCTAACATCCATGGGATTACAATTATATTCCAACTTCTAAAAAACATAACATGTCAATGTAAAATCCACATCCTAAAAATAAACATGCATCTGTCTAACATCACTATCTAGTGCATCATAATAAAACATAAACATCATAGTGTCAATAATCCACATATCAGTATAATCTATTATCTACTGATCAATTTATCATAATCAAATGTTTGAACATCACTCCAATAATATCAATATCAAGATAGAACATTGTTGAAGAGGAGTAGAGATTACATCCTCAAATTTGATAATGCGAGGCTTGCCATTTGAAACTGTGTGGTTCACACTTCAAACTTCTTATTGTAGGAATTTATTGTTAGTTTTTATTATTAATTTACTACAACAGGTCGATCATGACTTATAATAGTTAGCGGATGCTAAGCTTACATCGAGGCTTTTGCACATTCATTTAATATATTGATCTCATGAATTATAATAGTTAACGACCACTCACCTTACATAGAGGCTCGTGACTTATAATAGTTAGTGACCACTCACCTTAATATAACAAGCTCACCTTATAATAGTCAGCAACCACTCATGAATTTAAACTATCTTTTGTAGGAAGCTATTGTTAATTTTTTAATATTATTAATCCAATGGGCTCATGCCTTATAATATTTAGTGGCTGCTAGCCTTACATACTCCTAACATTGAAAATCTAGAAAAATTGTGAAATTTGAATCCAATAATACTGAAATTGAAACTCCAATAAGTCCAATAATGACAATATTGGAATCCAACAATAGCAATAACGGAATCTAGTATAGAAAAAAAAAATGAATCTAATATATGCAAAAATGGTGATAGATTTCTTTTAAAACATGTAATACTGGAGTCCAGATTCACTGGAATATCTCCAAATTTAGTGAAATAAGAGTTTAATTCATAAACTAGAGAGATTTTTTTTAGGATGTATTTTGGGGAAGAAATACAGAGATTCGTTCCTAGTTGGAAAAACAACTAGAGAAAGTGCACCACTTGAAATTTTTCACTCATATTTATGTGGACATATGCAAACACCTTTTATTGGAGTTTATTAATATTTTATGGTGTTCATTGATTACTATACAAGGAAGACATGGGTGTAGTTGTTGAGACATAAATTAGATGATTTTGATATATTTCACCCTAGTTCAAAGTCTTAGTGGAGAAGTAAACCAAATACTACTTCAAAGTTCCGAGGACATATAGAGGAGGTGAATATGTTTTGAATAGATTTCTAAAGTTTTGCAAACATCATGATATCCATAAGTAGCCTAATACTAGGTATACACCACATTAGAATGGTGTGGCAAAGAGGAATAATATAACCATAATGGATATGGTCATATGTATGATGAATGACAAACATCTACTTAGTGAGTATTGGGTAGAAGTAGTAACAACTGTTGTTGATATTTTAAACAAGTGTTCAATGGAAGTTTTTTGAAACATAGTTCCTCAACTGTCTTTGACTAAAAGAAAACACAATGTTTCTCATTTTAGAATATTTGGTTTTGTGACATATGCATATGTTCCTAATGAGATTAGGAAGAAGTTATAAAATAAAAGAGAAAATATTATATTTGTTAGTTATCCAGATAATAAGAAAGCCTAAAATTTGTTTAATCTACTGACTATAAAGGTTATTGTAATACCCATTCATTGTTTACTCCAGGCAGGCGGCCTGTCCCCATAGCGCAAGGCTCTAAAATAGGATTAAAAAAAAAAAAAATGCTATAGTAGCTGGTAGTGGGTGGAAATTTATATTTCCTGTTTGGCGTGGGACAGTGGGAGTCAGTGGAGTGTGGGGCGCATATCCTTTTATTAAATTTTTTTTTGGATCTACAAATCTTCTGTTGACTCCACCTGCTGTCACGTGGTTTACCTGCTGCTCCTACCCAAAACCGCGTATGCTTGTTTTGCACTCCATCAAATGCTGAAACAGATGAATTGCTTCAGCGTGTTCTGGACAATGGATTCGTTGATGGTGAAAAGAAGGTCTGTCGCCCTGGTATTGCGTGAGAGGGTTTGGATCCTCAAAATCGTGTTGTGCAGGCAGTCTCAGTGGAGCGCAGAACTGAAAACCTCCTAGGAAAGAGCCGTGAGGAGGTGTCTGGTGTTATGCAGTAGCTTCAGGGTAGAAAAGTAAACTTACCTCAGAAAATTAATGGCCTCCACGGAGAGAAAGTGCGACAGCTGCTGCAAGATGATCCCAAGGAACCGTTGGTGCCGAACTTGATGTTCTGGTTGCATGCGACCACAGTCTTGATCAATTGTTTCAAGATCTTACGGCTGTAGCAGAAAAAATGAGATAAAGTTTTAGTCGAGCTATCTTGCCTTTTTATTTTGGAAAGTCACTTTTGTCCAGGTGGCGGATCTAACATGGAAGAAGCTCGATCAAATCTTGAGGCAAGTTTTGCAAGTGAGGCTGAGATTTGCATTCACTACTGTTTCTTTTACTGACCAGAAGTTTTCCAGCGCCTAGCCATGGGTTAGATATGGTGGTTTTAGATGAAGCCGCAGGCTAGTGTAACAGGCGTATTACCTCCACGTTCATTGGGTGTTGTATGGTGTGTTCTTGTTGGGGATCCACAGTAACTACCTGCAACAATAATTAGCTAGGCATCAGGCATGTCGTAGTAGTAGAAGCCTTTGAGCACTCCACCAAGCAGGTGGTCCAACCTTGTTGTTATCCGTTCATTTTTGACTGCATCCTCAAAGTCGGGATTCTCCTTCAAGATATTTTGTATCAAAATTGATTAAGTGATAACAGGAGTGAGGCAGGCTCTCATGGCGAGGGGTGAAAGAAGAGAGAGGGTGCAGGAAGGAGATCGATGAAGGATAGAGGAATTAAAAAGAAATTCGGATGTAGTTGGTTTAAAGGCAATAAAATGGTGCATGCTTTTGTGTAAGTGGCAGATCACACCACGGGCACAAGAGATCTTTGCAATGTTGGAGAAAATGTCTTGGGAGATGAAGGTAGCAGGATATTCTTCAGATCCAGAGCATGCACTGAGTTAATGTCCTTCAAAATCGATTAAGTGATAGTAGGAGTATTACCAGCAAACCTGATGAAATTTATTTCTAAGATTCTCTATTGCCTCTTACTTGTCTTTCGACGTAACCCATGGAAGAGAACCTCGTAGAGGCCGACATGTTTCATGTCAGATTATTCATGAAGCACGTTTTACCTTGCAATTTTATGAGCTGTTTCAACGAGTCACTGATTTGGCAGGCATAAAGGTTTCTGTTGGAATTATCACACCTTACAAGCTACAGCTGAAGTGTTTGCACCGAGAGTTTGATGCTGTCCTCAAATCTGATGAAGGAAAAGGTTTAATTACCATTGTGGTAGATGCCTCTCAGAGCCAGGAGTGATGTTGAATCACGAGGAATAGGCATGAGCTGTTTTTTTCCCTTTTTCCCAGCTATTTCCTTTTATAATTAAATGCATGATTATTGCTTGTTCTCCTGGTAATTGTGTGCCGTGTTGGTTTGAGATAAGCTCTGCATGAGATTTTTATCATTTGAAATGCTATGTGGCTTTTGCATGCCTTCCCCGCCAAGAGTGTATTTTCTTGCTTTTGCTAGATGTGCGAGGGGTCTTGTTAGATACGTCTGTGTTATGCCTGTAGGAGCAGTTTTCTTCCTTCTGCGACCTAGTTTTGGACCTTCCTCAGCATGACAATGAGGAGTTGTTTGTTTAAGTTTTGTCCTCTTTAGAAAACAAAAAAAATGTGATTTGCTTTTTACCTCCGTTATGTATCCCTATGGTTATAGAGGAGAACAGGTGATAAACGAATAAAACTATTTACCTCTGGAGAAGAAGTGTATTTATTTCCCTTTTGTTGTTATCACGGTCTAATATTAATTCGTAATTGGAAATGATACTAGAGCGACCCTTGCTCATCCTTTTCTTTTTAGCAATCTAGTTTGGTATAATCTCATCCCAATTTCATCCCTGGGAGGTCGACTACAAGGTTGGAACAATGTAAATTTCTATTTCCTTTTTGAAGCTTTAACGAACTGTGCATTATGCTTGTCGGATGTGACTGGCTATGACTAGATGGTGGGTTCGCGATGCCGTCTTATGCAAACATGTTTTGGCCAAATCTAACTTACTTACCTAGCTTATGACGACCTTAAAAATTTTAGTACCCTGGCCAAGGGATATCCTTGTCAGTCCTACATTTGTATTACCTCCCTAACTGGTCTTATGAAAGGTCCATCAGCTTCTTTGAGATGGAAAATTTGAGGGTTTGTTATAAGGAAAACCTTACTCAAACCTTTGGAGAAAATACTTAAAGTATTCAAGGGACTCTAGTTTTGTACATGGGATACCCTATGCGCCCGACATAACTGTGTAAGTTACTTAAATCTTTTTATTATTAAAATAAAAGCCTTTCCTTGTCGGATTCCCCCACAGTAGTGAGTGCAGGAACAATGTTCTACCCCTTCCAAGCAAAAAAAAATGAAGTATATGTCGGATGTGGTAAACATCGAATTAAGTCTGAGGCTTGAGATGCTTTCGGGGGCCCGTGAAAGGTAAATTACATTTAGCCCCCCCAAGCAACAATGTTTTATGAGACCCTTCTTTGCCATATCAGTAAGTAAGTTAGTAGTGTATAACATTGAAATATTTTATTATGTTGGGAATGAAGGGGTTTTCGTTGAGGGATGTGCGGAGTTGGCACTTGCGGCTTAAGAGAGCTTTCAAAGTTTCAACTTATCATTCGTGGACACTGTTAGTCTTGAATATATAATTAAACATTGGGTATAGCAATCAAAAACGTCAGCTACATTTTTTTAAGGTGTACGCAAGTGCAATGCATTCCTTTTTTACATGATCTTTGAATTGGGTCCTTGAGTGGCCATAACCCCCCCCCCCCCCCTCATAGGCTGTATGAGTTTTAGTGGACTTGTGTGGCATTCTTGCTCTAAGTAGGGATGTTCGGAATAATAAATCTTGTTACCATTTTTTTGACATTATCAGGGGAATTTACTATTTCTATATCGGGTGGTTGTAGTACGATTCCTTTATTCTGTTTTGTGAATGTGCATTCTGCTATCGCTATCTTACTTAAGGAAAATAAAAAGGTGTATATTGTGGGAAATTTGTTATAATTTAGAATGTAGGGTGTAAGGGTAACCTTGGATAGAAAATGCACAATTTTGGCTTTCATATGTTCTGCAGTGTGCCTTTTGTTAACTAGATATCTATTTTGTTTACCTTCATACAAATTACTTTTTCTTATGCCTTGGAATGGAAATCATGCACTAGTATGAATTCAATTAATTTTGATGAAATATCTAAGAAAAGGGAATGCATGCTCATGCCAGTTCTTTTGAACTGACAAAAGCTAACATGTTTTTGCAGGTTGTCTTTCCGAGCTCAAGTATGAAAGAAGTGGTTGTTGTAGTTGTATAGATGATATCCACTTTGGTGCTTGTACGTTGTATTTTATGGTTAAACTATTGGTAACATCTAGTGGAAAGATTTTAGCAGAAGGGTCAGTGCCTTAGTAAATGTATTGTAGAGTATTGTTGTTGTAACTGTCAAACTTTGCTCTTGAGTTAAAATGTTGAGTTGTAAATCCTTATAAGACATAGTAGTAATGAGTTAGTAAGTACTACAAAGTGAACTGGATAGTCCCGATAAAAGTTAAACCAAAATTTATGTATATGAACATATTAATGTAGATGTGATCTACTTGATAACCTTTGAGACCTGGAACAATCAAGAGGAAACTATCATTTGTAACGAAATATGATAACTTATTTTTATTATTTTTTTATCCGAGCCAAGCTAATAAACATTATCCTTTTATGGTGAAATCTTAAATGACCTCATGGTGAAAGTAATGGTTAGATTTTAGAAGATGATAGGATTTAATAAGTAGGAGGGAAATCGATTAATTAAACCTTAAATCTCTCTCTATCATTTGGAATGTTCTCCTTTGTCAAATTTAATGAAGTAAAGTCTAGATGGAACATTTAACCAATTTTGATAAACTCTTAACCTCAATAAAAGACTGATAGTAAACAATGTGACCCTGAAGCTAAATTCTGTTGTCCTGTTCTGTTAACCCTTGCCTTGATTCATGGTGATATATCTTAAGCAAGGTCAAAATTTAATCCTTAAACAGGAAGGCTATTGTTATGAAACCTAAGCGGTACTTCCCTCAATCGGAGCTTATGCCTGCACCTGTGCAATAGAGTTGTGGAACATGTGTTAGTGGCTTGAGTAAGATTAATTAACCTTGTAAGAAATGGAAAATGTTCTAAAATCAAATGAACAAGAAAGATTTGGACATAAAATTGATGATCCTAGTTTAGAAAGCTTGGCCTTAAGCTATTCAGTCAATAATTGAAAAGAAAGAAGTTCTCCCTTGTGAAAAGAATTGTGTGAATCATTACATGAAATTTTACAAGAACGTAAGTTAAGAAATTAGAGACACTTTAGTAAACAAGAAAATTTAATAAGAATTTCCTCATGGGATGCCCCTAAATGTAAGTGTGTCATGTGGTTGGACTTCCATGTTGTCTTGTAAAAAGGAAAAGTAAATTGTCCTTGATAGGTGTGAATGTTTCCGTGCTGACCTTGTGGTCTCCCCCGTAACAAGTGGTTCCTAGTGTTGGTTGTAACCTTGTGACAACATGTTGTGTCGTGTTGACTCAAAGCAAGTCAAAAAAAAAAATTTATCCCGTATTTCACAGTGTTGTATGTGTTGGTATTTTTGGTGTGTTACAGTTATGATCAGTAGAGATGTTTACTTTGTTGAAAATGAGGCATGAAATGGAAGTATAGATAGAACAATCAACATACAAATAGTTATTCCTCGTGATGATATCGTAGATGAAGGTATAGAAAAGCAACTTATTGTATCTCCTTCGATTTTTGGACATGCATCTCAAGTTGTAGCACAAGTTAAACCTCCATCTACAACTAGCATGTCTTCAATATTTCAGTCATCTTCCACCATGCAAGAGACACCACTAAGAACACCAGAAGTAACTTCATCAATACAGAATAGTTAACCATCACAAAACCTTTTATACAGGAAAAAAGAAAGTCTTAATGAGATTTATAATGTTGATACAACTAACATTTTTTTGGTTTTTGAATTTTTTTCTCAAGTTAAAGATCCAGTATACTTTGAAGAGGCTATAATTATGGGCTCAAGCCATGGATGATGATATAGATGCCATAGAGAAAAATCAGACATGGGATTTGGTATATTTTCCTAAAGGAAAGGACATGATAGATTGAAGTGGGTCTAGAAGACCAAGTATAGTGTTGATGGAAAATTACAAAGAAAGGATTGTAAAAAGGTGTTTTTCATAACAATATGGAGTCACTTACAATGAAATTATTTCACTTAACAACACTTTTGGACATGGTAAGAACAATTTTAGAAACTGAAACTCAAAATAAATGACCTATATATTAGATGGATGTAAATGCAACATTATTGAATGGATTTATTGAAGAGAAAGTTTATGTGAATCATCCAGAAGGTTATGAGATTGAAAGTTGTGAAGGAAATGTTTATAAATTAAGAAAAGTGATCTATGGACTCAAGCAAACACCTAGAGTATGACACAACAAGATTGATTCTTATTTGATTCAAAATGGTTTCAGTAAGAGCAACAATGTGCCTATCTTATACATCAATATAAATGAACAAGGTAACACTCTGATTGCTTTATTATATGTGGATGCTAATCATTACTAAAGACCTATCTTCAGATTCATTCAAATTTTCCATGAATAAATAATTTGAGATGACACATCTTAGTCTCATGCACTTTTTTGGGGGCATTGAAGTTTAACAATCAGAAGAATAAGTTTTTATGTCACAAGCCAAGTATGCAAATGACATCTTGAAGAGATTTAACATGTTGAATTGCAAGTGAGCACCAACACTAGTTGTAGTAGGTTTGAAGTTAAGAAAAGAAGAAACTGGGTGATTTTTGGATTGAACATTATTCAAAATGTTAGTTGGAAGTCTCTTGTATTTCATGGCCACAAGGCCTGGTATTATGTATGGTGTAATCCTCATCGCAAGATTCATGGAATCTCCTAAAGATTCACATTGGCGAGCTGGAGAAAAGGTTTTGACGTATGTATGTGAAACTAAGAATCATGGAATTTTGAATTCAACATCAGATGAGTTCAAACTCATAGGTTATACATATAGTGACAGTGTCAGTAGTATATGTGACATTAAATGCACATCGACTATGTTTTTCACTTTGGAACATGTGTAGTTTCGTGGGCATAAAAAAAGTAGCCCATAGTCACACTATTTTAGAGATAGAGTATATAGAAGTAACATGAGAAACATGCCAAGTTGTTTGGATAAGAAAAACATTAGAAGATTTGAGGTAGAATCAAGAAGACTCTACAAATATTTTTTGTGACAACAACTCAACAATAGTATTGTCCAAAAATCATGTTTTTCACAAGAGGAGCAAACATATAGACACGAGGTATCATTTTATCAGAGAGTTTGTTAACAACAAATAAATGTCTTAAATTTTACAGACTTGAAGATAATTTTGCTTCTATTTTTACAATAGCTTTAGGAAAGGTCCAAGGAAGTTTGTGAGTATTTGAGAAGTTCTTTGATAGTTTATGATCTGGAATATGTTAGATCCGAATATGCACACTTAACTCTAGAATAATGAAAGGTTTGAATGTCGAAATTAAGGGGGAATTTAAGAAATAGCTAATTTCAAACATATCTGTAATCAAGCAAAGTGTAGTTTTCTTCTTACATGAAGTTATTTTTAGTTAGCTTTTCTACATGCTTTAGTTTTAAATAGAAGAGTCCAGATTTATGTTTCATATATTTAGGAAAAGGATTCAAAAATTAAAACTTTGTTTTTTAGTTGTTTATAATGGATGAAAGCCCTCTTATATTACAGGTCATTGTAATCATTAAATACATACAGTTTTGAAGAAGAAAGCTGAAGCTTGTTTTAGAGGAGGAAAAAAGTTATGCACATCAGTGATTTTTGGATTTAACATTTGATTTATTTGAAACATTTTAAATTCTGAATATGATGTTTTTATTTTCAATTATTCTACAATTTGCTGGAGCCGCTTGCTAAAAGACTGACTGGCAAGGGCTTCCATAACTGAAGCTCACCGCTTGCTGAATTAGGACGACAAGAAAGTTTTGTTTTTGTGACAAAAACAAAACTGCGGGATGGGATCCTATATGTCGTGTTTTTGTCTCCTATAGCTTGTTCCTCAAAAGCAGAAAATGTTTTAAGAAAATTATGCTTTGGATTATTTGTGTAAGAATTATTCTCGAAGATGGTGAAAAATAGAAATGCCGTGCAGTATATAAGATTGCGAAGCCTGGAGCGTTTACTTCGCTATGAAGTTTACGTTAACATACATGGGGCGTAATGGGATCGTATATATCTTATCCTTCATCAATGTTCCATAATTCATCGGAGTAAAACTCGGTGTTTGCGAAGCTCATAGAAGAAGCCGTGTTATACAGGGAACAGCTCTGTTTCTCTTCACCATACAGCTCAGGCAGGCTCATGGAATTTAGACATTGCACAGAAAAACTGAATGGGAGGTCGGTTGAATGACCTTCCACAACATTCCATGTATCAGGATTTTCTCGCTTCATGCTATTTATATACGTAACTTGACCATCTTCAGTGCTCTGCCTTGGAAGACTGGAGGAAGACATTTCATCATTGTTTTCCAGAAAAACTGGCGTTCGAAATGAAGTGGGAGAAGAGGAAGATCGACTTAAACATTGAACCTTTTCATGCCTCCCACGTCGGATATTGCAGTCAGAACGTTCCAGCAGATGTTTTTTTTTCTTGATGCGAGTTCTGAAGAAATTCTTGATTGCGTTGTCTGTCCTACCCGGCAAAAAGTGCGCGATTCGAGACCATCTGAACTTGTTTTATATTAGAAGAATAAGTGTCCGCGGATGAAAAAAACACAAGTGAACATTTTAAAACTAAAGAACGCCATATGTAATAGAATTCATAACTATAAACCTGTTTCCCCAGCGGGCATGCAGCTCAATAATCAACCGTTCTTCTTCTGGAGTGAAGTCAGTGTGCTTAAGATGTGGGCAGAGGTAGTTGACCCATCTCAGCCTGCAGCTGCTGCCGCTTCTGTTAAGCCCTGCTCCATCGATTCACTATTAAACGAAATTAATTAAAGAATTGCTTAGCTCATAGGTTAAATTTAGCTGGCCATACCTGCTGCTTTGGCGAGAAGATCCCAACGTCCTTTGCCATGCAGGGAAATGTAGGAAGTAAGGAGGCTGTCCTCCTCCAGTGTCCAGGGTCCTTTCCTTGTATTCACAACCATCCTCCCTGCCATTAACACTACTTTTCTCAGTTCTATAAACAATTCAATATAACAAAAAAAATGGTTGGTCATAAATTTAAATTGTTTAATCGCACCTGCGTCCTTGGCGACAAAATCATAACGGCCATTATCATATAGAACAATGTAGGATGTAAGGAGGCTGTTCTCCTCGGATGTACAGGGACCTTTCCTTATCTTCTTGTCTTCCATCGCCTCCGCCATTAGGATGGATGCCACAATTTTATCAGAGCTGTCTCAATTATTCTGTTTCAAGACATCACTACCACTCTAAAATTTATTGCTCTTTGGTAGACGAGAAAACCTATCCATTTGTTGAGAAGAGAAAAAGCGCACAGAAGATTTACTTTCGGTGGTATCTTATATGGTGATTAACTGCAGGTAATGCCAATTGACCGCACTAGAAGCAGTCAATGCTCTACGAGAAACCAATTGAGCGACGTGTCTACATTAGAAGACGTTCTGTTTGAATCATGAGGTGAATTTGCGGGACAGCTGGCTGGGAACATAGTATTGTTGTGCTATCTTGGATTCATAAGACCGACATCAGTATGTTTGGAGGGTGACGCAGAAAAATTACTTATAAATTCGAAAGTGTCGTTGAAATGTATGAACAAAACAATCTTACAGCTAATGATGATAAAGAAAGAGGGGAGGCGAAAATTTATTAAATCAATGGTTTATTAGTGGGAATTGTCATGACATGGAAGAATAGATAATCCATAGAATGCGTGGAATGGTAACAGAAAAAGGCCATACTATAGAAATAATATTTATTTCACGATTGGTTTATTGAATAATTTGATCGTCAAAGGTCAAAGATCTCGTATCTCCTACGCTTAGTATTTTATATATAATTCTCCATTACTTACCATAACACGGTAATAATATTGAGAAAGTGCACGAGGTGATAGACAAGGATGGTGACAAGGGAGGAAAGACATCAAGGTTAGGAGCCTCTTATGATTCATGGATTGCGAGACGGTCAAACGAAATTCCCGATAGGGTGATCGGGGGTTACAACCTAAATGTGAAAAATGAAAAATTGAATTTATTCGTTTCAAACTACTAGCATTCTCATCCAAGCATAGCAATGGAAATACTGATAGATAGAGAGGTGTTAAAAAAATTAAAGTTGAAAGAGTGGGCATGAATCATTGGAAGAGAAAGAGGGGTAATGAAGAAAGCGATTGAGCGAGGAGAATTTCAGGGGTGTGAAAATTTTTGCAGGGAACATACACAATCCTTCTTGTTATTCTGATAAGTCACATACAGACCCTGAGTAATATTTACGAACTGGTCAATGGATAAAGAGGGCATGATGCACAAATTTGTGAGGGAACACACTATAGAGATATAGTTGTATGTAAAATTCTCCCAATATAAATAGTTGCTTATTTAAAATGTCAACATCCATTATGTTTTGTGAATACTCAAAGCCCATGCCATTTTGAATGGAATTCATTTGAGCATCAGGAGGGAAATAATAGAGATAGGGACATGTCAGAGGGACTGAACATCAAATGTTGAGCTAATGCAATTTTTGAATTTGATAACAAAAAATTAGGGTAGTTAGGTTGTTTTACATCAACTTGATACATAATAAATTTAACTTGGATGATTACACCATTGACAAGCGTAATCTCCATGAACAACTTGGCTAACATCAACACTTATTACTAAGGGAATAATATGATAGAATCTAAGCTAAAGATTCTTTAACCAAAATCTTTAATGAATCTTATAGTTATTTAAACAAATATTATTCCTCACTACCTGCAATTGTATTAAAAAGTAATAAAATACGAGACACATGTGTACACATAAACCATTAAAAAATGGACATAAGAGATACACAATCTAAAGTCCCATCAATGTTCGACAGTAATAAATTTAGTGAAAATTACAACAATACGTCCTCAAATTTTTGGTAAGAAAATTTTGTACTTAGAATTGAAGGATGGTTCTATGGTAAGTTTTTCTCTTGCTTTCGATCCAAATATGGATAACATTTCATTAATACATGGAACATTTCACTTGTACTAAGAGAAACTGAGATGTAAATGATGTTAAGATTTAAATAATAGTAAAATTGAAATTCCATTACTTAATTAACTAAAAATTTTGTGTCACAACAGCCTTTCTGCCATGACAATAATATTATCACACAACACAATGCAATGGCACACACTGTCCATAGGTTTCTTCATGTTAATGATAGCTTTAATGACATTTTGTACTAGATGTTGTTGTCTAAATGACCTCTTGTTACATTGTTGTTTGAAGTGAAAATATTGTAATAGAGGCATCACATCCTTGTCAAAACCCAAATGGAAACCCTAACGGAAACCCTACAAATCAACTTGGTGGCGGCACTGTGGGGCTTGACATCGAGGATTAAAATTAGCATAGAGGAGATTTGGGCTTGGTGTTGGCCTGGGAGATGGCATTTTGGGAAAGGATGTTGGTCCAGATTCCCCTACATCTAGATACTTCCCTACTACGGCTTTGTTCTCTACAGCCCCATTTCCTTCTATCTAGTTTAGAGAGGGTGGTTTGTCTGGTGTGCATGCTACTGGTGGGTTTGTTGGCAAAATTTTTAGCAAGGATAGGGTCGTGGGTGGCAGCAGTTGAAAGGTTGCTACTGGTCCAAACATGGGGTGGCTCATTTGTGTAGTGCTCACATTTTCTAGCTTCTGTTTATCTGGTGACTCTATACTCATATTTGATGATTGGACATGGATTATGGCATCTTTTTCACATTATGTTACAATATTTTATCATTTGAGGACATGTATGATGATTTGGGTGCGTAGCGCCAATTTTGTTTTGACTAGTATGATAGTTCATTTCAATAGATTTTTTTTAATACTAACATGTTACAATGTTTTTGATCTTATTGTATATATGATGGACATATGGTTGTATCACACATTTTGGTATCATGAATTATGTGGTTATTTGATGTTATCATATTATAACATGGATGGGTGTCGCTATATGTTTTTCGGATGATGAATACATGTGGAATTAATATGAAATTGTGTATGTTTCTCGTCAAGGGTTCCTTACTGATATTGTGTTAGCATGGTTAGCATGATTATATTTTGATTGAGTTGTTGAGTAGTTAATTTATAAATTCTATTAAACATATGTGTTTAAAGTTTGCAATGAGTGTGTAAATTACAAGGCATAGGTGTAACACCCAAAATTACACACAAAAACAACAATAAAAATACTGAAATAATTTTTTTGACTTACATTGCAATCTACACGACACTATAGGAGATCACTTAGGATGACGCACCACACAATATATGGTTGCACAAGCATTAACCCACATAAAAAACATGAATACACATGATGCACATCAAGGACACTTTTCTTTTTTTATCAACAAGGCACAACATAACGATTCACAATATAATGAATAAACTACAAAACAAACTTGTAGATATTGTCCTTCCCACATTTATTACAAACATGTTTCAGTCTTTATTTCAGTTTTATAAAAATGCTCATGATATGTGAATCATACATTGTTTGACATTTAACTTATGGTGTATCTCATTTAATAACAATCATTGACATTATTTCAAGTACTTGTTTAATTTGTTCATTCAGCATTAAGGTATTTATTTACACACAAGGCTACTAGGTATTATCCCTTGGATTCACTCCTAAGGGCATGCATCTTGATATTTTATCATACCTCTATTACACAATGGAACAAGTGTAAGTCCAGAGGATGTGACATTCACATTTCTTGTTTAAGGATTTAGGGTCATGTTTGTTTAACTCATTTATAAATTGATAATTGACTTACTACAAAATAAGGATTATTTATGAAATAGGTCCTCTATCCACATTTTTTTGTGCAAACGTGAAACAGGGAAATTGGAAGTTTCCAAGCACGTCAACTACACCCCTGTGCCAAATTTTTTAATGTTTATCATTCCTAGGAACCTCAGGTCAAATCCGTCAATTTGGTCACCCCTTATTTGATGTCAAATATGTCCCCTAGGTGATTTAGGAAAGTCTATTCATTCCCCTTAGGTGATTTTAGGCATTTCTTAAGAGATATTGTCTTTTGGTAGTATTGGAAGGGCTATCGTTGGCCTTCCAAGGATTGGATCAAATCCCCTTAAGCGGAACAGAAGCATAAAATTAAACATGGAGGTGAATTGGAGACCTTAAAAAATCATGGAAATGATTTTGGAAGGTTTGGGGAATTTTTGAAATACTTGGGGCAGTCTGAGTAAAAAAATAGGGTTCATAAGCCTAGGCAGTACACACGCCTAAAACAACTACTAGGCTTCAGAAGAAGATTCTGAGAGCTCGGGATGGATTTAGAAGTAAAAAGGAACATCTAAAGAAATAGGATTCCAAAACTTACATGATGGTGAAATAATATATTTCACAAAACCTTGGTGCATAGGATTTGCAGGCAGGTTTTATCAGGTACAAGTGGAGTCTCAAATCCAAAATCTGATTTTTTAGGGATTAGATGGATGAATCAAGACATTAGACCCACACTATTGGATCCAGAATTTTATTTCCAATCAAGAACATATAAAATTTCACCAAGAAAATCCATTGGGAGCTCAAGTTATCTTCTTTCTAAGTTTCCCTCTCAAAGGTGCTTCAGGACTTAGTCAATTTTTGGGAGGACATGTGTTAGCACCAGAAGCCTGGTGGGATTTCATATCCCCAACGTCTTTTAGATCTGGTAAAATGACCCTTAAAAAATGTTCCTAGCACCAAACTGACGTCTTGGACCCTCATATGACCTCAAGACTTAACAGTTCAACCCCCCTAGTGCATTTTTGGAGCATCCATTCCTTGTCATCGGATCAAGTGCCATGTGTCAGCTCCAGGACCACCGTGGAAATTGATGTCCCAAATGTCCATGAGGTGAGGGACATCAGACCTTGAAAATTTCACCCACCCCCTATGGGGATTCTTTTGGACACCCACGTGACGAACTTTCAGCCCCCAGGTGCATTTTTGGAGAATCCATTCCCTACCGTCGGATCAAGCACCACGTGTCAGCTCCAGAACCACCATGGAAACTGATGTCCCTTATTTCCCTGAGGTGAGGGAATTCAGACCTTGAAAAATTATCCCACACCCTATGGTGATTCTTTTGGACATCCATATGACCAACATACAGTGCCTAGTGCTTTAAAGCATCTTTTCTCACCTTCATTTCTTGTCATCGAGTCGTCGCTATGTGTCGTCCTCTTGACCATAGTGGAATTTGATATCCCTCACATCCCTAAGATCAGGGACATAAAAAATGAAAAAATTCACCCAATATTCTCCTTCTATGCATTCAAAATTTTATAAATCCAATTGTCGCTCAGTGCTTCTCAATGCTTCAAGTTACTTCCACTCCTATGCACACACAAACTTCATCCTACCTCTGCAACTTTCTTCCATCACTCTGCCATTGTAAAAAAATCAGAACACATCAAAAAAGGAACTGAGATACATTTCCCATGGCAATACGTAGGTATCTGAAGGAATTCTCATCAAGTTAAGAAGGATAAATGAAGAAGAATGAAGAAGAAAACAAAACAATCTCCATAGCCAAAAAATGGAAATCTGAACAAAGCTTGTAAACCAGTGCACAAATAAACAAACAATTTATTTTTGTTTGTTCCTCTATCTAAGACCATAAAAAAAAAAACTAAAACTCTCCTCTCGTTAGATAGAGCATCCACAACGAAGAAAGAAGTGGGATTTCCTGTCAAACCAGTTGCCAGATTGAATTAAGATCGCATGTGAAACACCATAAGAAAAAACCCACATAAAAAATATAATTTTCATCATAAACTAAGAATAAAACCATACTTGCAATTCTAAGGTCCATTAATGTCTACTGCATCCAAAAGCACTACCAGGTCCAAAAATTGAAATTTTAAAATATCCTGGACCATTAAGCGAGAAGGCCAGAAATTTTAGAGGGATGATATTGGGAAAAAAACCATATGAAAAAACTTTGGTGCATGTAAATCTGACCTCCAGATTCCAAATTTCTAAAAATAGCAGGTCTACTACATAGGGATTGTTATTTTGGGAAATCCATCGGCAGAAGGACCTGTAAAGGAGATAACGACATTAGGGGTGCACTACAGTTGAGAATTCACCAAAATGGGAATTTTTGGAACTTACTAAAAATATAATGTTGGCCCACAAGCACCTTATAAAAAAAATAAAGTTGATCCGGAAGGAATAAGGAATGCAGGGAGAAAGAGGAATCAAGGTTGCAACATCCAGTTGGAGATCGAGGACTTGATTTTTCAAAATTACTAAAAATAGTAAGTTACTTTTTCTAAGGGAGACATGAACCTGAAGTGGATGGATCAAAAGGTGACACAACCCTTTCCTTGGGAGTATGATGTGGAAGATAGCGATGTCTTGTACATGGACTTTAACTACCTTAAGACTTGCATGGCCTCCAAGGATCGAAGGAGGATTGAAGAAAAAATATTCAAAAGTGGCTTGTTCACTGCTACAAGACACCATGTGTCTGTGTAGAGTCTCGAGATAGTACTAGCCTGCTCTTTCCACTACGAGCCTGAGACACAAACCATCTGAGTTGACAATGGTACAACAAAGGCGATCATCATCCCTAGGACCATTTCAATCTCTCTACATATACCGAATTTCCCCAACATGGTCATCATCTCAAATGAAAGGGCCATGCATGATTCTGAAACTATGGATTCATATGTCCAAGGACTAGCACTTGGCTCATGGTTGAAAATGAGAAAAAATCCTTCCAGGATGCCTACGAATCTACCAAGGTGTGAGTTCTGAGAAGGGTATTATGATGTTATCAATCTCCTTAATAGAGTTATGGGTGAAGTAAGCACAATATATTTCTAGGACTAGATGGGCCTATTCACCCTGATATTGAAAGAAGGGAAGCAGAGAATTGACTGGGTGCAGATAATCAATGACAATGTCCATCTATTACTACTCCAAGTTACCCCCAAAAAAGAAGTTCCACATGACCTCTTACCTAGTTTATCTCCTTGCAAGCTTGAGATCATTCATGGGATTGGCTCTCATGTAGAAAATTTCTTTTAAGGAACCTGCATTCGAGAAACTTCCACATTTGGTAGTGGAAGATAGCATCAAGCATTTTACCCACGTGAACAATGTGTTCACCATGTACATGGTCTGAAGCTAGGCTGTAACCAAAAGCAACATCCTTGATTAAGGAATACTTCTCGTACTTCATATAATTCTCAACATTCTCCTACATACAAGTCGTTGGCTTCGACCAAGCTCCGCTGAAAATACCTAAGTACCTCACTGACCAAATTGTATAGTTTGAAGCTCTGTAGGAAGATAATTTAGGTAAATAAAAAATTAGTAGGAGAAATATATTGATTTCATTCTCTATATCACTAGGGGACTTCAAGTGCAAAAGCTCAAATGATGCATCTCACCTGGAGGCTACTTTCACACACCTAACTTTGCATTCCTACATCGCCAAGCCCAACTTTGACATCCGAGAAGAGCCCAACTCGTTCCATGTCCCATAATTACAACATGAGTCGTAAGTTGAGGACTACTGGGCAAATTGTATTGACGAGTTTGAAGTACGTGAAAAGGAACACATGAGGATGAAAATCGGTGAGATGAGGAAATTCAATTTCTCTTGGTATGAAGACATCTTGCTTGATGATTGAACAGAGGTGTACGATCTAGAGTACGTAACAGTCAAGATGTTCCCAATGCCCCAAATCAACAAACATGTTCGTGAATCAGGATATATATTGGAGCAGACTTAAAACGTGGTGAGGAGAACAAGGAACTAGTTTCAAAAGTATAGGACTACAATCATTCATTCATGAGGATTTTTTCCAAGCCAGAAGCAAGCTTCACATCAATCATCTTCAAAAGTAGTAGAGGTGACTTCTAGATCTAAACACTCTGGAGAGAGCTCAAAAAGGAAGGTCATGTAATCATAAGATTCTCCTAGCGAGAAGACACCTAAGAAATTCAAGGAAGGAGAAGGTTCATTGGAATCACCATAGGAGGAAGACGTGATCAAATCCATTAGCAAATGCATAGGTGAGTGATGAATGCATGATTCATGATCCATTCTTTAGACCATTGCAAGAGGTCTTGCCTCTTGCTAAAACCAATTCCCTTCTCATTCAAGACTTGCCCCCTCCTTTATAACAAAGAATAAGTCGTGTCCCCATCATTGAGCCTGAATCTGATGAGATGTTTCTGTGGATGTGGGAAATGGTCACCCCCTGCACTCACACTATTCAATAAGTAGAAGACCCTGATCTATCAATGATTATCTCATTGGTTAAAGGAAAAAGGTCAAGAAAGATTACACATACAACATTAAGATTCTACAGTGGGGAGACTGGTAATCAGTACATCGAAGTAGCTCGGCCAAAGGTAATCAAGCAACTGGATGAGATGACACAAGCAGACTACGAGATGAGCATGATCCAAATTAGACCAAATACTCATGAGGGAGACTTGCACATCTATCAGCAATATTCTGCTCACATTGTGGTAAGGAACAAAGAATATAAATAGAAGATTGAGGTGCCAGAGGAATATGAAAAAACTCTTTAAGATTATGTGTATTACCTGGTGGAACCAAGAACTACAACATATCCTATCGAGAAAGTGTCACACATTAGTAGCTTCGATCCAGAATCCATCAGAAGAAATGCAGGAGCTCACGATGTAGGGGCGAGCGAACAATGAATGGATCGAATCAATCTCTGAAGAATGGAAGCCAATGCTCTGATAGGCATGCAATATCTTTGCATACATGTACACGATGACCAATAGAACATGAACACTCAAAGAGGATGTGGGGAAAGAAAGAGATTACTGGGAACCTTTGGGACCAGTAGTGAGTGAGATGAGCAACACCCATCGTCAGGAGTTAACCAATAGGAAGGTATTTCAAACTCCTATAGAAAACTTGACATGTGTATGGGCGAGGGACTTGGTAATCAGATTTGAAGCAATCAATTGGGCCTTCACTGAGCCAAAGGAGAAAGAAGAACAAGCATACAAGATATGGGATAGTATAAATCAGAAAGTTTAGAAACTTGGATTACCTACAATCAGTGAACATACAACTATAGATGATTTGATCATCCCTTTCAAATAATATGTCAAGAAAGGGGTGGGAAACACATTTTCCTTCACTAAGGATACTCTCAACTTCTTCTCAGAGATCTCAGCCTCCATTACACTTATCGTTGAAAAGCATTCATCGTGGTTTGGGAAGTGCAAGGACATCAACATTCTTGACCGATGGATGTACTGAAACCTTGAGTTGTATTCACATCCCTCATGCCAACAAAGAAGAACCAGCAGTATCTCGTTTCAAACTAGAGCTTGGAAAGATAGAAGCCTTCTCAGGATCACAAATTGGAGAGTAATTACATAACAGAGTCAAGTCCACTGCAACAGCTCATCCTTCAGGATAATTCTTCTTCTTCTTCTTCTTCTTCTTCTTCTTCTTCTTCTTCCTCTTCTTTCTCTCTCTTTCTTCTCTTCTCATACAAAACTCTCTCTGCTCAATGTTATATTTTTTCGTTGAGGGTTACACTTTTTAATATGACTTAAGTGACTTTAGAAATATAATGTAACTTTAAGTCACCTTGATATTATAAAAGGGACTTAAATATTTAAAGTGGAATATGAACAATCTTAAGCCATATTAAGGTATTTGAAAATTCACCAGAAAGATGAAGAGTTGCCTCTTCTTCTATAAATTGTAGCAAACTCCTCATTTGAACTTCTTCTTAATTTTTTATTCTGAAAATTCTTAGATATTGGAGCTGTTTTTTGTGAATTCATGAGAGAGATATCCTTTTGAAGAGAGCAAGAGATAGCAATTTTCGTCCATTTATCCCACTAAAAAAAGTTCTTGTACTTTCGCACACTATGTACAAATTCTGCTTGAGCTTCAATAAAGGAAGAAATGAATTCTAGCCACTTTGATTGAGGATTTTATTGGTACTTTGTGTTCATTAAGCTATATTTGGTCTTGTTTTTGTTTTACAAATCTGTTTTCTTCTAAAATATAAGTGCATGTAATGAAACATCTGGCTAGTGTGTGCAAGTATCTGATTTTCTACTTACAATATTAGCTTCTCCTTTCTAAATATTCTCACTCCCCTTTCTCGCCATTAATAAAATTCTTCCCTTGTAGATACCTGCAAGCATTTTCTGCAGGGTCAGTGGAGTGCCCCTATTGGATCCCCAGCTGAAAGGCCACCAGGAAAAAACTCACAATTTACTCGCACATGCACGTATGGTAGTTGCACCAGTTATGTAGAGGGACTTAGAATCTGAGAGTGTTGGCAAGATAACCACCAATTTTTCCCCAAAAAAATTTATCGCCAACTCCATAACACGGTGGTCAAATCACATTACAAGGCATGTCATGTTTCACTTTCCAGTGGAATATCATCCCATGATTACACTTCTCAATGTAAAACATTCAATAAAAGTTTTCTATATTTATGCTCCAACAATTAGTTAAGGATTTTGAATGCTCTAAACATGGCAACATAGTACCTTTTTTTTTAATTTCAAGATTAGATTTCTTGAGCCTCATTTTACAGATAGATTAAGAGGTTTTATTTCACCTTAAATAAGTTAATATACCTTTGTAATGTATTATGTAGCCTATTTGATAATCACAATGGTCTAGGTTTAAAAATAAGGAATAATCTTCCTCTTCTAACTCAATAGATTACAAATAATTACAATATGCTGCATGCCTTTAAAGGTAAGTTATGTTTTGAATAGTAACAACGATACTAAACAACATGGTTATATTCATTCTTAAATGGATCTCAAACTAAGACTTATGTAATGAACAATCAACCTTAATTTTACATTTAATACAAGTATCTCATTACATAGGTGTACAATCTTATTACATCGATGAATAAACGTACAAATGAAAATAATAATGGATTTCTAGCATGTTCATCAATTAAATACAACATCCAACTTGGTCATACCAATCTCGTAGAATCCCCCTACAAAAATGATATAATATTTATGCAACGTCAGTCCCAAAGAACTGGGATGACCATTTAAACCTTTCCCATGTTATAAGTCTTTAATACATACATGTTATAACAATCTAAAGGAAAAGAAACAATATGCCTATAACAGTAGAACTACTTCTATAACAATATGTACATTTCCTTTGAGCAAGTGATAAACAATGAAAAATTACATCTCTAACTAACTTGCTCACTTTGGGAATGAAGGAATGTTACCTTAAACACCATTTGTTCAAACTATTATGGGAAATATTATAGAGCACTCATCACACACACAAAGATGTATTACATTAGAATCCAAGCATGTAGGGCAATAGTCATACTAGCCAAGAAATATAATGTCATATTTTTGTGTTGAGGGTTGCACTTTTTAATATCACTTAAGTGAATTTAGAAATATAATGTAACTTTAAGTCATGTTGCTATTATAAAAGGGAATTAAATATTTAAAGTGGAATATGAAAAATCTTAATTCATATTCAGGTATTCAAAAAGTCACCGGGAAGATTAAGAGTTTTCTCTTCTTCTATAAATTGTAGCAAGCTCCTCATTTGAACTTCTTCTTAATTTTTTCTTCTGAAAATTCTTAGATGTTGGAGCTATTTTTTGTGAATTCATGAGAGAGATATCCTTGTGAAGAGAGCAAGAGATAGCAATTTTATTCCATTTCTCCCACTAAAAAATGTCTTCTAATTCCCACACTATGTACAAATTCTACTTGAACTTCAATAAAGGAAGAAGGAATTTTATCCTCTTTGATTGAGGAGTTTATTAGTAATTTGTGTTCATTAAGCCCTATTTGGTCTTGTTGTTGTTCTGCATATTTTTTTCTTCTGAAATAGAAGTGCATGTAATGAAACTTCTAGATAGTGTGTGCAAGTCTCTTATTTTCTACTTGCAATATTATTTTCTCCTTTCTAAATATACTCACTCCCCTTTCTCGCCTTCGAATAAAATTCTTCCCTTGCAGATACCTGCAAAAAATTTCCACAGGGTTAGTGGAGTGCCCATGCTGGATCCCCGACCGAAAGGCCACCAGGATAAAACTCATAATTTACTCGTGCATGCACATAAGGTAGTTGCACCAGTTAAGTAGAGGGACTTAGATTCCCAAAGCATTGGCAAGATAACCACTATTTTTTCCAAAAACAAAATCTCACCAAATGTTTTTAACACCCACTGTGGGGAAGATTTAGCACCATCTGCACTTGAATACAACCACAAGGTCTGAAAAATACCAAAAAACATAGAAAATTCAAAATTTAAAAAAATGATTTTTTTTGGAATTTGAATATCTATATGAGCCACATGTCTACAAACCACGGCTATTCTAGGAAATCCTCCTATTGAAATACCTTAATTTCCATTCCACATCCAAGAGGATATCACTTTAGATTTGAGAGAAGCTATTTGGCATAACAAAAAAAGTGTCAACCACTACTTCATTGCCATGAGAATTCTAGACCTTGAAGAAGAATGAACTACAGAATTGGAGAGGCAAAGACAAATTCTAGCACCATAAAGAAGAGCATAAATTTTCAACCTAACATATATAAGATACACCTGACAATAGAGATAAGGAGGACAAATCGACCCTATTTTTAAAGAGCTTCAAAGAAGACAAGAGCTAGTGAGAACTTTGAGGTCTCCTTTTCATTATGCAACCAGTCATGTTCGGAACCTTAGTGTTGCCAATCCTTTAGATAGTGAATTTCCATACATCAACGAGAACCTTGAAGAATTCACTGATGTAGAGACTAAAGAAGAAGCTATAGAAAGAGAAGCAAGAGTGTAAGAGGAAATAAGAGCTCAAATTAAAGAAATTGAAAGACTTCAAGCTAAGGTGGATGAAAGAGCAACAATAGAAGTTGCAACCTTATCAAGGTTGGAAGCTAGAAAGAGAAATAGAATGGGGTATTATGAGTGTGATCGTGATTGTGAGACCCGTAGGCCTAATGTAACATGGGGAGGAAACACTGGTCCACCTGTTGTTTCTCAAGCACTCCATGAGCTACCAAGGGGCTCAACAAAAAAATTTCCAAAATTCAAATGGGATGGTTCTCAACTCCTGGAAGAACATTTAGTGACATTTATCACCGCTTGTGGTGTATTGGGCATTGAGGACGAAGATGTATTAGTTTGGATTTTTATGGAGTCCCTTCAATAAAAGGTTTTCAAATGGTTCTACATGCTACTCCCAAGGTCTGTTACCTGTTGGGAAGATATAAGAAGTGAAATCAAACACAGGTTCAAGACAATGGAAGATTGTTAAGATCTCTTTGTCCAATTGGTACAAATGAAAAAAGATACATCCGAGTTAATGAGAGACTTTGTAGTAATATATAATAGAGTGATAAGAAGAATCCCTAAAGATGTGGTGCCTCTTGAAAATAATCTCAAGAGATTCTTCATCAGTTCATTACCATCAGAAGTAGGTTTCTTCTCCTTAGAAGAACCCAACCAAGAACATTGAGGGAAGCACTAGACCATGCAATAGAGACCGATGATGATCTAATCTCGTCAGGCAGGGTGAAAGGCTTAAATGGAAAGAACAAAGGCCATGATTCAAGATTAGTCACCATAGACCCAATGTTCCAAAAAATCGCAAAGGACTTGGTTTCCTTGAAGAAAAAATGTCCTAGATCACAATGCAGAACGCTCCAAGAAAGCCAAATCCTTCCAATAGGCCAAGGATTTCTCCACCTCCTCATCAGTTCATTCTTGAAGCACCACCATTCAATGCCACTTGTGACACTGAAGAACCAGAGGAGGAAGCATAAATTTAAGAACCCGAAGAAGAAAACGTGAAGGACTATGAAAACTATCCTTAGGTCGAGGAAGTTGATGGTGATATACATAATGGCCTAACTGAGTATGTTGATGATGAAGAAGCTATAGGTTTCTCATGTGTAATTTTCACTCACACACATTCCAAGAAAGGTGTTTCATCCTTAATGACTGTGGAAAAGGATAAGAATACGAATGAAGATTCTCCTCCAGAGGTCACACAAAATAAAATCATCAGTAAAGGATCACCACTACCACCTTCATTATAGTCTACTAAAGAAAAAGTAGACCCACTGGCTAGCAAGGATAATATTGCCCTTATAATTAAGTCATCTAATCCTTCTCCCATATTAAAGGTTAATAAGGATAATTCTCCTTCAAATGTTGTTCCTGAAAAAACATCTAAGGTGCCATCAAAACCTGCATCCCCATCTCCTTCCAAACCACTTACTACACCCTTGAAGGAGATTTCAACACCCAAAATAACAAAACCATCATCATCTAAATATTCCTTCATTCCTGGAACCTCTTCCTCACCCACCATAACCCCATTTGACTTTGTTGAACATGCAAGCAAAACTAAAGTCCAGCTCTCAGAAATACAATACCTACAAACTCATCCTGCCCAACTTGATAGGTTCATTGATGTAGTCTATGGAAGTAATCCTATAACCTCAGGTCTAAGTTCCAAAGGCTTACTCCCCACACCATCCACACAACCTTCTCAAAACATGCTAGTCCTCAGTGCATCTAAAACCAATAGGGTTGAACCTTTCTACTTGTTACTTCTCATGAAAGGATTTGAGCTAAAAAATTGTATTATCGATTTCAGAGCCTCAGATAATGTGATTCCCATCAAATTTGAAAATGCTCTTGGCCTCACCTTGACCTGAGAAAATGGAACATGCTATTCAATGGAATCCAAACAAGTGTCATTGGTAGGAAGAATCAAATATGCACAGGTAGCATTAGCTGATTTTCTAGACAAGAAGGTGCTTCTAACCATCCTCATGGTGGACATCCCATCCTCTTCTAGCATGCTATTGAGCCAAAGATTTTGCAGAGACTTGGGTGGAGAAATAATAAAGGACTGCTCATCTGCAAGTATTTTAGTGAAAGGTCAGGTGAAGAACTTACTTCCAATGGGGAAAGATGAAGTTCATATTACGTAAGTCTGATGATCCAATTGCGAACATCCTTTTTCAAGATAGCGGGCTAGGAAACTACTTCCTCACATCAGAAAAACATGAGAACTTTCCACTTCTTATGGAAGAGGAAGAAGATCAAGTTTGGATGATGTAATTTGATGGTAGTCATTCTAGTGTAGGTTCAGGAGCAGGTGTAGTGTTGTACTCTCCCTCTAGTGAAATGTACCCATTTGCCTACAAGCTATAATTCAATAATACAAATAACACGACAGAATATGAATCACTCCTTTTAGGCATGGGCGTGGCTAAAGAAATGGGAATCTAGTAGCTTAAATTCCAAGGTGATGCGGAAGTGATAGTAAAGCAAGTTCGACAACAATATCAGGTGAAAAATCCAAGACTCAGACATTATATAAACAAAGTATCAGACTGCATTGAATATTTTGATGCATTTTCCATTGAATCTATCATAAATGAAAAGAACAAAAAATTCTAATTCTCTTGCAGTATCAGCTTCCCTAGTGACACCTCATCCTTCTTTTGGTAAATACAAGGTGACCATAGAAATGATATTCAGGCCTAGTGTACCAAATAATAAAAATCATTGGCAAGTATTTAATGACGATAACCAGATTCTAGCATTTTTGAAACAAAGGGATGGTTTCAATAATCTCTTATTTGAAGGAAGCAACAATCCACACCAAGAAGTAGTAGACAAAGAAGAGAAATAAGGAATTGAAGGTATTGATGATGAAGGAGTGATCAAATTGAAAGGGAACTAGATTCCTAAAGGCCTAGTTTCTTTGGAAGACCTCTTTGACAAAAATGACATATTCATTTAAGAGAAAGAAAAATTATCTTCTCGATGCCTAGTTGATTTTGATAAGGAAAACATCGACACCCCGGATGAGCAAAGGATGGTCAATATTGGAAAATTTTTCTCGCTTGAGGAGAAGAGAAGGTTTGTTGCATTTCTCAAAATATATTAAGATGTTTTGGCCTACTCTTATGATGAACTCAAATCCTTCCAACCGAAGGATATGCATTACTCAATTCCTTTTAAGTAGGATGCTAAGCCATTCAGGAAGAAGAAAAGGCCATATAACCCAAAGATGTTGATACCATCAAGGAGGATTTAATGAAGACGCTCAATGCAAGAATCATCTTTCCCATCCACCATTCAACATGGGTGGCCAACATTGTGCCAGTGCGGAAGAAGAATGGAAACATAAGAATATGTGTAGGTTTCCACAACCTAAACCAAGCATCATTGAAAGACAATTATACTCTCCCTATCATGGATCATATTCTACAAGAAGTCACCAAATCTGAAATGCTTTCATTCCTTGATGGATTCTTAGGATATAATCATATCAAAGTTGTGGAGGAGGATCGCACCAAGACAACCTTCACAACGTCTTAGGGCACTTTTTACTACAACAAAATGCACTTCGGCCTAATCAATGTGGGAGCTACATTTCAAAGGGCGATGGATTTTGTATTCGAGGATTTAAAACATTACATTGTAATATATCTTGATGATCTCACAGTGTTTTCAAAGAAGAGGGGAGATCATATCCATCACTTAGAACAAGTACTTGCAAGGTGTAGAAAACATTACATATCACTAAATCTAAAAAATTACATTTTTGGAGTCACGGAAGGCAAGTTACTATGGCACATTGTGAAAAAACATGGAGCACACATTGATCTTGAGAGAGTAAGAGCCATTCAAGCACTTTCTCTACCCATAAGCAAGAAATGAGTTCATTCATTCTTCAGAAAGGTGAATTTTCTTCGTCACTTTGTTCCTGAGTTTCTGAATAAACAAAGCACATCACCACCATGATGAAACCACGGGAAAAATTCAAATGGAGCAATGAAGGGAAGGTAGCATTTGTAGAGATCAAAAACTCCATTGCTAAGGATCCAAATCTTGTGTCTCCAAATTTTAATAAAGAATTCATCATGTATTGTTATGCATTAGAACATACACTCTTTGTCGTTCTTCTTCAGAAAAGTGATGAAGGCATGGAAGCACCTATTGCTTTCATGAGTTGTCCATTGAAAAATCATGAACTAAACTATAACTAATTGGAGAAGAATTCCTATTCAGTGGTTAAAGATGTAAAATTTTTCAGGTTTTACATCCTCAACTCTCATACAGTGGTGATGGTTCTTGACAGTGCAATCAAGTCCATGTTAACATAGTAGGATCCTGGAGCTAAAAAAGGAAATTCAATTGCAAAGACTCAAGAATATGAATTGGAGATTAGATGGTCCAATCTAGTAAGGGGTAATGGATTATGGAGGTTGATTGCTGAGGATAAAACACTCAAAGATCAACATGGTGAAGAAAATTGTGCTTGCTCAACTTGTCCCGAAAACAATCCACAAATTCTCTTTATAACCACTACTGATGAGTGGTATAATGATATTTCCTATTACTCAACTTATGGAGAATACCCTCCCCATATTGATTACAAAAAAATGAGAACACTCAAGCTGAAGGCAAAAAAGTTTGTAATATGGAATCATGCACTTTATAAGAGAGGTATGTATGGATGCTTCCTTAGGTGCATACACAAAAAGCAATAATAAAAATTCTTAAATCATACCATGACCAAGCATGTGGTGGACATTTTTCATTGATGGTCACTGCACATAAGATCCTTTGAGGAAGGTATTATTGGCCCACCATCTTTGCAAACTCTCAATATTGGGTTTCCAAATGTGAAGCATGCCAAAAATTCCTTGGGAGACCAAAACTTGTTCCACTAACACTTAGGCCAATTGTTATTGAAGAACCATTTCAACAATGGGGGCTAGACTTCATTGGCATTCTGAATCTACACTCAAGCACAAGGCACACCTATGTGCTCATGATGACAAATTACTTGACCAAGTGGGTGGAAGCCATTCTGTCCAAACAAGACAATACTGAAACAATATGCATCTTCATCAAGGAGAATATCATAGTACATTTCGGAGTGCCACATAATATTGTAACAGATAACACTACATATTTCTCTTCAAGGGAGTTAACCAAGTTTTGCTATGGCTACAGAATATCTCTATCTCATTCTTTTGACTACTATCCAAAAGGAAATGGACGGGATGAATCAAGAAACAAGAATATCATGACCATTGTCTGCAAGCTTGTAGTCGAGAACCAAAGGAATTGACACAAAAATTTGAATGATGCATTGTGGACGGGCATGATCAGTCCTAAGAAGGCAATAGGTATGTCACCATTCCAACTGTTGTATGGAGTGAAAGAAGAAATACCCCTCAAGATCAAGATTCCAGCTCTCAAGTTGTTACAGGGAGTAGAATATGAGAAGTACAAGGATTCCATTGACAAGAGAGTCCTCTTTCTTGAGAAGCTAGAATAAAATAGACTCCAAGTGGTGGACTGTATCAAAGAACACCGGTTGAAAGTAAAGAAAATCTTTGATAACAAGGCCAAAGCGAGAGAATTCAAAGTTAGAGACTTTGTCCTACTATGGGACAAGAGAAGGGAACCAAAAGGAAGTCATGAAAATTTTTATTCATTGTGGCTCGGCCCATTCCAGATTCGTGAAGCTTGCAGCGAGAATTCTTTTCTACTCTCATATTTGGATGGAATGCTGCTGGAATTACCTCATAATGGGCAATACCTAAAATTGTATCATCAGTGAAAGTGGGTTGTCCCCCTCTTTGTACCATAGGTGATTTTTAGGTGTGTTTTCCCTTTTGTTTTGTTTCATTTGTTTCCTTTTCATCGGTTATTATGTGTGTGTTTCCTTCTTCCAATCTTTCTTTCTAGAGGTTGTACATGACTCTGAAAGGCCCAATGGATAAGGCATTGGTCAATGAATTATATGGTCTAAGATTGAGATTCTGGATTCCCATGTCATGTCTTTTATGCACTCAGTCCATGTCATGTCCCAAAGCTAGAGCCAAGTGTTGTGGTCCAAATATTCAACAGGGAAATTGGAAGTTTCCAAGCACGGAAACTATACCCTTGTGCCAATTTTTTCATGTTTTATCATTCTTAGGCACCCCAAGTCAAATCCATTAGTCTGGTCACCCCTTATTTGATTTCAAATTGGTTCTCTAGTGTATTTAGTAAATTTTATTCACCCCCCAAGGTGATTTTAGGGATTTTTGAAGAGATGTTATCTTTTGGTAGTATTAGGAAGGGCTATCGTTGTCCTTCCCAGAACTGAATAATAGACCTTGGAGTGGACGAAAAGGGCCAAATTCAACATGGATGTGAATTTAAGACCTTGAAAAATCATGGAAATTATTTTGGAAGGTTTGGGGAAGTTTTGAAAGACTTGGGGCAGTTTGAGTAAAATCAGGGTTCACAAGCCTAGGCAGTACACAAGCCTAAAACTGCTATTGGGCTTCAGAAGAAGATTATAGGAGCTCAGGATGGAGTTAGAAGTAAAAATTAACATCTAAGGAAACAATATTCCAATACCTAAATGATGGTGAAATAATATTTTTCAAAACACCTTGGCGCATAGGATTTGCAAGCAGTTTTTATCAGGCACAAGTGGAGTCTTAAATCACAAATCTGATTTTTTAGGGATCATATGGATGTATCAAGACATGGTACCCCAAATATTGGCTCCAAAATGAAATTTCTAGTTATTATAATATAAAATTTCACCAAATAATTCCACCAGGAGCTCAAGTTATCTTCTTTCTAAGTTTCCCACTCAAAGTTAGTTTAAGCCTTAGTCATTTTTCAGGAGGACACATGTTAGCACAAAGATCCTGGTTGGATTACATGTCCTTAAATTCACTAAGGTCAGGTAAAAAACCTCTTTATAAAGTCACCCAAAACCCCATGTTACCTCTAGGACCCTCATATTACTTCCAGACTTGACAGTTCAGCCCCCAGGTGCATTTTTGGAGCATTCATTCCCTACCGTTGGATCCAGCGCCACGTGTCATCTCCAGGACCATCGTGGAAACTGATTTCACTTATGTCCCTAAGCTTAGGGACATTAGAGCTTTAATAATTCTCCCAACCCCCATGGGGAGTCTTTTGGGACAACCACATGACCGAATTTCAGCCCCCAGGTGCATTTTTGGAGCATCCATTCCATGTCGTCTGATCAAGTGCCATGTGTCATCTCCAGGACCACCATGGAAACTGATGTGACTTATGTTCATGAGATGAAGGACATCAGACCTTTAAAAATTCTCCAACCCCTATGTGAAGTCTTCTGGATAGCCACGTGACTGACTTTCAGCCCCCAGGTGCATTTTTGGAGCATCCATTCCCTGTCGTCGGATCAAGCACCACGTGTCAGCTCCAGGACCACTGTGGAAATTGATTTCCATTATTTCCCTAAGGTTTGGGACATAAGACCTTGAAAAATTTACCCATCCCCTATGGGGAGTCCTTTGGACATCCATCTAACCAACTTTCAGCTCTCAATGCTTTAGAGTAGCTTTTCTCAACTTCATTCCTTGCAGTCGGATCACGGCCATGTGTCATCCTTTTGACCACCATAGAAATTGATGTCCCTGACATCCATGAGGTCAGGGACATAAAACATGAAAACATTCACCCAATATTATCCATCCACACATTCAAAATTTGAAAAATCCAACTGTCACTCAGTGCTTATAACTGCTTCAACTCCAGTGCACGGAAAAACTTCATCCTTCCTCTACAAGTTTCTTCCATCATACCACCATTGCAAAAAACTCAGAATACATCAACCAAGGAACTGAAATACCTTTCCCATGGTGATATGCAGGTCTCAGAAGGAATTTTGATCGAGTTAAGAAGGAGAAACGAGGAATAATGAAGAAGAAAACAATACAATCTCCATAGACAAAAAATAGAAATCTGAACAAAGCTTGCAAACTAGTTCGTGAATCAACAAACCATTTGTTTTTGTTTTTTCCTCTATCCAATAACATAAAAATCATAACCTCAAACTCATCTCTCATGTGATAGAGCATCCATAACAAATAAATCTACTTTCTAGCTCAACGAAAAAAGAAGTGGGATTTCCCATCAAACCAGTTGCTAGATTGAAGTAACATTGCACGTGAAGAACCAGAAGAAAAAAAACACATAAAAAATATATTTTGTTTAAAAAACGGAGGAGAAAACCAAACTGAAATTTTAAGGTCCATTAATGGTAGACGCATCATGAAGCACTTTGAGGTCTAAAAATTGAAACTTTAAAATCTCCTAGACTATTAAGCGGGCAAGCCCAAAATTTCAGAGGGGCGATATTACAACATGATTCGTAAGTCAAGGAATAATGGGAAAAATTTCTTAATGAGTTTGAATTACATGATAAGGACCACATGAGGATGACAATCAGTGAGATGAGGAAATTCAAGTTCTCTTGGTATGAAGACATATTACATGATGATGGGATAGAGATTTATGATCCTAAGTACACAGCAGTCAAGATGTCCCAAATTCCCCAAATCAACTGATATGTTCATGAATCGGGAGATTTATTAGAGTGGACTGAAAACTGTGGTGAGGAGAATGAGGAACTAGTTTTAGAAGAAGAGGACTATAATCATTCAGTCATGAGGAATTTCTCCAAGCCAGAAGCAACCTTCGCATAATTTTTCTTCAAAAGTAGTAGAGGTGAATTCCAGCTCCAAATAGTCTAGAGTGAGCTCAAAAAATTAAGGTCATGGAATCAAAAGCTTATCTCCATGAGAAGACATCTAAGAAATTCAGAGAAGGAGAAGGTTCATTGGCATTGCTGCAAGAGGAAGACATGATCTCAATGAGTAAAATAGAAAATATAGTAGCAAATGTACAGGTGAATGATGAATACATGGTTCATGATTCAGTCTTTGAGCCATTAGAGGAGGTCTTGTCTCTTGTTGACACCAATGCCCTTCTCATTCAATACTTTCCCCCTCCTTCAGAACAAAGAATGGTGTGTGTACCCATCAACGAGGCTGAATGCCATGAGATGTTTCTGTGGATGTGGTAAATGGTCACTGCTGACATGTGCATTGTGCAACAAATAGCGGCCCCTAATCTATCAGCGATTGTCTCATTGTATAAAGGAAAAATATCAAGAATGATTTCACATACAACATCATGATTCTATAGTGGGGAGACGGGTAATCAGTACATCAAATTATCTTGGCCAAAGGTAATCATGAAATTAGATAAGATGAAACCAAATGACTACGAGATGAATGGGATCCAATTGGGAGTAGCTACTCATGAGGGAGACTTGCACATATATCAAAAATCTTCTGCTCACATGGTGGCAAAGAAAAAATAATATAAAGAGAAGATTGAGGTACTAGAGGAAAAGGTACAAAATCTTTCAGATTATGTGCAACACCTTGTGGAACCAAGCACTATAACACTTCCTATCAAGAAATTTGAACCCATCAGTAGCTTAAATCAAGAATCCATCAAAATAATGTAGGAGCTCACGATGCAGGGGTGAGCTAACAATTAATGGATTGACTTTATCTCCGAAAAAAGGAAGCCAACCCTCTAAGAGGCAGTCAATATCTTTGTGAACATGTGTGCCACGGCATTTTACACACACAAAAACAACAATAAAAATACCAGGATAATTTTTTTTGACTTACATTGCTCACTACACAACACCACAAGGGCTCTAAGTAAGAGAAAAACAAAGACACATATGACACTTACATAAGTCATCGACTCACATAGACACATGACAACACCATATACATGTCGATGCCACACTTTTCCCAATGAATGAATGCTAGCAATAACCCAACCACAAGAAAAGGACTCAAGGATTGGCAAACCCACAACACATCATTTCTTTAATTGCATCTTAGTTACGATTAACATTCCAAGAACATTATTGTGCAAGGATAATTTTCTCCTTTTTCCACCTACAGATTCTTAAGTTCATTCCACATTTAATTTACAGTTTGACCATTTTAAGTTGGCTTTTTATCCTTTACGAAAATTTCCATAACTTACATACTTATTTGGTATAATTCAAATTGCATATAAATTACTTAATTATCTTGTTCTTATGTTAAGAATATGCTTCTCAAATGTTTATTCAATGTCTACATTTTACCCTTGCAACTCAAGTGAATCTGACTTGATGTCCAGAAAGCAATATTAAGATTTAAGGGGGGTGGTTTAGATTCAAGATACCTTTTTCCCATAAACATTATTCGATCACGTATCTTTATTTCCCGATTCAACATTCCCACAACAGAAATTGTATTTAGATTATATATATATATATATATATCTTTATTTTTCTCAAAGTTTATATCTCACCAAGGGAAAACTCATATATCTTTGTAACACATGAAAATTTGATCTCACCAAGGGGGACTCTAAGAGTGGCATTATTCCTAACCTCAAATCTTGTTTTTTTTACTCTTATATGCTTTACTTTTACATCGCATTATGGTCTCATTATTTCCATCTCTTTATAACAAAAAGTTACATAATTACTTTCCTAACATATTGAAGAACTACATGTTTGGAAGCATTATAAACTACACATGAACCAAAGTGATTTTGTGTTCAAGATAAGATCCCATGTTTCTGCATTTCACGATTCTGCATGTGAAATTTATTTTATTTGGAATGTCATAAAAGGTCATAACAAGGGATTACGAGGACAAGATTTCATGGTTTCCTGGGTTGTTCTAAAGTCAACATCTTTCAAATCAATTTCGTTTGCAAGAGTTACTGATAATTTTATACCCACAAGTTAACCTTCTAATCAACTAAGGTTTAGTTTAATTCCAATTTCACTCAGGGATTACACCCTATTATAAGATTAGATTAAGGTTCAAAAACATATTTACCCTATAAAACCTCCATAAAAGATCAAGGAACTATATTGTCACTAGCCAAAGATAAGAACATTTAGCTGAGAAGATCTAAAGAAATCATTAACAAGATTTTAAGTGATAGTACAAAAATTTCCCTAGCTCCATGATGTCATTTGGATCCCATAAACAATTCATTTGATGAAGAAATTTAATTCTAAATCCATCTTCGGAAGACAAGGTAATCCACTAGGATACTTGAAGAAAGATTTAGCTCTACTTACTCCAGATAAAGTTTGACTGTGTCGCTCCTATCTGTCAGGTTTATGATGATGTCACTAAACATACTTACTAAGACGATAAACCCATTCTTGGGATCTTATTTACCTAAACTAGGAGGTTCCATAGAGTGCAAAGTTTAAGTTCATTCTACGGTTTTCAATTTCTTCTATGGTAAAAAGGATCACACATGAAAACATGTTATGCACAGATCTTATACTAAGGTTGAGTGTTTCGATTAAATCTCTTTATTACATTTACAAGGTAAGAATACAACACACTAATTAATTAATCATTTATTGAACACTGAAAATGCATTACAATATATTAACTTCAAATTCATTTACTATATATATAGATCAAACCTTTTTACCATACACAACTATGAATCAAATTGAACCTGTGATTAAATGCACATTTCCTAAGATATCCCTAAAAATAGCATCCCATACATATTAGTAAATTTCAAATATAATTTTTCTGTAACAAAAGACTACATTATACATATATTCATTTTACAATGACCTATATCAATTACAATAATAAATAATGAATTACACATCGCCTTTTCACCATCTTTCTTGCATCCTGCAAAACCATGTGAGCATGAAATTAACGATAAATTACTGGCATGGAATCCACCCTAATCTAACATAATTAATGTTTTTTGGTTCTCCCATTTACATATAATAATAATTATAATTTGCATTTGAAAGAAAAGGTTTAGAAACATGTATTTCATTTCATTTCATTTCACTTCATTTCGTAACCAAGGAGAGAGAAAGAGAAAGGAAGAGAGAGAAACACCATTTTGTCAAAAGTTCTATTTCACACAACAAGTTACACTATGGAGTTTTCAAACAATTATTTACATGTGTCAAAAGTTTCCACAGTGGTTTGGCAACCTGACAGGAGTCCTACAAATTTCTTTTTACATTTTCCTGCTAGCTACAAAAATGTTCAAATCAGGCTCGGAGGCTAAGAAACCAATTTCAAACATTGTCTTCCGATGAGAAACAACACCATGAGTTCAAATTTCTACGTGTCCACTTATATACCAAGAGTTCATAGGAACTGAAAGAATTCAGAACTGGCGAACGCTTTATGATTAGTGGCTAGTTTTCTGGGGCAATCGGTCATAAATGAGCTAGTTGTTAATGATCAAAAGTGAGCTCGAGGGCTCAAAAAACTGCTCCAAAACTAATGTTCGATGGATGAATGTGCAACGAGGAAATTCCTACGAGTTCCCCATATATGGAGAATTCATCAGAGTTGACAGGACTGAGAACTAGAAAATAGTTTTCAAATGGTGAACATGTTTTCTAGAGCGACAAGTCATAATTGGTCCAGTTTGACCTCGTCAAACTGTGACTGGAGGCCTCCAAAATGCCTTTTCCAAACTAACCTGGAATGTGATTTTTCCCTAACCTAAAGTGTTTTAGGTAATTTTCTAGTAAAAACGAGAGGTTTGCGAAGGCAGATAATAAACTCTATCTAGGTTTCAAATGGTGGTTCAAAATGAAAGTAACTTTTTAGATTTAGCAGATATTCCTACTGTTGTAAAACAGTGTAACAATCTCTCCTATAAGGGGATCAAGAAAGGTCAAATGTTCATTCGGGGTCGATCCAAGGTTGAATTTACCAGTCACATAATAAGGTATACGAAGTGAAGCTTATAGCTCCCTTTCCTAGAGTTATTGTAAAGGTTACTTTGCGAGTCTCTAGAAATTGTACAATTTTGTCTATTTAAACAAGGAGATGGTCAACATATTTACCTTGGGAAGTCAACCTGAATCCTTTTCCATAAAACAATATTGTAGTGATCTAGTTTAGTCAGGAAGTTTTTTGAATCACCTCAAAATGAGGGTTGAAGCTCATGGTTGGACTACAAAATTGTTATTTTGATTGCATGAGTTACGATATAACATTTTATTGTTTTGCAACAAGTCATTATAAAACAATTAAATCTATGATAATCCTAAGATTTTAAAATTATATTTCATTGCAAAAGAAAAGCTAAAGTTGAGAATTACTAAAGATAAGGAGAGATGAACCATGCCTAGAAACGATTTGTTCAAAGCGCAAGGGTATTCCATTCGGTTTTGGTCACATTAAGAACCGATTGGCCCTAGAGGGTCTTAATCCTTATTGACAAATGCTTATATCTTTTATGTCCATCCATATTCAACCAAACTAGAAAATAATGTATGGTTTTCATCTTAGTGTATAGTATCAAAATAGAGGTAGAACGGTAGTGATCAAACGTATGTGATGGTCCTAGAATTTGATCTTTCAATCCTCCCTACAGCATACAATCAACATTAGTACACATCAGGCATCTAGCCATTTAAATTAATCTATAATGCAGCTACAATAGTTCCCCAAATTGTGAACATCATTCTTTTGTAATATAATAATGAGAATCTAACATGACATAGTCATTTTCCTAATGTGTATTTTCATAATGAGACACATGGTGGAACCAGGCAAAAGACTAACACATTCTATGTGATCATACTTGATAAGTTTTCAGATTCAAGACACCCTCCATAAGATCTTCATCCTTGTGAGTCCATGGAAAAAAAATAAGGGCAAGATAGTGATTATGAAACTTATAATTTATATTAGCATATCTTGATGAACCTCAGGGTGACATTGAGGACACGAAAAATAACAAGTAATTTCATTTGTTTTGATGTTTCTTGATCTATTACAAAGAACTCCTCTATGGTCTTAAGGGCTACAACCAACTCATGATGTTAGAAACTCACAACAACTTGGCCTATTTAGACACAAGGGAACATATGAGCACCCATACGAATCAATTAACTTTTCTAGTTATTTTGACAAGACAAAATTTCTAAAGTGCTAACCATCATGAACCCATTTTGTGTTACACTTAGAATCTCCACAATGTAACATCTTTTCAAGAATATTATTCATCAAAAATATCTTTCAAATCCTTTCGGGACTACATGTTTAAAAGGTTCAAGTTATGATTCAATACACTTACGTTCTGGATACACTAGATTGTCATTTCTAATTAACTATTGAGCATTAACTTGATAAAGGTCATTTGCTAATATGACAAGGCCTTGCCATCAACCTGCAAATCATTTTCTGCTTAATCAAGGAGGTCCAATACCAAAATGTTAATCTTTTAAACCCATTTTACTGAAAAGTCATTTCCCTCGATTTCACAACGTGTATATTATCAGCATAAGCTGCAACATTGAAGTTGAGTTATGTTTTAGGATTGGAACCATAATATTCTTTGTGCCAGCTCAACATCTAACCACACTTATGTATGAGAATATACATGTTTTTGATCACCTTGGCAATGTAGGTTACTTACATTGAAGAACCAATTGAATTTATCTTCATTATTTCATTAGTTATTACATTGTCACTCCTTTTGCCTCATATGAGTTACTAAGCATTTTCTAGATTGGGTAAAAGCTTGTGGGCTTATGGGGAAAACCTTGTTAACAATCTTGTGAAACAATACATGTGTTAAATTTCATGGAAAACAGATGAGTTTGAATTGCTACGATTTAAAGTTTTCTTAAGATGTGGGCGGAGGAAAAGGTACCATTACCTTAATAAGGCCTAGCACATTTTGAAAAACTCGAAACCTCATTTGTTTCATTTATTTCTACCATTTTACACCCCATTTTTTAATATTGACAAACATGTTATCCAAAATCCACCCCTCAAGGTAATTTTGATAACATGCATCATAATTTATTAGTCCCAAGCAAATAGAATTGATTCAAGGCCCAAAATCATGTTTTTAGGGTCCCTTTACTTCTCTCTAACTTCCCCATCCAAGGAAAAAATCCAACAAATTAGAAAAAATTTTAATTAAAAAATTTTTTTAAATGATTGTTTTAATGCATTAGTTCTGGATGCTTTTTTACTAGTGCATCGTAAAAAGGTTCATCATATTTTTGTAGCCGATGCAAAGGAGTTCAGCAAAATCAGATATTTGGTTATTTAGGTGTCTGTGGGAAGTTGGGACGTCGGGACGCGCGGGATGAAATCAGACCAACAAGTTAGTAAAATTGGAAAAAGTGCAAATTTTTCCGATTTTTCATCAGGTAGTCAACTCAACTACCGTGGGACGTGCATAGATTGAAATCTTGCCGCACAAAGAGCAAAGCTAAATAGGATGCGGCCGATGCGGACATATAAATCACCCTCACATTTGAACCGTCTCAATGGTGGATGCGTAGGGACAAGGAGGCCCGAATCAGCTGAGTGAGATGGAAATATTTGAATCTAGGAAACATATAGACACGTGGACCATAGATTTTGCCGAAATAGCCGCAATGCAAAGAGAAATGTCAAATTTTGACCTCCCAAACTTCAAACGGCCATTAACTTTTGACTCCGAGCTCCGATTTACATAAAATTTGGAGTTTTTGAACAAGAGCATGTCCTTCTGCATCATGTTCATTTTTAATGAAGGTAATATATTAAAATATAAGAAACATGTTCGACTCTAGTCAATTAATGTTCATTCCTGTCAAATGATAAAATGCCTGATAGACCCAAAATAGCTGCTCGCACTCAAAAGGCCATAACTTTTGCATTTCTTAACGAAATCACATGAACAATTGGTACCATTGAAATTCTTGTTTCTGAATACCATGCACTAAAAATCAAAGGAAATTCATGATTCAATGATAGATAGTATGGATATTTTTCATGAATGTGGCCGGATTCATGACAGTGTTTTATTTGGTAGTTGAGAGTGCAATTAAGAGACATGGTCATCATTCTTTCTCTGGCTGCAGCACCTAGGATAGTATGTGGGAGACTTTTGCAAGTAATATAGGCAATAATTTCACTCCATTTAATGCCTCTTACAAGTGGTTGAAGGATAGATTTAGGATTTCCATTTTCCCCTTCTCTCTCTAGTCTCATTTTTTATATAAATTAAGTGTTGGGCTCATTATAAGAGGTAAATTTGTTAGTGAAAAGCTCTGTCAAAATTAAATTTGTGAAGCCAATGTATTGCAGACCCTTGTAGTGGACTCCTTGCATGGTGATCCAGGCCCTTACTTCTGATAGATTGAATTGTGCATATCATGAAGCAATAAAATACAAGTTTGTGGATGCATCTTCCCTTATTGTGTTTGTTTGCATTCTTCTATTAAATTTCAACCTTCATATAAGAATATTGTGTCTATTTTTTATGTGTCTTGCAAGGACTCATTATTATTCTTCATGTATGAAATATTGTTGTGAATGCATTTTTCTCTTATTGTTGAGAACTAATTATCACCCCTTCTATATGCACTTTAATTTGATGTTCATGTCACACATTGGAAGACTACCCTCACATGTCATTTTCAATGGTGAATCACCAATAGTATAGTGTCGGCTTTGATTTTTATGCATTCTCTCTCCTTTTGAATTGGAAATGTTATAAGGAAAGTTGATTGATTCTTGTAAGTTAAGAGTATATCTTTCACAACCATCATTTAATAGAAAGATAAATTTCTCTCCAAGCACAATTCTGAACAATCAAAGGAACCAAAAATGAATCCTCACATTTAACCAGGTTCCAAAACTGATTGCCTTAGAAAAGGAAATCCATAAAATTTGTTTTGTGATTTTAAACCGTGGTTATGAAATTTCCCTCTCCTAAATAAAGAGTATTCCTTGATGTAATAATACCAAACTCCACGGGTTGTAGGCAACATTCAAAAGAGAATCAACCCGTGTTTAAAAAGCTTATTGATATAACCAACCATAAGAGATCAAACTTGTTTAAAATATCAAAACTCATCCTCGAAATACTTTGTGATAGATTAGAGGTTCTTTCAGTTTAAGTTGGGTCTTCCGATTTTCAAGGCAATCTTTATTAATTTTTCAATGCTTTCCAGTAATTACACTATTTCCTCGAGTTTAAAAAATGTTTTTGTTCATAGAACCCCTAACACAATCTGCCATCAAAATAATAAATACAAAAAAGAAACAAAAGACTAATGGTTCAGTAAGACATATTTTTACACTTCCATTTGTATCACTATGTAAAGACTCAGACTAAAATTTATGGAAAAAAGCCATAAGCACAGATTAATATTAAAATAGTTCCATCACAGATCTTGAAATATGAAGGCCAGAATAGTGTTTGAGAATATAAGTAGACTACTTCATCCCAAGAGAATCTACATAATAAATGTTTCACACTAACTGGACAATAATTGTAGTAGATGTTCAATGGAAAAAACATCATGAAACAATGGTGAGCATTCCTATGGCAGTACCTACAATTCATGCAATTAAATTTACAGGCACAACTGAGAAATAACAGATCATTCACAACTTAAACCTCTAGAGTTTAGCATCACAAAAAAAGATCATACCACCTCCTTTTTCAAATTGAGGTTAAACAAATATATTATATGTAGCCTCCACATAATCACAAAACAAATCCATATACCTCCTAAATCATAACACAATATAAGGCTACATTACACTCACACAATCTATTGTTCCAAAACATTGACACACAAAATTATAGGCCTCACCAATCTATTATGGCCTCTCAAGTCTCTTATATCTCCCTCAAGTCTCTTATGCCTCCCTCAAGCAAATAAAATAAAGATAAATTTTCCTTTTCGCTCCCCAAAAGAGGTTGGTCACCCTATGGCCCTAGGTGCATAGAGTCTAGATACCTCTAACCCAAGTGACATAATAACCCATGGTTTAACAACCCACTAGTTATCTGTAACTCCTTGGGGCTGTACCCCCATACAATGAAGTGGTCCATAGGTCCCACCACTCCATGGTGAATCCCATGACCCTGTTCCAACACATTACGACATTAGAACCAACATAACAATCCATATCAAATGCCAAGTGGCAACAATCCCAAGCCTTGGGCTAGGCTATAATTTTTTTAAACTTGATACGCAAATTTAAACTAAGAAAAGTAAATGGATAATTAGCCATGGTTAGTAAAAATCTGAATGTTAGTGCAACAACCAAATAAATGCCCAAAATATAAGAACATGTCAATCAAGAAAACTATTGGTTCTAGCAAGAAAAGGAAAAGTGTTCAATTCACGAATAAATACATGTATAGGAATAAAACATTACAATAACTATGTGGCCTTATATGGCCACCAAGGGGGGTACTCAACGAGTTGTTGGCACTCGGAACATTGAGCCTCAGCTCGTAAAATAACATATCAAATAATACAACTGTCATCATCTCTATTTGAATCATCCCATGCCACCACTTCGACAAGGCTCAACATAGTCAAAATCACATAGGTTGAATCCATACGAAAACCATATCAGGAGAGAGAAAGGAGTACAAGTTGTCATCTACTGTGCCTAAGGTTTTCGTGAAACACAATATGCATGACACCCATTGAGCAAGTACCACACATACCAAACGAACAAAAGTGGGTTTTCAGCCTATGTAAGGCTCCACTTCCTATCTCGTACTCATGGCTTGAGTGACTAGTCAAAGGTACACATTTCCTCACTCCAAACATACACCTTTTTACCGATTTCCCTTAGGGTTCAGTTAGTGTAGTGTTCACAACATAACACAACTACATCACTAACACAATTGTGATTCACAAAAATTAACCATAACGTCTTACGCATGGTATATATATAGGGTATAACACAATCATTACTTTTATGGGTTACGATACATCACATTACCACATTCTGCTCCCAAAGAGAAATCACTGTACATTAGGGATCATACACTCACCATATGCCCCTAAATCACGACATGGACCATCACATTTTACATGAATTATATGTACGAGGAACACAATGTATAACCTTACAACATATAGTCAATTCTAATTACAACATGGTGACGACATCACGATAAAATCCAATTCACTTTACAACAATTTTTTCATGCAATACCTCAATACACTTTCATATCACGTAATGTCAAAATGCTCCAATACTCCGCAATCCACAATAACATTCTTTTTCACACACAATACGGTGGTACATCACATCATGAATTCCTCATTGAATCAACGAAAAAAGAGACTGAATACTCTCATCACAATCACATAACCCTGATAACAAATACACACTAAGTGACATGCACCACATGTGCTTCGATAAGGTCACAATTACAACATTGTTCACATCACGCTTATATCACATTACTCTTCCAATATCCACCACCATCATGCAACACCATCACAACTCCAATCTGTCCTAGAGGTTCGAGAGAATGAACCTCCGCTTTGATACCAAATGTAATGCCCACATTTTACACACACAACTACAACAATAAAAATACCAGGATAATTTGTTTTGTTTACTTACATTGCTAACTACGCAACACCACAAGGTTCTAACAAGAGAAAATTAACAACACATACGACACTTACATAAGTCATTGACTCACATAGACACATGACAACCCCATATACAAGTCTATGCCACACATTTCTGAATGAATGAATGCTAGTAATAAACCAACCACAAGAAAAGGACTCAAGGATTGGAAAACCCACAATACATCATTTCTGTAAGTGCATATTAGTTACGATTAACAATCCAAGAACATTATCATGCAAGGATAATTTTATTCTTTTTCCACTCACAGGTTCTTAAGTTCATTCCACAATTAATTTACAGTTCAATCATTTTAAGTTGGCTTTATTTTTTTTATCCTTTATGGAAAATTCCATAACTTACATACTTATTTGGCATAATTCAAATTACATATAAAGTACTTAATTATCTAGTTTTTATGTTAAGAATATGCTTCTCAAACGTTTATTCAAAGTCTACTTTTTACCCTTGCAACTCAAGTGAATCTGACTTGATGTCTAGAAAGCAATATTAGGATTTAAGGGGGGTCGTTTAAATTTAAGATACATTTTTCCCATATGCATTCTTCAATAACGATATCCTTATTTCCGAATTCAACATTCCCACAACAAGAAATTGTATTTAGATTATATATATATATATATATATATATATATATATATATATATATATCTTTTATTTTTCTCAAAGTTTGATTTCACCAAGGGAAAACTCATATTCTTTGTAACACATGAAAATGTTTAATTGAGTTATAAGGACTCCAAGAGTGGCATTATTCCTAACCTCAAATTTCATTTTTACTCTTAAATGATTTACTTTTACATCACATTATGGTCCTGAATGTATGCAACTAGATGGGTTGAGACTCTCAGTGTGATTGCACAACATAGACCATCTCTCAAAGTGTTGGAATTTGAAATTGAGAGATCTCTCCAAATGAAGGCCAGTTCTTATTCCTCTGTTCAGGTGCACACATAAATTTTTTAGAGGACCTATTCTGAAACTGTAGTCTAACTTGCCAAGGAGACAAGATTAAGAAGATCTAAGAAACTAAACTTAAACTAACAGAGGTGATGCACTAAAGGAATGCTACAACAACCGGCTTTGCTATCAAAAAAAGACCATTAAAAATGTAAGATTAATACCACTACACATATATAACCAATATTGTAGTGAAAGATCAAATAAAGGTCAATGAACAAACAAGAGAGGGTTGAAATCATCCACAATACGTGTATTATTACGTCACAAACTGATATAAAACATTACAGTTGCCAAGAGATGAAAACCTTGCATTACCGTATTAATAGAAGGTTTGGAATCCATGAATTCATGTCTACATACCAGAGAAGAATCCACGGCACAAAACCAAAATGTCCAACCCTTTACGATGAACCAAATCTCTAAGCTTTATAGATGTAATGCAAAGATAGGAGAATAAAAGAGGTAGGAAACCTAATTTGTAACTTAGCTACTAGCCATCAATGCCCCATACAAATCCACCCACAATATGTCAATTCCACCTCTTTATGTCTATTCGGCATGTTGAAGGAGGAAGAATTATGGATCAAGTCAAATCTGATTCGGTTGTAGAAGAAATTAGATAGTATATTAATGACATGAAGATGTTTTACTATTTTTTCACCTACCTAAAACCTTCATCAAAATAATGGTTTTAGGCCTCCATGGCATAAATGAGGTTGAGAGACCTTTCCAATGGTGCAAAATTTTTTGAATTTCAATCATTGGATCGAAAGATATGTCCAATTTGAAAACTTGAATCATATCTATACAAAATTGGATAAAAATCCTATTTTTCAAAACGGGTCCGCGAGCACTGAAATTCACTTTGTCACCTTTTGTAAAAAAATGACAAGAGTGCAAAAATATGCCGCTATAGCCTTGCAAGCCAGCAATCCTTATTTTTCCAAAAAACGTCATCTTCGGGCCCACCGATCTAGATTTTCCATTTGGGTGAAAAGTCTCCCCTATGCCCGCCTTCCCTGCATTGTAATTTAGGTATAACAAGTGGCTTCTCTAGGCATCGTTGATGGAGGTGCGACTTACTTATAAAATTTATGCATTTTTGAAACAAAAGCCAAAAGGTTCAAAACTACCTCCAGTGACCTGCCTTCTGGATTTTAATTGAAACATGGCCACGTGTAGAGTTGGGGCATGCATTTGGGGATCACTTTTGGATTTTTTCTTTTGAATGTTACGCACTGAAGATACACGTGGCTCCTTCTGTGGCTTTGTTCTATTTATCTATGTATTTTGGCTAAGTCCTTTTTGTTTGGCGGGTGCCATGTGTTTTACCCAGGACACATGGAGCGATGGCGCATGCATTTAGGACCTACTTCTAGATTTTTACATTTTGCATTTGTAAAGGAGATGACACGTAGATGCTTCCTCCATCCCTTACATAATTAGTTGATTTAAGTGGCCAGGATGTGTCGTCACCCCTTTTGACTATTCAAACATGTGGAAGCTACGCATGCTTGCTTAAGACTAGCCCTTGGGCCATCCCTTTTGAATTTGTGCATAATTGAGACACGTGGAGATCCTTTGCGGACTAGTTCTTTAGAGTTGAATTCGATTAAACAGTCTGGCTCTATCCCCTTTTTCAGACCTGGGACACGTCGAAGGCCAATGCTAGTTTAGGAGACTTGCTTTTAAATTTACCTTTGAAGATGTGCTGAGCTTATACATGGCACCTTCTGCAAGTCTGTGATACTTAGCCAATTCTAGCCGATGCCTTTGTTGAGACCCTAGACACATGGCATCCTTTGAGTCTCTGCTTTGGGTCATGCCTTTGAATTTGTGTTGATGAGACACATATTGACTTCCACCTGTTCTTGGGTGCTTAGTTGATTAAACGACTGGCTTTATCCCTTTTTTTGGATCTGACACTTGAACACTTGGTGCTTGTCTGAGTCTCTACCCTTGGGCTCTTAATTTTGAAATTGCACTGAGATGACAAATAGTTCTTTCAACTCATTTGGAATTTTCAACAGCCGAATATGTCCCTTTTCGGGCATGGGACACGTGGAAGGTATGTTCATGTTTGCAGGTCTCCATGTTGAAGTGCCATTTAGGAATTACACCAAGCTCATGCGTGGCACCTTCCGTGAAGTCTAATGTCTTCGGCCTCAAGTCGAACTCGTATATGACTAAGTCCAAAAACTTCAAGCGTTTTCTTATTTTTCTCCTTTGAGCCTCTGGTTTCTTTTATATCGTTCGCCCTCATATTCCCAACCCTGCTATTCCCTTATTGTAGAGCCTGTATGTAACCCTTGATTATTATGATTTGAAATGTGAGCTTGTACATAGATAGAGCCGACCCTTTGATTTTCTTCTGTGCAGGGTCGTGTTTGATCAATTTTTTCGGGGGGAAAATTGGGATAACATAGTTTGGCAACTCACGGGGAAATCTTCCTTACTAGATGAAATGATTAGTAGCGTTGAATCATCCATTGGGCATGAATTCTTCCTCGTAATATCCCAGTAATCTGACCCCTTTTACCTAAAAATTGAAGCCTGAATCACTTTTGCTTGCTGACCTTAAACCTACCCCGCTATCCGTACTCTCAATTTCTTGTAAGAGAATATTGGAAATGGGGTTTCTTAGAGTAAAGAAGTTATATTGACCTCAGGGCTTTCATCTGTCCTTGAAAATGGACTGTAAGCATACTGAACTACATGGTGATACAACCTTGGAGAAACAAAACACAACACACTCACTATGTATAAAATTGAAGAATCATACATGCCCCAATTGGAGCATGTAGAGTGTTCACAAGCAATTTCTTCTGCTGAAAACAAATATAAACTATAATAAGACAATGTGCATACACACTTAGAGGAATAAAACCTATTGCTACCCAAAACTATTTAAAGAGACAAACAATTTCAAATAAAACATGATATTGGCAATGTAAAGTAGCTTCCCCTTCTTACAATTTGTAGACATGAAGATGATTTAGCATTGAATTTGGCTATTAGTAGGAGTGAAAAACATGACAATACGCCAATCCTCCACCCAAATCATCAAGGTATCAACTAGAAACAAAATAAATACCTCTTTTACTTGATCTGTATCTAGGTTGAAGAGGCATTGCAACTGATCCTTGGTATTTTGAAACTCATCCTCTTGCTTATAGGCAAGCATGACTCGTCGTGACTTCTCCCTTGGCTCCAATAATGTAAAGTATCTGATTGGGCAAGGTACTGGTCCATTGAATGTTCACACCTTGCTCTAAATTTCAACTCCGAGAATTGATTCATTCCTGTTGGCCTTCCCTGGGTGTATGGCATGAGAGAGATGATGACGTCTTATTACCTTTTCCCTTCCTTCTCATATGAAAAACATGGAATATTCATATTTTACAACCTTGGTTCCAAAGGTCTATTGTGAAGTGCACAGGCTATTGCTATCCTTAAATGTTATCCTTCATGACAACATGCTCATGTGCTTAGAGGGTGGATGATGGAGGATAAAATGATGTTATCTCCTCCTTAGGATTCTCTCCATGCCAAAGCAAGTCCTGTAGGTCAGATAGACAATCTGCCTCATTGTTGTCCTACTTGCATTTGCTCGACCTCCTCCATGTTTTCCTCCTAATCTGAAACTTGTGTCACCATGGTTCCCATCTTCTTCAAACATAAAGTTTGAAAGATCGAACTCCTCTTCAGCATTATATCTTGAAGAGGGATGAAGTGAGAGGAAGAATTGAAGGTTCTTCAGTGGCCTGCTCCATAATTGGAGCCTCTGAAACTTTATGATCCTCCTCCATCATGGGTTTATCAATCAAAAAAAACCCTTCCAGTGAAAGCAAAAATATATTCAATAATTATTTCTTCACTAGGTGGCCTCAACTCTGATTTGATCTCTCGCATCTTGCTCCTCTTCATTTGGACCTGGAGCTGGTTGTGCTTCCTCCTTAACTAGTTATGAAACTTGGATTAGATCAACATCCTCTTCAGATAAAGAGCCATAATTGACACTGCATTCAAGAGTCAAAAAGTTTTCTAATATTCTCCTTCTTGATCTTATTATTCTTCTGATGAAAAATAAACCTTAACCACCAATAGCTCTTGAATCTTGACCTCCTTTGTTGGCTTAACCATCAATGGGATCTTTGTAAACCTAAATCTGGCAGCCCAACTATTCATATTTTATATTATTTCTTCTTTGTTGGGTTCCTCTAATTGCTTGTTCTCCTTGACCTGGATTCTTGAATGTATTCCCAACATGGAATTGGGAAAGTAAGAGGAGGTGAAGTGAATGGGGTTTTAACTAGCTTTGTAATTGTTTTTAGTGGAGATGGAAGTGGACTCTCTTGTTTGTTTAGATGCAAGTGAATTCTTGGGAGGGATAAGGGCAGAGGAGTTTGTGATGAGATGGAATACTAGGAGATGGATAAGCGAAATAAAAACTTGGAGTAGATCAAGTGAGGGGCTTGACTCTTGACCATGCTGAAATAATAAATTTAGATAAAGAGAAAATGAAGGACAAGGAGCTGGTGACTGACTTACCCATTGAAAAGTTTGTCTCACACTTTTCTCATATACCTCAATATCCTCAATCCAATATGCAAGTTGAGGCATCAGTTAAACCGTGAATTCAACCTTCTCCGAAGAGCTGTAATTTCTTGGCATAGAGTCATCCCATGGAAAAGGTGCCCTATAGCCAATTCTAAATGCTTTCATCTAAGCTATGGTCCTTGATTGTACCACGCATGCCTCCATCCCTTGAATTTTCTCCAGTAGATCATCATTTTCCATGTCCTTGTTACCATTATAGGAATACCCTGGTTCTTGATAAACTCCATAGCCAAACTGGATCTGAAACTACTCATATGGGTAAACATAATGGTTCTGGATTTGATCATAATGATGATTGGGAGGGGTCATGAAATACTTTGGAGGTGGATTGCATTGCTGAAAGTGTGCATTCTAGGATGGAAATGAATTCATGATTGCACAAGTTCATGGGATGGGAGAAGATGAAATATGTAGAAAGAAAAATGGATGAAAATGGACGGGAAAAAGGTCTATAACTTCAGAGATGGGTAGTTGACCAGATGAATTCACCAAATGTGCTTGCATGTGCCTCAAAATGATGAATCTTAACATGAACACACCAACATGCTAAGATGAAGTGGTAAGGTGCTTTAGACCTCTCCCACTAGGCGTTGTACAAATTATTAGTGTAAAATCACAGCACCTCTGAATGTTTGCAACTAGATGGGTTGAGAATATCAGTGTGATTACACAACATGGAGCATATCTCAAAGTGTGGGACTTTGAAATCGAGATATATCTTTGGATGAAGGCCGGTTCATATTCCTCTCTTCAAGTGCACACATAAAATTTGTAGAGGATCTATTTTAAAATCTATTCTAACTCGCCATGGAGAGAGGGTCATGAAGATGTAATAAATTAAACATAAACTAACAAAGGTGATGTACCAAATGAATGTTGAACATCATCTTTTCTATCAAACATAGACCATTAAAAATTAATACAACCACCAAGCACAAATTACCAATATTGCAATGACAAATCAGATAAAAGCGATGAACACAAGAGAGGGTTGTAATCATCCACAGACATGTATTATTGCTTCAAAAATTGATAAAGAACATTACAATGACCAAGAGGAAAAAATATTGCATTACATTCTTAATAGAAGGTTTGGACTCCATGAATTCGTCTGCAGACCAAAGAAGAAGGGAGGGCGCAAAACCAAAATGTCCAACCCTTTACAATGAACCAAGCTCTTACCTTTATAGATGCAGCGAAGAGAGGAGAAGAAAAGAGGTGGAAAACCTGATTTGGAGCTCATCTACTAGCCATTAATGCCCCTACAAATCTACCCCAATCTGTCAAGTCTAGCACTTTATGTCTATTTGGCATGTTGAAGAAAGAAGAACTGCGGATGAAATCAAATCTGATCAAGTTGTTGAAGCAATCAGATCATATATTAATGGCATGAAGACATTTTACTAAATTTTACCCCCCTAACCTTCTAAAAATAAGGGTATCAATCCTCCATGGCATAGAGGAGGTTGAGATCATTCCAACGGTGCCAAATTTGTAGAATTTTGAGCACTATATCGAAAGTTATTTTCATTTGAATATTTAAATCAGATCCTTACAAAATGGGTAGAAAACCAATTTTGCAAAATGGGTCCATGAGCCTGAAATTAACTTTGCACCTTTTACAAAAAAATTACAAAAATGCAAAAAATACTCTATAGCTGTATAAGCGCACAGTTCAATTTTTCCAAAAAACCATCTTTGGGCCCACCAATCCACATTTTTTATTTGGGCATAAAGTATCCCCTTGGCCCATCAACCCACTTTTGGCAAAGAATCCCTCCAAGGGCCACCTTCCCACATGTAATTTAGGCCTGACACATGGATTCTCTAGGCATCAACGGAGGTGTGGCTTACTTTTAAACTTTAAGCCTTTTCGAAACAAAATCCAAAAGGTTCAAATTACCTCCAGAGAATTGCCTTCTCACTTTGATTTGAAATATGACCACGTGTAGAGTTGGCAAAGATTTGGGGACCACTTTTGGATTTCTCTTTTGAAGTTGCACTGAAGAGACATGTGGTGGCTTCCATGGCTTTTCTACGTTTCTTTGAATTTTGGCTAAGTTCCCTTTGTTTGGCAGGGCCATACATCTGACCTGGGACACGTGGAGGGCTGACACACATTTGGGACCTACTTCAAGACTTTACGTTTTAAATTTACATGGATATGACATGTGGAGGCCTCCATCATCCCTTTTAGAATTTTAGACTCATTTTTAGACTCATGGAAGCTCCGCACTCGCTTGAGAATGGCCCTTAGGCCACCCCTTTTGAATTTGCACTGTTGAGGCACGTGGCACCCTCCACTAACTCTCCCCCATCTTGAATTTTAAACTATGGACTCTATCCCTTTTCAAACACGGGACACGTGGAAGCCCAGCGCTAGTTTGCAAGACCCACTTTTATATTTACCTTTGAAGATGTACTGAGCTGACACGTGGTGCCTTCCGTGAGTCTGTAATACTTAGCTGAATCAGGAAAATGCCTTTCTCAAACCCTAGACACGTGGAATCCTCACGCTCATTTGAGTCTCTGCTTTGGGTTGTACCGTTGAATTTGTGTTGATGAGACACGTGGAGAATTCCACCAGTTCTTTATAATTATTCAATTAAACAGCCAACTCTGTCCCTTTTGTGAAACCTAGACATGTGGAGGCTTGGTGCTTGTTTCAATCTTCTCCTTTGGCTTCAACCCTTGAAGGTGCGTCGTGCTGACATATGGTTTTTTCTACTTATTTTGAATTTTCAACAACTAACTCTGTCCCTTTTCGGGCCTGGGACATGTCAAAGCTCCGTGCATGTTTGAGATCTTCGTTTTGAATTTCCCTTTTAGAATTGCACCAAGCTGACGCGTGGTACCTTCCACGAGTCTATTGTTCGGCCCTAAGTGGACTCGTATGCAGCTAAGTCCTAAAACTTTGAACCTTTCCTTGTTTTCCTCCTTTGAGCCTCTGGTTTCTTTGACGCTATTTTCCCCATTCGACGACCTTGCTCCTCCATTTTTGAGTCTTCCTGTAACTTGAATGTTGGATTTGAAATGTAGGCTCATACGACGAAACTGGCCCTTATATTTCTTCCTGTGTGGGGTTGGATTTGATCAATTTTTCCAGGCGGGCAAAATTTGGATAACAGTAAGATACCATGTTTCTACATTTCACGATTCTGCATGTGAAATTTCATTTATTCGTAATGTCATAAAAGGGCATAACAAGGGATTAAGGGACAAGATTTCAGTCTCATGGGTTCTCTAATGTCAATATTTTTCAAATCAATTTCGTTTGCAAGAGTTACTTATAATTTTATACCCACAACTTAACCTCCTAATCAACTAAGGTTTAGTTTAATTCCAATTTTTACTCAGGGCTTTACACCCTATTATAGATTAGATTAAGGTTCAAAAACATATTTAACCTATAAAACCTCCATAAAAGATCAAGGCACTATATTCTAACTAGCTAGAGATAAGAAATTTAGCTGAGAGGATCTAAAGAGGTGATTAACAAGATTTTAAGTGATAGTGAAACTATTTAACTAGCTCCATGATGTCATCTAGATCGCATAAACATTTTGTTTGATGAATAAATTTAGTTTTAAATCTATCTTTGGAACACAAGGTAATCCACCAGGATACGAAGGAAAATTTAGCTCTACTTAGTCCAGATAAAGTTTGACTGTGTCGTTCCTATCTTTCGGGTTTATGATGATATCACTAAACATACTGACTAAGATGATAACCCCATTCTTGGGATCTTATTTAGGTAAACTAGGAGGTTCCATTGAGTGTAAATTTTAATTTCATTCTATGGTTTTCATTTTCTTTTGTGGTAAAAAGGATCACACATGAAGACATGTTACAAACAAATCTTATACTAGGGTTGGGTGTTTCGATTAAATATCTTTATTACATTTACAATATAAGAATACAACACACTAATTGATTAATTGACTATTGAGCACTTAAAAATCACTACAAGATATTAAATTCAAATTCATTTACTATATATATAAAACCCTTTTACCGTATGTAACTATGAATCAAATTGAACCCGTGATTAAATGCACATTTCCTAAGATATCCCTAAAATTAGCATCCCATACATATTAGTAAATTTAAAATATTAAATTTCTATATCAGGAGACTACATTACACATATATTCATTTTACAATGACCTATAAAAATTGCAATAAAAAATAATGAATTACACATTGCCTTTTCACCATCTTTCTTGCATCCTACAAAACCATGTGAGCAAGAAATTTGTGATAAATCGTTGGCATGGAATCCATCCTAATCTAACATAATTGATTTATTTAGTCTCTTATTTACATGTAATAATAATCATAATTTGCATTCGAAAGAAATGGTTTAGAAACATGTATTTGTTTCATTTTATTTCACTTCATTTCGTAACCAAGGAGAGAGAAAGAGAAAGGAAGAGAGATAAAAACCATTTTGTCAAAAGTTCTATTTCACACAACAAGTTACACTATAGAGTTTTCAAATAGTTATTTACATGTGTCAAAAATTTTGATGGTGGTTTGGCAACCCAAAAAAGATCTTGCAACTTTCTTTTTAATTTTTCCTGCTAGCTATAAAAGCATTCAAATCATGCTCGAAGGCTATGAATCCACTTTCAAAATTTGTTGTCAGATGAGAAACCACACCATAGTTAAATTAATACGTGTCCATTTATATACCAAGATTCTATAGGAACTGACATAGTTTGTAACTAGCAAACAGTTTATGAATGGTGGCTAATTTTCCAAGGCCATCGGTCATAATTGACCTAGTTGTAAATGGTCAAAAGTTAGCTCGAGGGCTCAGAAAACCACATCCAAAACTAATATTCAATGGATGAACGTGCCATGATAAATTTCCTATGAGTTCCATTATATATGGAGAATTAATGAGAGTCATTGGAACTGAAAACTACAACACGGTTTTCAAACATCGACATGATTTCTAAAGCCACCGGTCTTTATTGGTCCAGTTTAACCTAGTCAAACTGCGACTAGTGGCCTACAAAATAGTTTTTCCAAACTATAAAAAAAAGTGTTTTTCCCTAAACTGAATGTTCCATGTAATTTTCTAGTAAAAACACTAGAGGTTTGCAAAGACAGAGAATAATTTCGCTATCCAAGTTTCAAATGGAAGTTCAAAACGAAAGCCAACTTTTTAGATTTAGTAGCTTCTTACCACTACAAAAAAGTTTAACAAGGCTTTTACAAGGGTGTCAAAAATGTCACAAATGTTCATTCAGAGTCGATAAAAATATTGAAGTGACACCTCACATAACAATTTACACAAAGGACACTTATCCTCCCATTTCCAAAGTTATGAAGGTTACTTTGTGATTCTCTGGAAGTCACAATTTATCTATTTAAACTAGTAGATGGTCAACATATTTACCAGGAAGTCGACTTCAACTTGTCGATAAAACAATACAGTAGTGATCTAGTTTGGTAAGGAATTTTTATAAATCACCTCAAAATGAGGGTTGAAGTTCATGGTTTACTAAAACATTGTTATTTTGATTGTAAGATATGACATTTTATTGTTTTGAAACAAGTTAATATAAAACAATTAAATCTTGTGATAATTCTAATCTTGTTAAATTATATTTCATTGAAAAATAAAAAATAAAGTACAAGGATTAAGAAATATAAGGAGAGATGAACCATGCCTAGAGGAACGAAGCAAGTCGAAACCATGGGATTCAGTTCAACATCTCACTAAAGCAAGAGGTGCACCAGGCGAGTGTCTGAAGCCACATTTCATCATGTAATTCTTATATGTCATTCTCTTCTTCACATATTCAATCTAAACTCACATAAGTATAGGATGCATATATTAGTGTATTCTTCAAGATAATATGAGTAGTATCAATCATCGACCTCCTAATTTCCAAGCTCCACAACCTAAATATTCTTCCCTTTGCATACATATTTATCATAACTACTATGTACAGTAATACATGACACACACCTACATAGTAGATTTGAGAAGGATTGAAATAAATTCCTTGGGGAAGAAAATGTAACATGATTTATATGTTGGCATAGGGTGTGGAACCAGACTTTAGACTAACTTCTAATTGGCATTAACTTGACAATTTTTACAGCTGCTTCCATAACAAAAACAAGCCCAACAATCAACAGCTCCACCTACGACTTGCCTTATCAAAACTTCAACATATTCTTTCATATTTGATTACCAGGGACATTGAGACCACACAACTCCCAAAGATACTTTTTTTAAAAATCTTGATGGATGCACATAGCTATTACAAAGCTCCTAATTTGGCTCAATTAGGATGGGTGTTAGGAAAGTCATTTTTAACAAAAAAAAATTCTATTCAACCAACAATAAAGTCACTCTAAAAAACCATAATTTCTTTAGGGAATTTTGTAAAATAATTCATGTGCCCCATCTATGCTCCCATTCTCTACATATAAGTCTTCTAGTGCTCACATTTTCCACATCAACAATAACAAGAAAAATTACTTTCACTAGCTCCTGATTAGGTACATGTTTGGAAGCATGATAGGGAGGAAGAAATATGATGTAGGTTACCATATACATGGGAAGAGGCTATTGAAATCCTAGTTTAACCTGTTGAAGGAATTTACTTGAAATTTTCATAGCCTTTTCGAAAAGCCCATTTTTGCACATATCCAACAGTGCATGATGTCCACAAACAACGTTTTCTTTTAAACACTTTTTTTTCAAATAGTTTGCTTTCCCTGAGAAAGGTTTCACATTGGATACACTCTCTATTATATGATTTACAACTGCAACATTAGAAAAAATGCCTATATGTTTTATGCTTGCTGGGCATCCATACTTGTTCCGAAGCTCACACTTTGGTGTAGAAATGGAGTATGCAGAAAATGTGAACTGATTAGGTTGGAGACCTATTTGTTAAATTGAGAACTAATGATTTTCCCATTATTTCATCATTCAAATACTATCACACCCTTTTCTCACTATAACTATCCATTACTGCTAAATGTTTTTAAACTTAGAGTTGGGTTTCAACCTAGTCAACCTCTTTGGCAAACCAAATAAGAGTTTAAATTATTATGCAAGGAAAATGATAGGTTTGGATGTCATTTATGAGGCCCACATACCCTTCAAAGAAGTTCCGTGCCTTTAACCTGTCACATGCCACCCCTGCCACACTCCATCAAACTGATATTTGTCTTTGTTTATTTATTTTGTTTTATTAATAGTAATTGAATTTTGTCGGTCACTACAAAATCTCTAGGACTAGTAGTAAGTGAGATGAGCAACAGCCGCCGTTAGGAGTTAAATGACAGGAAGGTATCTGAAAATTCTATAGAAGAATTAACACATGTATGGTTGAGGGCCTTGGCAATTAGATTTGACGCAATCAATCGGGCCTTTATAGAGCTAGAGGAGAAATAAGAACAAAAATACAATTTGTAGGATAGTATAAATAAGAAAGTTCAGAAACTTGGAGTACGTGCAATGAACAAACATACAAATACTAATGAGTTGATCAACCCTTTTGAATAATATATCAAGAAATGGTTGGGGAAACCATTGACCTTTACTAAGGATACTCTCGACTTCTTCTCAAAGATATGAGCCTCCATTGCACTTATTGCAGAAAAGCATTCATTGTGGTTTTGGAAGTGTAAAGACATCAACATTGTGACTGATGGATGGGCTGAAACCTTGAGCTACATTCACATCCCTCATGCCGAAAAATTAGAACCGGAAATAGCTCATTTCAAACAATATATTGGAAAGATAGAAGCCTTCTTAGTATCACAAAGTGGAGAGTAGCCAAAGAGTGGATCCAATTCCACCGCAATAGCGCATCCTTTAGCATAATTCTTCTTCTTCTTCTTCTTCCTCTTCTTTCTCTCCCTCCTCTCTCCTCTCTCTCTTCTCTTCTCATAAAACAATCTCTCTCCTCAATGTTATATTTTTTCTTTGAGGGTATAGATTTTTAGTATGACTTAAGTGACTTTAGAAATATAATATAACATTAAGTCACCTTGCTATTATAAAAGGGACTTAAATATTTAAAGAGGAATATGAAACAATCTTAAGTCATATTAAGGTATTCAAAAATTCATCGAGAAGATGAAGAGTTGCCTCTTCTTCTATAAATTATAGCAAGCTCCTCATTTGAACTTCTTCTTAATTTTGTCTTATGAAAATTCTTAGATGTTGGAGCTATTTTTTGTGAACTTCTTCTTAATTATCCTTGTGATGAGAGAAAGAGACAACAAGTTTTCTTCTATTCTCCCACTAAAAAATTTCTTCTACTTCCCACACTATGTACAGATTATACTTGAGCTTCAATAAAGGAAGAATGAATTTGAACTACTTTTATTGAGGAGTTTATTGGTACTTTGTGTTCATTAAGCTATATTTGGTCTTCTTGTTGTTTTATAGATTTGTTTTCCTTCTAAAATACAAGTTCATGTAATGAAAATTCTAGCTAGTGTGTGTAAGTCTTTAATTTTCTACTTACAATATTAGTTTCTCCTTTCTAAATATTCTCACTCCACTTTTTTACCTTAAAAGAAAAAATTTCCCTTGCAGATACCTGCAAGAATTTTCTATAGGGTCAATGGAGTGTGCCTGTTAGATCCTCAGCTGAAAGGCCACTAGCATAAAAATCACAATTTACTTGCGCATACACGTATGGTAGTTGCACCAGTTAAGTAGAGGGACTTAGACTCCCAGATTGTTGGCAAGATAACCCGCACTTTGTCCCTGACAAATTTTCTTACTAACACCACAACACGGGGGTCAAATCACATTACAAGGAAGGTCATGTTTCACTTTCCTGTGGAATATCATCCTAATGATTAGAGTTCCCAATGTCAAACATTCAATAAAAGTTTTGTATAGTTATGCTCCAAAAATTAGTTAAGGATTCAAAGGCTCTAAACATGGAAACATAGTTCCTTATTTTCTTATTTCAAGATTAGGTTTCCTAAGCCTCATTTCATCTATAGATTAAGAAGTTTTATTTCTCCTTAAATAGGTTAATATACGTTTGTAATGTATTATGTAACCTATTTGATAATCAAAATGGTTTAGGTTTAAAAAGTAGGAATAATCTTCCTCCTCTAACTCAATAGATTACAAATAATAACAATACGCTTCATGCATTCAAAGGTAAGTTATGTATCAAATATTAACAACGGAACTAAACAACATGGTTTTACTAATTATTAAATGGATCTCAAACTAAGACTTATGTAATGAACTTTCAACCTTAATTTTACATTTAATACAAGTATCTCATTACATAGGTGTACAATCTTATTACATCGATGAATAAACTTACAAATGAAAATTATAATTGATTTCAAGAACGTTCATCAATTAAATACAACATCCAACTTGGTCCATACCGATCTCATAGAATTTGCCTACAAAAATGATATAATATTTATGCAACATTAGTCCTGAAGAACTGGGATGATCATTTAAACCTTTCCCCTATTATAAGTCTTTAGTACATACATGTTATAAACAATCTGAAGGAAAGGAAACAATATGCCTATAATGGTAGAATTACTTCTATAATAATCTCTTTTCTAAGTTTTTAGTCAACTGAAAGTGCTTATTAGATTGAAACTAGATGTACATTTCCTTTGAGTAAGTTACAAACAATGAAAAATTACATCTCTAACTAACTTTCTCACTCTGGGATTGAAGGAATGTTACCAAACATACCATTTGTTCAAACTGTTATGGGAAAGACTATAAAACAGTCACTACACACACAAAGATGTATTCCATTATAATCCAAATAAGTAGGGCTATAGTGTATACTAGCCAAGAATCATATATGATAACCCGAGTAACAAGTGAATAAATAAAAGTTCATATTTTGTCTTCATTCACTTAGGACTAAATATCGTGTAGTTTATATGGGTGAATGAAAACTCAATAGCTTAATACAAACTGATAACTTATAATAACCTCTATCAAAATAGAAGTGTATCTCTATAGGTAAACCAACTAGATACATCACCCAACCCACTTATTATTGTGGTTGTTTGGGGTGAAAACCATGTAAAAATGATGCAAGCAGACACTAAGCTTTTATTAACTTGGAACAACTTTAATTATTATACAAATCAATGTTTGTCTATCATTGGTTACAATACTCCTACCCATGGATCAAATAATTAGTTTACGATTTGCCTTACGACTTAAGCAGCTCATGGTTATAATGTCTTATAAAATGTAATGAACTTCCACAAATATATATATTTATATTCCGTAGACAACTTACACAAACAATTAGCATTCATACTAATTATTTTAGTTATCTATAAAGGCCAATCGAGACCAAAAAAATAATCATTGAAATACTATACACTTTTGCTTGTTATACACTAAGTAGATCAAAGATAATAGACAAGGCGTTAAATGCCACTAAATTCCTTATAACCTGCAAGGGATTTATGTATGTCAAATAGGTCTTAAAAGTATTTTCCTCCTCATATGCTTAGGGAATACGTACAAGAAGCAGAATCAGCCAAATAATCCAATCCCGTTACTACTAAGTCATTAAGCATGTACCTAGAACAATATTAACTAGCCCCAGTTTAATCAAGGAATACACCTGAGTGGACTATCAAATAGTAATAAAAAAATAACGATAGAAAAATAAACATGTTTGCTGCAGGTACTCACTTTGTAATATTTCCTTGCAATCCAATGTAGGAATTTAACTAATAATTATTATATCAATTAATCCTGTATACAATCAATGCTTAGTTATCTATCATAGAGATAAATCATAAATCAAAAACCTAGATATGTGATAAAAGGTTTGTCGTGATTTGCACTCTATTTTCCATGAAATCACACACTCCATTCATTAGCCTATCTATAGCTAGAATACCCAAGCACATAATTATTTATACAAAACAATGTTCAATAGTTACAGCACACTGAAGGCGTCAAAGGGTCCATGATGCCCGACCCATATCCCATAATGCCAATAAAACTATTCGATTAGATTTATTAATAGAACTAGTATAGTTTAAGGATTAACCCGTGACAACTCAATATAGTAAGTTTAACTATTTCAGCTTATTTTCACAATACCGCAATCATGCAAAATGATTCAACCATTGGGAAAAATATTTATATAAATAGTATTTTTCAAGGATATGTTCAAAACCACCACACATAGCCCAAGCACAGATGCCAATAGTCATAATAACTCAATTATATAAACAACATTGTCATTCCATGCATGTAATAAAAATAGATAACAGAAAGAAGGTACAAATGATGCATGCATGTGGGTTTTATCGGTACAAGAATCCTCTCCACCCTCCTCCCATGAAATTACTTCATCCCTCTACCAGGAATTCCATCAAATGGCTGAACACACACAATTCCACCATTGCATTTTATTCCAAAGATTAAAATTGAGGCATATCAAGAAGAATTTATGGAAGCAGTTTCCCATCACCATCTCATACTTCAATTTGGGTTCTGAAAAATCACACGTGTTGACAGCCATTTTATGCCTTCTAATCCCCTACTTATTCTTCTTCTTTTGTATACAACGGACAAATAAATGAAGGAAGTAGTTATGTTTTCTCTCAGAGATAATTAAATCCACTTTAGACACAAATACAGATCCATATCAATTAATTTGTATAAAGAAAAAAAAAGATTAGATATTCAAGTTATTGATTTATCTCCATGCTTGGCCCCAAGCTCCCATCTGGTATACACAGGGAAATTTTTGGTAGGGAAAATTGATCATGTTGGACACGAGTTGGTTTGGTTTGGTGAAGCGGTGGAAAAATGTTATCAGAACCCCCCATGCCCTCTCTAAAACCCATATTATGGCACGATCGGGATGTTGCATGGGAAGAGAAAATGTTGGAAAATGGAGTGAAGTTTGGTTTTTCCCCCTTCCAATTTTCCTTACATGGAAACCTGTAACAACTTTTTTTTAACCACTTCATTTGTGCATGCCTACAATCCATGCATTCCATGAATGAAATTTCTTTAAGGAACTCTGAAAAACATTTCACATGCCATGAATATGCTCCCACCTTTTTCATCCATGTTAACCAAGGCACCAACAAATACTACATCTTACAAAAACATTTCTCTTATTATGCTTTGATGAACATCAATACCCTACTCTTAAGATCCCATTTTAGTACACATTGGGAGGATGCTGGAAAAGGGTGATGGAATCCAGCTTTACACTTGAAAAGTGCATTTTCTTAAGACTTTAACAAAATTTTAAACAAACCCATTCTGTGCATATCCTGCAGTCAAAGCATTCCCATAGCTCACATATTTCTCTAATACATTTTGTCAAATGGTTAATTCAAGTCTATGCTTCCACATTATTCATATATGTCCACTAGAGCATTTACAGCTACAACATTTGACAAAACCCCTGTATCTTTTATGCTTTTTTGGAAGTCCATTCCCTATTTGAGTGCTCCTATTTTCACAATTACTGGGGAAAGAGTTGGCAAAGGCAAACTAATTGGGGCAGATACCGTCTCTTTGCATTTTTTTGAAAGATTCTATGAATTTTTAACAAACCCATTTTGGGTAATTTCTACAACCGTGATATACCATGAATTTTTTCTTTACAACCAAACATACCAGCGCATAAGTAACTCCGTTGTATGTGCCAATATTTTGGAATATGTCCACGCAAGTTCCAAAGCTCGTGTTTGACACAGGTTAGGAGTACGCTAGTAAATGTGAATTGATCCATTTGGAGACCTATTTGCAGCAATGGTGAAATGGTGTGGCTATCGTGTGAGGAAAATCAAGCCTTCTATATGCTGCAACTATCCCAATACTGCTAAAATTTATAAATTTATTCAGGGTTTAGACATGGGTAAAGTCTTCGGATCTCAAATAAATTGAAATGCATTATTATGCATTTCAGAAGATAGGTCAAAAATTTGTTTTATAATCCCATGTGTTGTACCCTTCCTACCATACCACCCAAAATACATGCCAATTCCCATTACTTCTAAAACCAATTGCATTTATTAGCTTATTTTTAAAATTATTTTTAGTTTGTATTTTATGTCATGTACTACAATAGGAGAACGTGGGTTTTAGGGAAGCTAATTGAGTGTGCACAAGTGACTGACTGGGCTAAGTCTCAGCCATGTTAATTTTTTTAAGCTTTACATGGTTTTATTTCATATTTGGGCACCATGAGTGACCCCTAAAGTGTAATGTTGTAATTTTGCAAATTTATTGTTGCTTAAATTATTTATTGTTAGAGGAGCTAGTTTGGGGGACCCAATGGTCCCCACTTGTAGTAAAGGTGCATTATATTAGTTTAAGTTTTATTTATGAGGATAGGGTCACATTATCACCCTTGGGTGTTCCCCACAACCTCATTTATTGTGCCCAAAATGTAAAACCTGAAATTGTGCTATTTATTACATTTTTCGAGACCTTTTTTGGCTTTGGGGGTTCTCTTATCATGAAAATGAGTCCCTTTGACCATATCTATACATAGGGGCTTCATTTCATGATCAAATGGGGAGTTTTCCCCTCCCATTTGACCTCTCTCAAGTTACCTTTTTTGTAAGAATGGTTGGGTGTTTTATCTTTTGTAAATTTGCTTGGGTTTGACTTATATTCATTTTGGTTAATTTGGGGGATTAGTGCTAAAATTAAATTTATCTTTTCTCTCTTTGATTTTTTGGAATCTTGGTTTAGAGGGAAGAGAGGGGTGACACATGTAACCCCCTCATTTGAGAGGATATTTCTTTATTTTTCTTCAAATAGTTTCTCATATAGGAGGAAGAGGACTTTGGCTTGTCTTTTGCTTGGGAGTGATTTTGGAGTTGGAAACTTGAAGGTCTTTCTTGGAAGTGGATTGGATAGCTTAGAGAGTTGGAAATCCTATTGTGCCCACTCCTCTTCGACACCTATGTTACTATGATAATGATTATTAATTGCTTAGTGACATGGATATTGTTATGATATTTTTGTTAGGTTGTCATTATAATGTATGGACATTATGATTATCAGTATAATTATGAATCTTATTATGGAATGTATGGATTCCTAATTGAAATTGATAGATATTACAATACATGTTGATTTAGTGTTGCTTTACTTATATGATAACATCTTGGATTCTTGACATTGGCGATAAGGTTAGACAATTTAACTAACCATGTGTGCATTGATGCTATGGTTTATTAATAATGTGAATATATTAAGTCATTAGTAGTATGTTGTCGAATGCACCTAAGTAGGTATAAATTGCAATAGACATGTGAATTCAATGGTTGTTGTAAGATATGAATTGTGATAAATGGTTATGCATAGACATAGGGTGACAGTAAATGTTAATGGATATAGTAGAATTGTGAGTTTAACTAATTGATTAGAATAAAATATCTTAATTCTTAGTTATGTAGTTTTATTAAATTCTAATGTTTATCCATGTCCTATTTATTATTGTTCTCTTGATCAAGTTAATTAAATATGTGGTTAATTCTAATTAGGATATCCGGAAAAGGGGGCAATGAATGTGGTAGATAGTCCTTGTTCTCTTCGTGATTTTAGATGTAATTTATTTGATTTTGATTTAAGTACCATTACCCATCTCTCAAATATTTGATTTGGGGTTTGAGCCCATTTTTGGAGGCTTGTAGGATAATTCAAACTTGTCCCATACTCTTTAAACTCTCCCACCAACCCTATAGTGCCACCTGTAAATGGTAATAAATTGAAAAAAAAAGAAGGGTAAAATGTATGAAGAATTGTTATGAGTGGTTAGTAGAAGTGATGGGTTATCTTGGGGCAGGTGTGGACAGCGACACGAGATTTTTTGGCATGTGACAGGAGGATTTGGTGGTTGCATGTTGGCAAAGCATGGGCCTTTGTTACGCCATTCAGACCTATATTTTCCCTTGCATATTAATAATCCAAATGATTTTTGGGATCTAGATATAGTAACCACGTTGAAACCCATGTTAAAATTGTTAATTTAGCAGAAATGGATAGTTGCAGAGGGTTCTTCATGTCTGTGAGGAAACAAAATCTACGTACCACTATTTTTTTTGTGTAAGCAGAAAAATATTGAGGTTAAGAGGTTCTTTAAAATGGTCTCAACCTTGATCAATTTACATTGCCACGTACTCCCAACATGTGCCAAAATATGACCTCTGGTAGATGAGCATACAGAATGAGGAACCTTACTCTCAGAAGGTGGATTGTTTGAGATTATGTATTTAAAAAAAGCACACAATGGGAGCTTTTATGATAGCCATTTTTTATTGGAAACAACATTTTCTTCTTTGCCATGATTCAGATGTTCATTTTCTACTTTGGTATCAACCATGGTAGCATGGATAATTATTATTCACATTTACACTACCATAAATCCTAAACTTGAAACCTGAGTGCTTCAGATGCAAGTCAGTTGTCTTGTGATGCATAGGGAGATTGAAGAGATTGAGGAAAAGTAGTATGGGCTTAAGCTAACGAGCAAAAAAATTCCATCCAACGATGGAAAGTGCAAGGGGAAAAAGTTTTGTTCTATATATGGCCTTTTCAACATTACCAAAGGATCATTCCTCTTTCCAGATAGGAGTCTTGATATGAAACCGCTATGGAGTGATGCAAACACCACTAGATATTTTTCTCTGGGAAGGGAGTGGTGGGATATTAATGGTAAGCCCATTTAGGCCCATGGTGGTAGCATTCTATATGTTTAAGAAACTATGAATTTTTAATGTTATGGAGAAAATAGAGACATCCAAACCTATCATGCTCACAAGAGAGGTTGCACGATTGTGCAGTGAATATTATAAATGGTAGATATTATTTGATTGTTGGATCTTCAACATTTTAATTGTTTCTAAATGCCACCTTCTATTTATTCACCAATCCGGAGTTTACAAAACTTTTTTTAGGATATATTGATAGATTACTTTACATGGCATTGTACATAGTCTCTATAAGATCATTACCTTTTTTTTAAATGGTGGAACTGATCTACACTTGCCACAAAAAAATTTCTTGCAATAATCTTCGAGATAAATTTTGTTCTAGTGTGGTAACCAAAACATACATGGAGGTTCTTGACAACTCCAATAGTAGTCACAGGGGCATGATTTAACAATCTAAATGCAATTTTGAACTTCTCACTATGGTGATAGAGGAATAATGTCATATGTTGTAGTTGTAATGACCTTGGTAGACATGTACGCAAAATGTGGAAGCATAGATAGGAACATGAAATATTTGGTAGAATGTTAAGAGAGAGTTTGAGCTTTGCATAATGTGGGTTAACCCACCTAGAGAACCTCTTGCCTTACAGATGCTAGTATTTCTATGCATGGTTTATCTCCCCTTTTCTTTCATAATTTTATTTATTTATTTTTTCTTTTGCAACAAAATAAAAATTTAAAACCATAGGATTATTATACATTTTATTGTTTTAAATAAACTTGTTTTTAATATAATAAATCATTATATCATAACTTACACAATCCAAATATTCCTTGGTAGACAACCATGAACTCAAACCCTCAATTTGAGATGATCTAGAAATCATCCTGAGAAAACTAGATTGCTACAATACACTTTCATTGATAGGTTAAGGTTGAATTTCTAGTAAATATGTTGACCGTTTCCTTGTAAAAACCAATAAATCATGATTTTCGAATAATCGCAAACCAACATTCATAACTCCGGAAAGGAGATGTTAAGTTGCCTACATGTACCTTGTTATGTGAGGAGTAAGTTTAACCAAGATCAACCTCGATTGATCATCTGTGATCATTTTGACACCATTCTAGGAGCCTCTTTACACTGTTTTGTAACTACATGAAGTTGCTACAAGTGAAAATTTGGGTTTCATTTTGGCTCACCATTTCTACCCTGAGTGAGGAAACATGTATCCACCTTCGTAAACCTCTAGAACTTTTACTAGAAAATTTCTTGGAACCATCAGCTTGGGGAAAAACACTCTCCTTGATAGATTGGAAAAGGCATTTTGTAGACCTCTGGTTGTAGTTTGACTAGGTCAAACTGGACCAATTTTGACTAGTGGCTCCTGAAAACATGTCACCATTTTAAACCAGTTAATTGGTTCACATTCCTGTCAACTCTTGGTAATTATCCATATATAGGGGAGATTGTAGGAAAATTATCATAACACATTTTTCCATCGAACATTATCATTGGATGTGGGTTTCTGAGCCCTCAAGCTAACTTTTGATTATTTGCAACTAGGCCAATTACGACTGATGGCCTCAACAAACTGGATGACTATCTTAGACCATTTGATAGTTATAAATTTCATAAATTCCTATGAACTCGTAGTATATATTCACAAGACACGTGGGAATTTACCTGTCATGAATTTTCTTATCAGGAGATAATTGCTGAACACACTTTCTTACCCTCCAAGCCTAAATTGACAATTTTGGAACTAGCAGGGGAAATGTAAAACAAAGTTATAGGACCCCAGTCAAGTTATTAAACCATTATGGAAACTTATTAACACTTATAAATAACTATTTGAAACTCTATCTTGTGGTTTGAATTGTGAAATTTAAATTTTGGGAAAATAGTGTGTCTCTCTCTCTTCCTAATCTCTTCTCTCTCTTCCCTTACTTATGAAATGAAGTGAAATGAAATGAAATGAATATATGTCTCTAACCCTCTCCTTTTGAATGCAAATGATTACTATTATGTAATTGGGAAACTAAAAATGTTAATTATGCTAGATCTAGGTGGATGTTTGCCAACAATTTATCATTGATTTCATGCTCTCATGGTTTTGCAAGGATGTAATTAGGATAGCAAAACGAAATGGGTGTGATTCATTGTATATTGTTAGAGTTTGTGTGTGTTAATGGAAAGAATTTTTTATGTATTATTATGTTATAGTAAAGTTATTTATTGAAGTTTTTGCTATATGAATGAGATGCTAGTTTTAGGGGTGATTTCGGAAAAGTGCATTTAACTATAAGTGTACTTTTGATTAAAAATTAACATATGGTAAAAGCGGGTTGGATATACATGTTAAGTAAAATTTTAGAGGATATTTCTACATTTTGTGAAGTATGGAAAAGTTTATTAGTGAAGTTTTGTAACATTTTAAAGATACTAGTGGTTATGAAAATTTTCCCCTTCAGGAAAAATTGAACAAACACAACCTTGCACGGGGGAAAATGGAGAGGTTGGTTCAATCATGCAAGCTCGCATTCGATTCCAAAAAATCAAGTTACAAGAAGGCTCAAAATGACAATGCAAGATCAAGAAAATCAAGGGGTAGCTAAGGGAATGTCGAAGGATATTAGAGCTCAAGTGGAAGGATGGAGTTCCAGGCCGAGAAAATGGTTAGAGAGTTTCAAGAAAAGAAGAAGTTTGAAATTCAGGTTTTAGAATGTGAAAGTGGAGATTTTCGGAGATGGGTTAAGGTAGATTTCGGGGAATTAGGAAAGATAAATATTTGAAACCTAAAATTCTAAAAGTTTGAAATTTTAGACTTTCAAGTTTTGGGGTTTTAGAGTTCTCAAGCGTAAAAATGGGAAAAAATGACCAAAAGGTTCCGAAACCCAAAACTTTGAAAAGTATGAAATTTTAGGCTTTTGGGTTTTGAGATTTCAGAAGTCTCGGTGAGTGCAATCGGAAAAGGGAGTGGGAAAGTTCTGAAACCCGAAACTATGAGAATCTAAAAATTTCAGACTTTTAGGTTCTGGGGATCTTGGTGAGAGCAAAAGCCAGAAATCCAAAACTATGAAAGTCCAAAATTTTTGGACTTTCAGGTTTCGGAGTTTTGGAGGTGTGGGATTTGGGGGTTTTAGATAGTCTTGGCGACAAAATCAGAAAAGTGACAAAAAAATGTCTGAAATCTTGAAAGTATGAAAGCCAAAAGGTTTCAGATTCCAGAAGTTAGCGTAGAATTCGGGGGTCAACACGGTGGCAGTTTTGGGTTTCATATTTTCATAACTTTGGGGTTTCAAGGTTTTTAGAACTTTGGATTTTTGGGGTTTTGGAAATCTCAAGGTTATTTTGGCTATTAATAGTGAAAAGGTTCCGAAAAGGAAAAATTTCTGAAAGTTTGAAAGTCCAAAATTTTAGACTTTCAAGTTTTAGACTTTTAGAGGCTCGGGTTTCAGAATTTCAGAACTCTTAGGAAAATTTGGTAGATGAAGAGTGTTTCAATATCCTAAATGGAAATTTCCAAAAGTATGAATTTTAAGATTTCAGAGGTTGCTTGAATTTCAGACTTTCGGTGTTTCGGAACTCCCAACCTGCCATTTTTTCATAATGCCACCTTCGACATTCAAATGGCCATAACTTTTGAGTGGGAGCTTGGATTTGCACAAAAAATGAATTCCTTGGAAATATTATAGTATCCTATATACAAATACGACTTGATATATTTAAATTAGTATGAATAAGTTAGTTAAAATGAATAAATACAGTTCACCATTTTTAGAGGGTGTCCAACTTCTCACCTACCCCAATAATGAAGTATGGGCTTCCTTTCCTGCTTAACAAGAAACATTACATGGCAGCATGGGTTTTGAAGAAGAAACCCATCATGGTTGCAGGAAAATTAAATGCATTTATTGGGTGGTTGGAGAAATATTTGTAATTCTTTTCTTCCCCCTTCTCTCATTCTTCCTATATATTGTAAGGAGGGGAATTTTTTCTAAAGGTTGCACATTTTAGCTTGGAACCCTCCCTTTTTTCTTTTTCCTATAAGTGGATTTGTGGAGTTTCAAACCTCTCATTAAAACTGTAAATGTACGTTTTTCCTCTTGTCCATTGTAATGGATTGTATCAAATCTTTGGAGCAATAAAATAAGTATGTGGATGATTTCAAACCTTCTCTTATGTTCATTACAACTTCCTGATCTCTCATTGTAATTATGGCTATCTGTGCATGGTGGTTGTATTACATTTTTAATGGTTTTTGTTTAATGGAAACGAAAATTTTTAGCATTCCTTTGGTGGCATCACTTGTATTAGTTTAGGTTTAATTTCTTGCATCTTCTTAACCCTGTCTCCTTCGAAAGTTAGAGTAGTTTTTAGAGTAGATCCTCTGAAAATTGTATGTGTGCACTTGAACATAGGAATAACAACCAACCTTCATCCAAAGAGCTTTCATGATTGCAAAGTCCTACACTTTGGGAAATGCTCCATGTTATGTAATCACACTAAGAGTTTCAACCTATCAAGTTACAAACATTCAGGGGTGTTGTGATTATACATCAACACTAGTTTTTAAGAGGAAATGTTCATATATATATGGGTGTTATTTTTATTTCAATAATTTATACTGTAAAAAGTTGGATAAAAGTTTTAAAATAAATTAAAATTAATAGCTTATAATGCAATTCTAGTGTGTAATTAATGATTATAATAATTGGTGGTTTGTGTTTCTTTCTTTGAAACGCAAGAAAAAGATCTAAACAAAGTAGTCAACCCTTGTATAAAATTTGTGTATAAATGTGTGATTTCTCTTAGCATAGAAAACTAAAACCTTAGGATGAATAAAAATCCTTACACTTGTATAACACGTTCTAGATTAAATAAATAAAATCATAAGTATGAGTTTATCATCATAACTTGGATGTTGAGCGACATTCGTCGCGAACCCAATGGTTATTAATGACATGGTCAAACATTATCTAGAGTATGTAGTACTATTATAGTATTGGCAATCATGTTTATAGACAGGAGAATTTGTTTTTTTAAGGAAGTACCCATGGGATACCAACCTTGAACTTAGTGTAAAACCATCTTAGTAAAACAAACATGTTGAGTGGTGAAGATCACAAACAAACCTTACAAGTTACCTTTAGGATTTGGGTTCATAAAATAACCCGATACCCAACCTTAATTATCATTTGGGTTCTATGGTGAAATACTAAGAGTTAGTTTTGAAACTTAACAACATCCTAATTTGTGATTTGTTCGTGAAAATTTATCCATAAGATGATATGCTTCAAGAAATGTGAAAATTTAGATTATTCATATAATGTGTATAAACCCTCTTTTGGCGAGGGACTAAATTCATAGTGTGTGATCCCAATGTGGACGATAATCCTTTAAATGAAGGAGTATTCCTTCTTTTTACCCAATTTTCCTAATGTGTAATGAATTTATGATGTTAAATCATATAATCATGTTCTTGAGATGAACCCCTAGGATAAGAACTAGTAGCCTATTGAGCATACTAATGTCTCTATTAATAAATGGGTTGCACAACAAATTTTGAAAGGGTAATTATAATCAAGTTAAGTAAAACAATTTTTAAGATGAATGAAAATGATTTGAGAAGATCCTATATTTTAGATACCTACATGTTAGAATACTAGAGTGAATCCCTTTAACCCCTATTAAACAAGAGTGTCATCTTGACAAGAAGTATTGAATGTACATTGAGTTACAAGAGAATGTTTGAGATAAAGGTGTATAATAACTCTAGTTATGACCTTAGTAAGGTGTGTGAAATTTATAATCAAATTTTTCCTTATAACACACATATAAATCCTTAATTGTTGAGAAATCCAACCCTGGTGGAGTGTGAAATCATACCTGTTAGTACCTTTTATGAATAAGAAAATAAGTGAAGTAGGTGAGATACATAGTTAGTTTTCATAATGTAAAACAAAATAGATTGACCTTAGAACTTAAAATGCTAATATTAAAACAACGCGTAATCTATCTACTCTTAAATCAATCAACTTCCTTTACTTCAGGATAACCTCACTTGTTGCAACTAAGATAAATGGAAAATCCAATCAAACATGAAACTTAGAAAGTGAATCCTTTGAACAAACACTAAAAGGATCATGTGCGTACATATGTTCATACCAACAACCAGGTTATAACATTCTCATGTGATGAGGGAAACTAGAAAAATTAAATGGGATTACTTCAAGTGAAATGTTAATAAAAGTAAAGATAATGTAGTCTAGTTATAGAATAATTGATAAGTGATTTCCAAGCAAATAAGGTCAATAACGAAATATGAATGTAATTAATATATAAATCAGGAAAGTGTTGTCATGGATGGTGCCTATACGTGATTCATAATGTAGTGGAATCATTATGTTGTGTCTTGTCATTTAAAAAAAAGTTGCCTTGGTGTGTGTCATGTGTTTTCATGTTGACTATGTGGGTTAGTATCCATGCAAGAAGATCATGTATTTTACGTTGTCATAAGAGATCCCATTTAGTTTTTTGTGAACTACACTGCGAGTCAAAAAAAATTATTCCAATATTTTTACTTTTGTATTCGTGTGTGTAAAATTCAGGCCTTACAAACCTCGCCTATGATATGAGGGGTCAAATTCAGCCTCTATTATGAATTTTTTGAAGGTAAAAAAGGCAAGTAATGCCATCCCTTTTCCTAACCCTATTAATTGTGTCCTTCAATTGTGGAATGGTGGGTTGTGTGCAAGAATGAAATTTTCATACCTTCACCGAAGTCATTTATGGAGTTTTGGTTATGTGTTTGACTTGTGAGTTTGATTGGGGACAAATGATGTGGTATCCTACATGGAGCCCACCTCACCATCATCTCCACCATTTTACATTTATTGGAGTCTATTATTTTTTTATGAGTTACTTGCTCGGAAAATTTGGGATCTTGCATTAGGGGATTGGCTTTGATTTTGGAAGGAGGTTGGTGTTTGTTTCTTGAATATTGAAGGATCTCTCAATGACAAGGTAGGGTTGTATAACATGCATTTTGTTTTTCTTGTTTTTCTATCGTGTTGTATATTGTATGAAACAATGTGATTATGTATGGGCTTAGGTATATTTTTTCCTTAAGCATGGTGTTGAGAGAGGGAAATGGGTAATCCACCTATGTGGAGTTAAAAGGTAAAATATATCATTTTGTTTTTTTAAATGCAGAGATAAGGAGTTTTGTGTGTTTGTTTTTAGTGCACTTGTAGTCTTGGGTTCTCCCCTATCCCCACTTGGGAGGCATAAGGAGATGAACACCATGTTTCCCTTCTCCTTTAGCTTAGCTCTTATGCCTTTTTAGTTTGGAAAGTTGTTTATTTTTATTACTAGATTTTTTTGTTCTTTTATGTGCTGCAAGTTTTACTGGTGTGTATGTATGTATTGTTGAAGCATTTTTGTGAAAAGCTTCCATGGTTGTAAACGTTCCTTATTTTTCCATTTTTGGGGCTCGAGGGCCAATGAGAAGGTAGGATTCACCTTCTCATTGGATTAAGTTTGGGAGGTGAGTGTTGTTTAGCTCCCTTCCTTTGTTGTTTGTGTGAAAATGGAGGAGAAAAGAAGAGTTAGCAAATTCGAACTATGTAATCAATATGAAGGTGTTTTCCAAAAAGGAAAATTGTTTTAAAAATTAGCATGTTGTGTCCACCTTTGTGTGGAGGGAATTTTTGTTTGTATTTTAAAGTTTTAAGCTCATTGTAAATGGACTATCCGAATCTTATTTAAACTATTTAATTATGAAAGGTGTTTGGTTGGAAAAGAAGTATTGGAGAGCCCATATATTTTTTAAGATGTATCTCCTTAAGTTTCAAATGTGTTTTATTTCTTCAACTTGAATTAAAATTTGCATCTTATTTAAAATGTGAAGTTGTCCTGTCAACACCAATCCGGCACTATGATAATTCTTCACCGGGAACTCCTCATGCTATGATTATTTACTAATGCACAGCCTTTAGTTTGGTGGATGTAATCTGGAAACAAAACAACAACATAACACAAAAATACCATCGACTATGATAAGACGGAATGATGACAAATCTGAAATATCAAAGTAAATTATAATATTAACATGAAATTGTTACAATCTCACCCATGAGGTACTTCAAGTGTTATTGACTTCACTTGACTTTCACAAGGACTATGGGAGAAACTTTACAATTACACCTCTTAATGGCTTCTTCAACACACCTTTAAATTGATGACTTCCTTCGCACACTTCCTACAATATTTCTCACTACTTCCTTCTATGCTAAATGAGGGGGGTGGCCTCTCTATTTATAGAACTTCTAGGCTTATCCATCTTATTTCTAAGATAGGATAAGAAATCCACTCTGACGAATCCATATTCCATACCTTAACTCTTATCTGTACATGTAAAGCTTATCTTTTAAGATAAGATAAACCTTATCATTTTACATGGGTTCCACATTTTTAGACTTTTTACAAATAAAATACACAAAATATTTATGACCTCACTCCTTGTCCTTATTACCAATATAATATTTCTAATTCCTAATCATGTAGACCCTACTTCTCTAATTAACCAGAACTTTGACATTTTAACATTATCGGACCACTTACGACAAATATTTACTTTTTACAACATTCCTATTGTACTTTGACTGTTTACCGTACTCCACATTATTGGCAGTACCGTACTGACGGCACCGTTATCTTCTATCAGACGCTACTACTAATTATACTTAACAACATCCTATTCCTAATACATACATTATATGAAATAGAAATTACGGAGGAAAATTTTAGTGTCGAGATCTTCCCCCTTCCTAGCTTCTACTCCGTTCTCGGAGTAGACTATTCTGGTGCTTGGAAAATCTTCAACTTGTCATGGTTGACCCATTTTGGTAATGGGAGTGCCATCCAATTCCTCCAATCGGTATGTACCATTTTCATGCACAGCTCCTATTTTGTGGGGCCCCATCTATTTTGGAAGAAATTTTCTCTGTCTTCTTTTTTTTGTATCTGGAATCATATACTAGAACTAAGTCATTCACATGAAATGGAGACCAACAGATCTTTTGATCAAAGTATTCCTTCTGCTTCGTTTTCTTCGTATGGCTTGTATCCTTTGCTATTTTCCTCATTTCCTCTAGTAAATGAAGATGTACCAACCTTTCTTTTACTGAATCACTTTCATCCATCCTTTCATTTTTCATAACTCTTACAATGGGAATATCAAACTCAATAGGAAGAACTAGATCAATACCATAGGCCAACTGAAATGGGGAGTATCCTGTTGCTGACTTTGATGTTGCCCTATATGCCCACAATGCTGCATCTGAGGCATCAGTGTAGATAATGAATGGCTTGCTCCAATCTGGATTCTTTAAAACAGGTGAAGACACCAAGGCTTCCTTTAGCTGTCCAAAAGCTTCATGCGCTTTCTTTCCTGGTTCATAAGTAACATCCTTCTTCAAGAACTCGGTTAGTGGCTGCGTGTTGGTTGGATATTTTGTCAAACCAAAATATATGGGATAAAATCCCTCCTCAAAGACAGGTGAGGTTGCCTGCTTATTACTAATCTAAAACACAGTAAACAATATATACAATATTCACACTAATCTAACCATTGGGGGTTGGAATGAAATCCCAAAATCCACATTCACAGATTCAAGGGTATTTCTTTCGTAAATGAACTGGGTTAGAAACTGTTATAATGAAAGAAGCACGATAGAAAGGAAATGAGAGAAATGTATTTTCTTTTGAGTAAACACAGAGTTCGAAATAATCATACGAGTTTTAAATCAAAAATATAATGTTCGTAAATAATCAGAAACACTAAGATTCTATGCAAAGAATAGCTTAAGATCATGAACATAAGAACACTATCTTAAGTAAGATATATTCCACAACACAAATTCTGTAAAACGATATCGATTCCTATTCTTCAAAATGATTGAATGAAAACACAAATTTTTTCTTCTTTCCAATAGCCCCTAAATATTCAAAAAAATCTCGACCCTTTGGAATGCAAAAGCATCCCTTATTTATAACAAAAAGAAGTAGAGATAAAATAGGGCAGATCCTAAAAAGTAGCAATTTAACTAGAGTTCAGTTTTGCATGATTCTCAAGCAGGAGATCAAGTCAAAAACATTGATTCAAAAATTTGACGAAACAGAAAATGAAAATAGACATGTCAATTTCAAGATTGAAATGACATGAAACGTTGGGACTTAGCCTGAATCTTCATCCTTTGCTACTTCCTATTTTTCTTCCTTCAGCTGAGACCGTTTGCTCTGAAATTCCTGGAACTTCTGAATTTATGCCTTGCATTTCATTCTCATCAGGCGCAGCAGTGGAATGATCATTCCAAATTTCGCAGATCTCATGAATGTCGCTGGCATTACCGGGAAGCTTTTTCAATCCTTTGCTGAGTTTCCTTAAGGCCTCCAAAGTATGCTCAACCCTTACAAAACGATCGATGATTTCAAGACCAAATCCTTGTATTGATCCCTGCTGAACAGACTCTCGAATTTGATTGAAGAGATAATCTACTGATAGGATACCTGAGTTCCCAACTAACACCTTTGGGACAAATCTTCCACAACTCTTCTTCCAGATAACTTTTTCCCATCGATCAATTTATCCCTTGATTCCCTCAACTTGCTGCAGGCTTCATTGAGAATCTTTATTTTCAATCTGATGGCCTTGGTCAGCTGGAAATGCTTATCTGTATGTGGAAGAACACCTTATTCTACCAAGAGATGTGCTGGGATTTTCTTTAATACATGGAGAGATTCAAAAGTCAAATCAAGCTGTCCAATTCTCCTGAGAGAATTCATCATCCATCTTCTCTCCCTCCTTCTGAATGTCCCCTAAAGACTGATGAACTTTCACCATGTCTTGAATCACTTCCTTCCCCTGTTTAGAGCGACCTTTGGATCCATTCATCAACCGCCCTTCCTAGTTTGGCAATCTTTTCAATTGTGGGCACTGATGAGAAATCGAATCCAACAGAAATAGAAGAAGGTGGTATGGATTCGAGGGGTTGTGAGAGTTTAATCAAAACCTCTGTTTATTGCTCCACTTTTCTCTTAAGCTCATCTCTGCTGTCCTTTGTTTCTTTCAACTTTTGACACAGCATGTTTATGGAATCCCGTGCATCTTGTTGCGCTCCTTTAGCTGTCACTTTCCGTAGAGCCACCCTGGTTATCTGATAATAAGAGGCTGTTACATCCTCTCTAGTTTTGTCAGCTGAGGGAGTGGCAATCTTTGCGAACTTATCTCCTGAAGCATCCACCAAAACCCTTGAAACTGTTTTGGGGTTTCTTGGCTGATTTCGCAGTAGAAGCCTTGAGTGAGCTAAAATCAAAGGCTGGTAGGGGTACAATCACCTTCCTCTTCCTCAGAGTTTGCTCGAGTAGCCATTGTGGCATATCAGAGGAAATTTCCCATGTTGTTAGTAAATTGGTATTCTACTCTCAAGAGGAGAAGATTCTACTATTGAAGGGGGAACAGTTGTTAATGTCGGTAGTAGATTCAATAAAGAGCGGCACAGGTTGTGGGGGAGTGTTGGTGATCACTTGGGTTCCAGCAGAGAGGGGTGAGAGTCCAGAGAAAATACTGGCCATGCTTGAAGAAGTGGATGGAGAATGAGGAGGTAGGAGTGGTTGTTGAGGGGGAGGCACAGATTCAGATTCCAAAGCCTGAGATGTAAGAGACAAGGTCTCTTCGGTTTGATAATCAACAAATGATGAAACCAGAAGTTGGCTTCCTCCTTCCAAATTAATTTCTCCTATTTCTCGTCATGTTGGTGATTCTAGCACATCCACCGTTTCAGCTGGAGAAATAATTGAAGAGATTTGTCTTTCTTTCCTTTTCTTGACAATCTTGACTTTTATAGGCGCCCTAAAAGATCTCTTATCCTTTTCCTTTTTGGAGGGCCCCGCCTCTAAAGTAGACAACTTTGAAAACTCATCATCTTTAAAATTCATTCCCCAAGAGGAAAGCCATGCTTTGGTTCGAGTAAGGATTAGAGCTGACCTATATGTAATAGAGGCCTTCTCGCTGGCTGACCAATCAATAGATGGGAAAACGTATTGGTCTTCATTTAGTCCATCATAGGAAGGATCCAAAACACTTTCATTGTCACTCATTCCTTCTGGCAAATCAGAAAGCTCCAATGTTTGAATCTCAGCAATAGTTAATCTGCTATTATCTTTCCTGCAAACAACAACCTCGTTACGCAGATCAACCCAAATATCCTCTATGTTTGGCCTATGCAGATGTTGGGTTCCATATGCTCTGAGCACTCCTCTGACGTCAAAACCATCTCGAGGCTTCATATGCTTTTTCAATTTGTTCTGAAGTTCGCATTCAACATTTTTGGCCTTTATTACTGTTGAGCAAGTATATCTCCCAATAGAAATTGGGAAGGACATAGCGGCCTTATGTTTGCTTTGTTGGAATTTATGAAAATCCAATAGCTGCCTAACCAATTCTATTAATATCAGTCTATCCCCTGGATAGCGGGGCAGGCGAAAAGGTTCCCCCCGAGTACATGACTGTCCGAAGATATGTAAACTTCTTGAATTGTAAGAAGATACATCCCCATTTAGAAAACTTCGGCCCAAGCCTCGTCTAAGACTCTTGTCTTCCTCAGCTCTGGGTTGATCCTGCAGATATTTTCATAGAAGAAGGCATCATTTACCCTTCTGAAATGTTCTTTAGACCCCTTTTTGGTCAATTGAGGGAAATATTTATAAACCGGGTTCACCGTTCTGCTTCCCTTAGTATCCAGCCCGGGATAGTTCCTCATCCCGGCTGCTGCGTATGCGACATATGAAAGCATATAAAACTTCCCAGTTGACAAGAACCGTTGTCATTTGGGAATCAATCTCATTGCTAATGAGAGTGCCCCAGTCAATCCCTTGCTGATTTTTCTTGATGGTGACCATAAATTGATACATCCATCCATGAAATACATTCGATTCGGGCAAGCCAAAAACCCGACTCAGCAGGGTGATAATATCATTGATTTCTTGGATGAAATCACTCCTGGGGATAGTCCTTGGAAATCTAGAGACCGCCGATTTGGCCTTTGATCAGGAAATTTTTGTTTACATCCTTGATGCAGTCTTCCTGATTACTGTCCCAGGCCTTCTGAGCTGACTTGATGTTCAACTCCCCATATTCTTCAAAATTAGGCAGTTTTTGGAGATCATCAAAGTAAACTCCATCCAGTCTGATTACTACCATCACCAGACTGACTCTTCACAGAACGAGAAGCCGAGTCATAACTGGATGCACAAGATAAAATGAATTCCGGACATTGGGCTGGACATGGGAAAACCCGCTGCGAGAGGCAAGCCACTGTCAGCTATAGCTTTCATCCATGGAGTTTGGGAGGAACTCCTCACCCTACTCCAAAAATCTTCCATGTCTATATTTCCGAGTTCAGTGTCTCTGATGTCATAGTTGCAATCAATGTATGATGGAGATTCCGGCTTCTTGAACTTGTATTTCATTCTGCCAGACTTCTCAGCCTTTTCCATGAGATGGACCAGGGTCTGACATGAAGGACGTTGAACGAAGAAAGGTTCGAAGCTCAGGAGATGTTGGCCACACTGAAAATCCCGATATGCTGAATATGCCGGAAGAATAAAAGAGTCCGACACGCTGAGGAGGATGTCGGAATATTCTGAAAGTCTGATGTGTTGAAAATGTCAGAACTTCTGAAAAACCCGACACACTTGGTAATGCCGGAACTTAGGGAAAACCTGGCACGTCTGATACTGTCGGAACTCAGGGAAAACCCGACGCTTGCATTGATGACGGGAACTCTGGGAAAACCCGGCACTCACTGTGGAGATCGGAACTTTGAGAAACCTCGACGCCTCAAACTTTCGATACACTTCAGGTCTTCGATTCTGCAAAACAATCTTCAAGACCCGAGAAGAAAAAAAACAGGGTTTTTCATTGAATTCCAAAACATGCAATCTCCTTTTTTGTCATTCATGTTCCATGCATATAATAAAACTTGGAAGAAATAGCACCAAGTGGTAGTCTCAGAAGAGATAAACCCTAGAACCTAAAACCCCTTTTCAAAATAACTCCAGAAAGAAGAAGGAAGGAAAAACCCTCAAAACCCGGCAAGAAATTGAGAAGAAACCGCGTGCAATCGATCCGTAAAAAACCAAGAACAAAGAAGGGAGAAAGAAATACCTTCAATTAGAGAAATGAAAAATCGAAAATAGGTGATTCAATCGGGCAAGGCGAGCTGTCAGGTTTTGAAATCGGAAGAGCATGTGCGAAAAATCCATGAATTAAAAATAAGTCCGGTAATAATGACATGGAAATCCGCGTATTTATAAGAAAATTGGTAATTAATACACTTGGGCTCGGCACGTGCCAATTTCACCAACAACTCATCATGAATGCCATGTCAGCATGTTTGAGAGGTCCAAAAACCCGACACGAGGGGACTTAGTGCAATTCGGGTTTCGGGTATCGGAAAGCATGAGGCACAAAACATGAGGTGTTTAGATGTTACATAGCTCCGAAAACCCGATAACAAAGGACTAAGCAGACTTTGGGTATCGGAAAGCATGAGGCGTAAAACATGTTTTAGGTAAGGCATGTTCCGATGCAACCGGAGGTCCGAAAAACCCGATTTTCACAATAGGAAGCGGGTTTCGGGTTTCGGAAGACACAAGACATAAAGCATGTTAAAACTCATGTCGAACTGTTGGTAAAACCCGAAAACCTGAAATTCGCTAAAAGAGGCCATAATGCGAAATCAACTTCAAAAATTTCGTATGGGTTATCTAATCATTTTGTCGTAAACTCAAAACGGAGATAACAGCTGGCTCTAGCTGGGGACTTTCTTTGTAATACCAAAGGAAGAGAACTCAGAATCTCTGGTCTTATTCATTGGGCTACAGAGAAAAGAAGAAACCAAAACAAAAACGAAGAAAGAAAGAAAGAAGGAAAAACCAAAAGCAAACACACAACAAAAGCAAAATATGTACAATGCAAGAGAGCATCTTGCATCAATGGTGGAACAGCTTTAGATGTTGTCCACTGAAAGGTAAAGGGAGTAATCCTCCATCCAAATATGATAGAAGGAAACTATTTTCACCATTCAGCTCGTGGATCTTGAAAGGTCCTTTCCATAAAGAATCAAACTTTCCATGCATTCCTTTCTGTTCTCTCCTCTTATCCCAAAGCAACACCAGGTCTCCAATCTGGAAGTCACGCTGCTTTGATTTCTTGTCAAAAAATCTTCTTCACTCTGCTCTGATGATCTGTGATGCGATCAACTACCTTGAATTCATTCTTCTTCTAGCCTGGTTAGGTACATAACCCTCTTTTCGATAGAATTCTAAAAAGCTACATCTTCAAACCGCTTTCTCCAACTGCAAGGCCGGTAATTCTACTGAGATAGGAATTTCAGCATCAATCCCGTATAGCAATTGAAAAGGATACATCCCTATGGCTCGCTTTAGAGTGATCCGATCAGCCCACAATGCATCATACAATGCTTTGTGCCATGTCCTCTGATTTTCATCCACCAGTTTCCTGATTATAGTAACCAGATTCTTATTGCTGGACTCAACTTGCCCATTACCCTAAGGATAATAATCAGATGAGTGAGCCAGAGTGATGCCGAATCCATAGCAAAATTCTGTCAACTCATGTGATGAGAAGTTAGAGGCATTATCAGCTACGATCTTATGAGGCACACCGAATCTGACGATTATATTTTCTTTCAGGAACTTGCAAACAGCTTCAGAAGTTGCTTGCTTGATTGGTGCGGCTTCTACCCACTTGGTAAAATAATCTGTGGCAGTCAGCACATAGTTATGTCCGGCACTGGAAGCAGGATTCAATGTTCCGATAAAAATCAATCCCCCCATTGGCGAAAAGGTTCTTCAATCACTACAGGCTTCAGAGGAAGAGCTGCTAGCTTGGGATGACCAACGAAATGTTGACAAGCTTCACATTTAGACACCCATTCCGCTGAATCTCGGAAAAGAGTAGGCCAATAGTACCTAGCCCATAGGATCTTATATGCTGTTACAGAGGATGAAAAATGTCCTCCGCATGCTAGGCTATGAAAGGACTCCAATAAATTTTCCTATTATGATTTATCAACACAATGCAAGAAAACACCATCAATACCTTTCTTGTATATTGCATTATTCCACAAAAGGTATTTTGCAGATCTCAACTTGACTGTTCGCTTCTCCTTTTGATTTAAATGCGGGGGGCATTCACCATAAGTTAGGAAGAAAGCAATGTCTGTGTACCATTCATCGGTCGTACTCACGAATAGCACCATAGGCAGCTCTGAAGAAGTATCTTGAGTCTTTTCACACTCTGCTTCGGCATGATTTTCTGCAATTAATTGGCATAGGCCCCTTCCTTGTACTAACTTGGTAGGCTTGATGTCCAAAATCATACTCCTGAACCTTAGCTATCCAAGTACCCTCATTGACTTCCCAGCTCTTGTTGAGTTAGAATGGATTTAACAGCAGTATCAGGAACAAGAACGAGAGTATGGGAATTCAGCACATAGTACCTGAAATGTTTTTACCTGCTCGTACCACTGCGTAAGCATGTTTTTCAATCTGTGACATCTTCAACTCATGTTCCTTCAGTGGGAAACTCATGAACGCGATAGGAGCTTCGATGCCTTATCCATTTTCTTGCATCAGGATGGCTGACACTGTGTGGGCAGAGGCGTAACTGTACATGATAAAATCTTTCTTAAAGTCCGGACATACTAAGACAGGAGCACAAGCAATTGCCCTTTTGATTTCTTCGAATGCAAGCTTCCCTTCTGCACTCCAACGAAATGGAACTTTTGCCTTTCATCATTCCAAGGATATCCTTGGTTTTGTCAGCAAAATCAGGTACAAATCTTCTCAAGAAATTGACCTTTCCGAAGAAAGAATGAACTCCTGTTTTACTTGTGGGCAAGGTAAGGCTCTGAATAGCCTTTACCCTTTCCGGGTCAATTTTGGTTCCTTCCTTAGTCACAATATGGCCCAGCAATTTTCCCCTCAGTCACCCCGAACATGGACTTCTTGGGATTCAATGAAATCCCATGACATCTGCATCTCAAAAGTACTTGTTCTAAATGATCATAATGATCACACTCCGTTTTTTAGAGAAAACAGTCAAATCATCCAAATAAACAACTATAACCTTGCCCATCAGATCTCTGAATGCTAAGTCCATAGCTCTCTGAAAAGTGGCTCCGGTGTTGATCAAGCCGAAAGGCATCCTCCTATAAGCAAAGGTACCCCATGGTGTCGTGAAGGCCGTTTTTGTGTTGATCCTCTGTGGTTACCATCGACTTGATTATATCCCGAATATCCATCGAGCATGGATAGCATTTCTGATCTGGTAACAGTTTGTAATACCTGATCCATGATAGGCAAGGGATAGTTATCCTTCAACGAGGACTGATTCAAGTTTCGGAAGTCAACACAAGATCCGGATCTCACCATTCTTCTTCCTGACAGGAACAATGTTAGCAATCCAAGTGGAGTGATGGATTGGGAAAATAATTCTAGCATCTAACATCTTCTGAATTTCTGCCAGTATAGTTCCTGAGATCTTTGGATTGTAATGTCTTTGCTTTTTGTCTGTACGGCCTCACATCAGGCTTCAAAGGGATACTGTGCTATACATCTTTGGGCTTGAAGGATTTCAAATCTGCATAAGACCAGGCCAACACATCGATATATTTCTTCAAAAGCGAAGTGAATCTTACCTTCTCTACAGGAGAACAACATTTCCCGATATTCACCATCCAAGGTTGATCAGACAAACCTAGATTGATTTGATCTACTTCAGAGGAAGAAGCTCCTTCGACTTTCCTTTTGTTTTGAATAAAAACGATCATGCTTATCGAAACAAACCTTCTAGGGAAACCAGACCTTTCGGTATCTTGTTGCCTTTCAGCTGGATGAATTCACCATCAACCTCTTGATACGGATCTGAAATAGTTTTCACGAAAGGCTGATTCCGAACCTTCAAAATATAATTCGCTGAAATTGTCAGCCCTTTCTAGAAAAGCCAACACCTGTCGATCATCGTTGAACACTTGCCAGTGAGTTGCATTATCTGGGATGCTAGGGTGGTACACAATCTCGATAGAGTATGTATCTTGCTTAAACTGAGGATGAGGAAGAAGAAGAGATGCAGACATGGCCAAAGAATCAGCCTTGTCATTATAATCTCTTAAAACTTCCTTGATAGAAAAATGCATCAAAGCATTCTATACTATCCCCAAACTTTATTCCGGTAATGTTTCAAACCGATCATTTTCTCACCTGATATATACCCCTGACCTGATTGACAATCAATTCCGCATCTCCCTGAACCTTGAGATTTTCTGATTCCCTTCTGTCTGGCTAATTCTAATCCTAATAACAGGGCTTCATATTCGAGCTGTGTTTGTTAGTATTATCAAATTGCAACTTGTAAGCTGATGGGAACATCTCAGAGCTAGGAGATATAAGGACAACACCAGCACCTGATCCAGAGGTTGAGCAGCTACCATCAAATTCGAGCGTCCAAATAGCATTGGGATCTTCTTCTTCAACATCTACAATGGGTATCTCTGAAGTCATGAAATGATTCCCAAAGCTAGCATCTTCGAAAAGGATCTGAGCCTTTGGGATCATCTGATTTGGTCACCAAATACTTCACCTATGGTTCAGGATGAAGAACCTGATGAACCCCATTGATCGGGAGATCTTAGCTTTGGTCCAATCCATATTAATTTCTCCTCCGACGTCTTTACAAAATCCTCTACCCAAGAGGATACCGTAGGCTACAAGAATGTCGGCAACCAGAATAGTCATTTTCACTCTCTTCTCAGGGAAAGCAACAAATGCATGCAAACTGTACGTCCTTGATTTGACCAATCAGAGGGACTTGTTTAGTTTCCATGGAATAGCACCGTCCATATGACTTAGTCAAAGTAAGCCCAAGGGCATGAGCCACTTTTGCGGGCATAAACATTATCAGAGGCCCCTGAGTCAATGATGCAATTGTTGAGTTTGAACCCATTTATAAGTAGAGACAAATAAAATGGTTCAATCTTTCCTGAGGAAGAAGCAGAGGTCAGATTATTCTGAGGTGGGAGTTGAGTAGGATTTGGAAGGAGACCTTTAGAAGGTGATGGAACAGCCGCTTTTACTTCTGATGAACTTAGCCAGCTTTTCAAAATTGTTCAGGATTCGACTGAAGGTATTCTGCTTCTGACATTTGAATCTTGGTTCTCTTTGCATGATCAATAATGTCAAAAGCAGTATAAGAAGGAATGATGGTAGGCTCGGTTCTAATTACATGAGCTTGTGCTGAGGCACTGATCTTAGGAGAAGAAGAATAAGGAGCAGCTTGCCTTTTTAGTAACCTCTCTTTCAGTCTGCGCCGAAATAGGAGTACCCCCTCTTAACTATTGATATGGGAGGTTCCTTATTTTTTCTCCTTAGTGTTTTCAAGAGTTTTCCTGGGATTCTAAGATTGGGGACCGAGTGAACACAGCAAATGACTGACCATCTGGCTCACATTCATCTTCATCATATTCCAAATACCCAATGCTGGAGTCGCCAGCTGACTCGTCATAAGACTCATCAGCATATCCTGAAGCTTTGAAAGCCTCACGGGAATCTTGTTCTTCTGGTTCTTCGTCTTCTTCAATTAGTTCCACTACTGCATTGATGGGAGGAGCTTCAATTGCTAGTCTTGGTTGAGCAGGAGTTAACCATGGCCTATCTCTGGCTGGAGCACCATTGTTGTTATTAAAATTCCATCTAGGGATATCCCGATACGGAATGTTGTTCACCTACTGGGACATTTTCTTCTTCAAAGCAATCAAATCATTAGCCATTTTTTGAAACATAGGATCAGTGTTACCTTGAGAAGAACCTTGATTTTTGAGTTTAGGCACGTCTTTCTTGATCCTTCCAGCCAAGATGAGATCATCCTCTATTTCAGTAGCCGTTGACTGAGCAATAGCCAAATCTGGGATAACCGACCTTCTTAATAAAAAGCTTATATCAGGAGGTTGAGCTTTGATAAAGAAGCATTTTTGGTTTTCCAGAGTAGGAACAGCTATTTCTGGAATCTTCCGGATCAGCTTGTTGAACTTTACCACGAATTCCCACATAGGTTCATGCGACTCCTTCTTCATATGCGTGAGCTGAGCTAACAAAGCATGAGAATCTTCAGCTGGTTTGAAACGTGCTTCGAACTTAGTCCGCATGGTAGCCCAGTTTGGGATGCATGCATTCAGGAGGTGATAAAACCATTCAGCTGCTGCTCCCTACAACGTTTCAACGAAGATTCGAACGGAGACATCCTCATGGGCTACTCCGAGGACAACGCATGCAACAAAGAAAGATGCAATGTGCTCATCAGGATGCTGTTTCCCATCCCCATTGAACTTGGGAATGTTTTTACGAGATCCACGTGGTAACTCATTCAATGGAGGAGTCAAGGAAAGAGGACCAATAACTGCACCCCAAGGCACATGTTGAACCACCATCCTTCTGAAAAGAGTGCATACAGGGATCCGAGTATCAGACAAGAGTAGTGCACGACAAGTTGCAGATGCTTCCCGTTCCTCAGGGATCTGGTTTCTCTGAATAGGTGAAGAACTTCTGGTTTGGTTAGAGACAATGTTGTTGGGAGAAAGACTGAAATTGTGTTGTAACAGTAACTCAAAAGAGTGGATCAATTTCACCTTGAGCTCGGCGAGACCGAGTGAAGATCTTCCTAGCCAGCTTGAACTGAAAGGGGATCTTATTGAAAATAAGGCAAATATGGAGTCGCCAGACACCGAGAGGATAAGCTTTATACTATTGATTAGTATTCCCCCAGCGGAGTAGCCAAAAACTGTTGGTTGGATATTTTGTCAAACCAAAATATGAGGTTCAACCATAGTACATGGGATTAAATCCCTCCTCAAAGACAGGTGAGGCTGCCTGTTTATTGCTAATCTAAACACGGTAAACAATATATACAGTATTCACACTAATCTAACCATTGGGGGTTGGAATGAAATCCCGAAATCCACATTCACAGATTCAAGGGTATTTCTTTCTTAAATGAACTGGATTAGAAACTGTTACAATGAAAGAAGCACAATAGAAAGGAAATGGGAGAAACGTATTTTCTTTCGAGTAAACGCAGAGCATGAAATAATCATACGAGTTTTTAATCACAAATATAATGTCCGAAATAATCAGAAACACTAAGATGCTATGCAGAGAATAGCTTAAGATCATGAACATAAGAACACTGTCTTAAGTAAGATATATTCCACAGCACAAAGTCTGTAAAACGATATCGATTCCTATTCTTCAAAATGATTGAATGAAAACACAAAGTTTTTCTTCTTTCCAATAGCCCCTAAATATTCCAAAAAATCTCGACCCTTTGGAATGCAAAAGCATCCCTTATTTATAACAAAAAGAAGTAGAGATAAAATAGGGTAGATCCTAAAAAGTAGCAATTTAACTAGAGTTCAGTTTTGCATGATTCTCATGCAGGAGATCAAGTCAAAACATTGATTCAAAAATGTGACGAAATAGAAATGAAAAAGACATGTCAATTTCAAGATTAAAATGACATGAAACGTTGGGACTTAGTCTGAATCATCATTCTTTGCTACTTCCTCTTTTTCTTCCTCCAGCTGACACTATTTGCTCTGAAATTCCTGGAACTTCCGAATTATGCCTTGCATTTCATTCTCATCAGGCACAGTGGAATGATCATTCCAAATTTTTTAGGTCTCATGAATGTCGCTGGCATTACTGGGAAGATTTTTAATCCTTTGCTGAGTTTCGTTAAGGCCTCCAAAGTATGCTCAACCCTTACAAAACGATCGATGATTTCAAGACCAAATCCTTGTATTGATCCCTGCTGAACAGACTCTCGAATTTGATTGAAGAGATCATCTACTGATAGGATACCTGAGTTCCCAACTAACACCTTTGGACAAATCTTCAACAACTCTTCTTCCAGATCACTTTTCCCATCGATCAATTTATCCCTTGATTCCCTCAACTTGCTGCAGGCTTCATTGAGAATCTTTATTCTGAATCTGATGGCCTTGGTCAGCTGGAAATGCTTATCTGTATGTGGAAGAACACCTTCTTCTACCAAGAGATGTGCTGGGATTTGCTTTAATACATGGAGAGCTTCAAAAGTCAAATCAAGCTGTCCAATCTCCTGAGAGAATTCATCATCCATCTTCTCTCCCTCCTTCTGAATGTCCCCTAAAGACTGATGAACTTTCACCACGTCTTGAATCACTTCCTTCCCCTGTTGGAGCAACCTTTGGATCCATTCATCAACCGCCCTTCCTTGTTTGGCAATCTTTTCAATTGTGGACACTGATGAGAAATCGAATCCAACAGAAACAGAAGAAGGTGGTATGGATTCGAGGGGTTGTGAGAGTTTAATCAAAACCTCTTTTAATTGCTCCACTTTTCTCTTAAGCTCATCTCTGCTGTCCTTTGTTTCTTTCAACTTTTGGCACAGCATGTTTATGGAATCCCGTGCATCTTGTTGCGCCCCTTCTGCTGTCACTTTCCCTAGAGCCACCCTGGTTATCTTATAATCAGAGGCTGTTACATCCTCTCTAGTTTTGTCAGCTGAGGGAGTGGCAATCTCTACAAATTTATCTCCTGAAGCATCCACCAAAACCCTTGAAACTGTTTTGGGTTTCTTGGTTGATTTCGCAGTAGAAGCCTTGAGTGAGCTGAAATCAAAGGCTGGTAGGGGTACAATCACCTTCCTCTTCCTCGGAGTTTGCTCGAGTAGCCATTGTGGCGTATCAGAGGAAATTGAGCATGTTGTAGTAATTGGTATTCTACTCTCAAGAGGAGAAGATTCTACTATTGAAGGGGGAACAGTTGTTAATGTGGTAGTAGATTCAATAAAGAGAGGCACAGGTTGTGGGGGAGCGTTGGTGATCACTTGGGTTCCAACAGAGAGGGGTGAGAGTCCAGAGAAAATACCGGCCATGCTTGAAGAAGTGGATGGAGAATGAGGAGGTAGGAGTGGTTGTTGAGGGGGAGGCACAGATTCAGATTCGAAAGCCTGAGATGTAAGAGACAAGGTCTCTTTGGTTTGATAATCAACAAATGATGAAACCAGAAGTTGGCTTCCTCCTTCTTCCAAATTAATTTCTCCTATTTCTGGTGGTGTTGGTGATTGTGGCACATCCTTCGTTTCAGCTAGAGAAATAATTGAAGAGATTTGTCTTTCTTTCCTTTTCTTGACAATCTCGACTTTTATAGGCGCCCTAAAAGATCTCTTGTCCTTTTCCTTTTTGGAGGGCCCCGCCTCTGAAGCAGACAACTTTGAAAACTCATCATCTTTAAAATTTATTCCCCAAGAGGAAAGCCATGCTTTGGTACGAGCAAGGATTAGAGCTGACCTGTCTGTAATAGAGGCCTTCTCGCTGGCTGACCAATCAATAGATGGGAAAACATATTGGTCTTCATTTAGTCCATCATAGGAAGGATTCAAAACACTTTCATTGTCACTCATTCCTTCTGGAAAATCAGAAAGCTCCAGTGTTTGAATCTCAGCAATAGTTAATCTACTATTATCTTTCCTGCGAACAGCAACCTCATTACGCAGATCAACCCAAATATCCTCTATGTTTGGCCTATGCAGATGTTGGGTTCCATATGCTCTGAGCACTCCTCGGACGTCAAAACCATCTCGAGGCTTCATATGCTTTTTCAATTTGTCTTGAAGTTCGCATTCAATATTTTTGGCCTTTATAACTGTTGAGCAAGTATATCTCCCAATAGAAATTGGGAAGGACACAACGGCCTTATGTTTGCTTTGTTGGAATTTATGAAAATCCAACAGCTGCCTAACCAATTCTATTAATATCAGTCTATCCCCTAGATAGTGGGGCAGGCGAAAAGGTTCCCCCGAGTACATGACTGTCCGAAGATATGTAAACTTCTTGAATTGTAAGAAGATACATCCCCATTTAGAAACTTTGGCCCAAGCCTCGTCTGAGACTCTTCTCTTCCTCAGCTCTGGGTTGATCCTGTAGATATTTTCATAGAAGAAGGCATCATTTACCCTTCTGAAATGTTCTTTAGACCCCTTTTTGGTCAATAGAGGGAAATATTTATAAACCGGGTTCACCGTTCTGCTTCCCTTAGTATCCAGCCCGGGATAGTTCCTCATCCCGGCTGCTGCGTATGCGACATATGAAAGCATATAAAACTTCCCAGTTGACAAGACCGTTGTCATTTGGGAATCAATCTCATTGCTAATGAGAGTGCCCCAGTCAATCCCTTGCTGATTTTTCTTGATGGTGACCATAAATTGATACATCCATCCATGAAATACATTCGATTCGGGCAAGCCAAAAACCTGACTCAGCAGGGTTATAATATCATTGATTTCTTAGATGAAATCAATCCTGGGGATAGTCCTTGGAAATCTAGAGACCGCTGGTTTGGCCTTGATCAGGAACTTTTTGTTTACATCCTTGATGCAGTCTTCCTGATTGCTGTCCCAGACCTTCTGAGCTGACTTGATGTTCAACTCCCCATATTCTTCAAAATTAGGCAATTTTAGGAGATCATCAAACTAAACTCCATCCAGTCTGATTACTACCTCACCAGACCGACTCTTCACAGAATGAGAAGTCGAGTCATAACTAGATGCACAAGCTAAAATGAATTCCAGACATTGGGTGGACATGGGAAAACTAGCTGCGAGAGGCAAGCCACTGTCAGCTATAGCTTTCATCCATGGGATTTGGAAAGCACTCCTCACCCTACTCCAAAAATCTTCCATGTCTACATTTCCGAGTTCAGTGTCTCTGATGTCATAGTTGCAATCAATGTAAGATGGAGATTCCTGCTTATTGAACTTGTATTTCATTCTGCCAGACTTCTTAGCCTTTTCCTGAGATGGACCAGGGTCCGACATGAAGGACGTTGAATGAAGAAAGGTTCGAAGCTCAGGAGATGTTGGCCACACTGAAAATCCCGATCTACTGAATATGTCCGAAGAACAAAAGAGTCCGACACACTGAGGAGGATGTCGGAATATCCTGAAAGTCCGATGTGTTGAAAATGTCGAAACTTCTGAAAAACCCGACACAATTGGTAATGCCAGAACTTTGGGAAAGCCTGGCACGTCTGATACTGTCGGAACTCAGGGAAAACCCACACTCACTGTGGAGATCAGTACTTTGAGAAACCTCGATGCCTCAAACTTTCGATACACTTCAGGTCTTCGACTCTACAAAACAATCTTCAAAACCCGAGAAGAAAAAATACAGGGTTTTTCATTGAATTCCAAAATATGCAATCTCCTTTTTTGTCATTCATGTTCCATGCATATAATAAAACTTGGAAGAAACAGCACCAAGTGGTAGTCTCAGAAGAGATAAACCCTAGAACCTAAAACCAGTTTTCAAAATAACTCCAGAAAGAAGAAGGAAGGAAAACCCTCAATACCCGGCGGGAAATTGAGAAGAAACCGCGTGCAATCGATCCGTAAAAAAACAAGAACAAAGAAGGGAGAAAGAAATACCTTCAATCAGAGAAATGGAAAATCGAAAACAGGTGATTCAATCGGGCAAGGCAAGCTGTCGGGTTTCGAAATCGAAAGAGCATGCGCGAAAAATCCATGAATTAAAAATAAGTTCGGTAACAATGACATGGAAATCCACGTATTTATAAGAAAATTGGCAATTAATACACTTGGGCTCAGCACGTGCCAATTCACCGACAACTCGGCATGAATGCCATATCAGCATGTTTGAGAGGTCCGAAAACCCGACACGAGGGGATTTAGTGCAATTCGGGTTTCAGGTATCGGAAAGCATGAGGCACAAAACATGAGGTGTTTAGATGTTACATAGCTCCCAAAACCTGATACAAAGGACTAAACGGACTTCGGGTATCGGAAAGCATGAGGCGTAAAACATGTTTTAGGTAAGGCATGTTTCGATGCACCAGAGGTCCGAAAACCCGATTTTCACAATAGGAAGCGAGTTTCGGGTTTCGGAAGACACAAGACATAAAGCATGTTAAAACTCATGTCGAACTATTGGTAAAATCCGAAAACCTGAAATTCGCTAAAAGAGGCCATAATGCAAAATCAACTTCAAAAATTTCGTATGGGTTATCTAATCGTTTTGTCGTAAACTCAAAACGGAGATAACACTGTGTAATCTTTGAGAAATTCTTGATGAACCTTCTATAGTAACCCACATGGCCTAAAAATGATCTCAACTTACTTCTATTCATAGGAAATGGTAAATCTTTGAGTTTTGAAACTTTATCAGGATCAGTACCAATACCATCTCTGGATACAACATGCCCTAACAAAACACCTTTAGAACATCCAAAGACACACTTTATAGGGTTTAGTGAGGCTTGTGCTTCATCTAACCTTTGAAATATTGTTTCCATCTAGTGCAGGTGGTCCAACTTACTCCCATAGATGCAAAAATCATCCAGAAATACTCTGATGAAGGTCCCAATGTAGGGTTCGAACACCCTATTGATCAAACGCTGGAATGTTGCTGGAGCATTACACAACCCAAAAGGCATAACTATATAAGAAAACGCTCCCCAAGGAGTGGTGAACATGGTCTTCAGCTGATCTTTCTCTCCTATACGAACTTGATTGTAGCCACTATATCCATCAGCAAAACTATAGCACTCCTGACCAGCTACTTCGTCCAAGATCTGATCTAAAAATGGAAGAGGGTAATGATCCTTCTTTGTTGCCTTATTGAGATTCCTGTAGTCAACACAAATGCGTAGCTTCCCATTCTTTTTTATTGAGATCACAATGGGAGAAACCCATTCTGAATTCTCCACAGCAAATATGAATCCTGCATCAAGCAACTTATCTATTTCTTCTTTTACAGTCTTGGAAAAATTAGGATTCATTCTATATGGCATTTGCTTTATGGGCTTAGCACCATCTACTAGCTCAATAGAATGTTCTACCCAACTTACTTGACGGAGTTCCTTGTAATCAAAAGTGAATAGGTGTATGTACCTTTGAAAGAGCTAGAGGTAGGATTCCTTCTCACTCTCCATCACAGCATCACCAATCTTTATTTGTTGGAGACGATCATCAACTTCTTCTTCAGATAATTTTATGGGGTCATGAGTTGGTGTGACTGGAAGGATTTCCATGACTGAAACATCCACCTCGCTTTCTTCATCTTCCGGGTCCACTTCACTGATACTAGAGTAATCACAGGATGTCCAATCATCAGTTTCATCACTTGAATCCATAGGTTCTACCTTATGATGCCAAGGGATCACGTTTATCTTCACCCTCTCTCTACCACATCCAAGTGTCATGAAACCTTCATTCCAGTAGTTTCTTGCATGAACTCTCCTTAGCCATGGTCTTCCCAGCAGCATTGGGTACGCAACAGTATCATTTTTCATCACCTAAAAGTCTACCACATATACAACACCCATAACAGATATTGCCACATTTGAAACTACACCTTCTAGTTTAGTTTTTCCTTTATTTAATGACCTTAACATAAGTGTTGAAGGGCGCTCAATTTTTAAACCCAACATATTCATTATAGACTCTGTCATTACATTAACTGCAGCACCTCCATCAACTAAGACATCATGAATTGAAATACCATTACATAATAGCTTAGCTTGTGGAGCATAGGGATCCGCCTCTGCCTCCAAAACAGGGACCTCAACCTCCTTCCTTCGTCGAGCATTGAGTCCACTTCGCAACTCCCGCCTCTTCTCAGAAGACATAGGCAAGAGTTGACCATATGTAATATTTACAGGCCTTTTGGATAGATCTTCCAAGATGGAGTATGGTCCTTGCCCTTGTGAAATTAGAAAATCCTGCACACCCAAATTTCATCTCCTATGTTTCTTACTAGTTTCTTCTTTCATCTTCTTAGGATCATTTCCATCTTGATTATCTTTTTCTTTCTTTCTTTTTGTTACAAACACATCTACTTCATTATTTCTGCTCTTATCTACTACATCAAAAGAATTCACAGGTGCTTTTCCTTTATCATTATCTCCTTTACCAGATGTAGAAGCTCTATCTGGAAAATTATACTTATAATGACCCTTTTTATAACAACCATAACATACAACTTCAGAAATATTTCTTTTTGGACCTCTATCTCCTCCCTGAGAACTAAATTCCTTTCCTTGAAGAAGATTAATAGTTAACTGACCCATATTTTTGAGAAAGTATTCATACTCAGTAGATGTACTAGGAGAAATATTTGTGCTCACTGGGAGTGGTTGTGGATTCTGGACCAAAGGTGCTTGTGTAGGCTCTACTTTAGCAACAATTTCTTTGGGCTCCTCTTCCATGCTTTCTTCTTGCCTTCTTGCAATCTCCTTTGCTTGTTCAATGGTAGTTGGGCGGTCATACTTCACTCGTTGTCTAATCTCTGGCTTCATCCCAAGAATGAAGTGCTTACAGAGGAGATTATCCACGCCATTCATCAACCCATCTGCTAATCCTTCCTTCCGGATCTAGGCATCGAGCTTCCTCCTTAGCTCTAGAACACGAGCATGATAATCCCTTATCTTCTCCTTCTCTCCTTGGGATAGTTTTGTGATCTCGATCATGAGATCTGCATATTTCTGTTGTTTACCAAATTCTTCAAGAAAAATTTCAGTTAATAAATCCCATGAATTTTTTACATTATCACCTAGTGTTTCAAACCACCTAAGTGCTGAACCATCCAAAAATGTAGGAAAAAATTCAGTCCATTGTTCCCTTCTTATAAGGCCATTACAAATACAAGATCACTTAAACTCTTGAATGAATGAAGAAGCATCTTCATTAGATTGAGCTGAAAAAATAGGAATCTTTCCCATTTTCAAAAGTAACCACCGCGAAATACCAACCCACAAGTACAATCAACAAGACTTATGTGCATAAATAATTGGAATTACTATACTAGAAAGTGACTTTACACCTTTCTACAGTAAAATAGAAATGACCATGGTAAACTATGGTAAAACTTGACTTACTGCGGTAAAAACTGACTTTACTGTGGTAAACACTATTCACGATAAAAAGTGAAGTTACTGCGGTAAATACTATTCATGGTAAAAAGTGACTTTACTGCGGTAAATACTATTCCCAGCAAAAATGACTTTACCATGGTAACTACTACTCATGGCGAAAATGACTTTCCCATGGTAACTACTATGCACAGTAAAAACAAGGTTACCCTCCAATTGATTTTTGACTAAGTGGGAATATCTCTCCAGAAAATCCACCAACGAGGAATGGTCCCGGAAACGGAACCAAAATGTCATCACCAATCCGGCACTATGATAATTCTTCGCCGGGAACTCCTCGTGCTATGATTATTTACTAATGCACAGCCTTTAGTTTGGTGGATGTAATCTGGAAACAAAACAACAACATAACACAAAAATACCATCGACTATGATAAGACGGAATGATGACAAATCTGAAATATCAAAGTAAATTATAATATTAACATGAAATTGTTACAATCTCACCCATGAGGTACTTTAAGTGTTATTGACTTCACTTGACTTTCACCAAGACTATGGGAGAAACTTTACAATTACACCTCTTAATGGTTTCTTCAACACACCTTTAAACTGATGGCTTCCTTCGCACACTTCCTACAATATTTCTCACTACTTCCTTCTATACTAAATGAGGGGGGTGGCCTCTCTATTTATAGAACTTCCAGGATTATCCATCTTATCTCTAAGATAGGATAAGAAATCCACTCTGACGAATCATATTCCATACCTTAACTCTTATCTGTGCATGTAAGCTTATCTTTTAAGATAAGATAAACCTTATCATTTTACATGGGTTCCACATTTTTAGACTTTTTACAAATAAAATACAAAAATATCTATGACCTCACTCCTTGTCCTTATGACCAATATAATATTTCTTATTCCTAATCATGTAGACCCTACTTCTCTAATTACCCAGACTTTGACATTTTAACATTACCGGACCACTTACGACAAATATTTACTTTTTACAACATTCCTATTGTACTTTGACTATTACCGTACTCCACATTATTGGCAGTACCATACTGATGGCGCCGTTATCTTCTATCGGACGCTACTACTAATTATACTTAACAACATCCTATTCCTAATACATACATTAATGAAATAGAAATTACGGAGGAAAATTTTAGTGTCGACAGTCCTCTTTGAAATAGAAATTTATTGAAGTATATGAATGTTTTCCTTTTGAAATGCTCTTGTTAATCCATTTATATTTTAAAAGAAAAGAAGATTGTAAATGGTTGATCTCTCATTCTTATTTCTATTTTCTAATGTTGCTTAAAATGGTATGATTTTATTATTATTGTTGCACTTTATACAATATTACAAAGAAAACAATGTAGGCAATTAATTACTTCTAAATCAAAATAAAGAAATAAGTTTCTCTTTATTCTTGTAATTATTTTCAAATGAATGTAAAAATATGTCCCACAACTATATATATATATATATATATATATATATCTCTGTGTGTGGGTGGGTGTGCTGGGGCGGGGGGGGGGGGGGGGGGGGGGGGGGGGCGGCAGGGGGTGTGTGTGTATAATAAAGCTAAACAATAATAATTAACTCGGTTATAGCCTTTATTAAACCCCCGTTGTATGAGTTTATATATAAATATATATATTTAGAGGGATGAAGATGGGGCAAATACCCACAACCAAAAATGGTTAAATTCTTCTATATATATAACTAAAAATGGAAAACCCTAGAAAAAAGAACGAAAAATAAACCAAAAACAGTGTTTGGGAAGAAATTTAACCTTCATTATAGAACTTGAGTAAATAAGAAACCTCCATAGCCTCTGTACAAGCTTCCATGGCCTCCATCTTCTACAACCTACAAAACACATATGAGAAAATGGAGAGATTAGGGCAAGCAAGAGAGTAAAAAGGAAAACATAAGGATATGTAGGGCTTTTAGGAAAATCTAGAATCTAATGATCCTTATTTATCTAATCTAAGGGTAGAGATTATACCCTACACTTTTTAAGTTGTGGGTAATTTGAGGGGATTAGTTGTTTTAAAAGTGTATGGGTATTTGATTAATGGGGTCACCTAGGGGACTTTACACATGGGGGAAAGTGGGTTATGATATTTTGTGGTATTTTCCTTATGGTTCAATTAAATAAATAAATGGAATTTTTATTTTAGGTAAATAAACAAATGTTGTGCATTAGAAATTTATTAAATTAATTAAGGGGTTAAAATAATTAAAGGTAAATGTGGAGTTAAAGAAATTAATGGGAATGTTGGAGGAGGATTTAACTCCATAGTAATTTTGGGAAACTAAATAATAACATTTAATTATTAAATGGGTTCCCACTACTTTCAGGGTGTGTAGAAATTAGTAGACTAGAATTAATAAAATGTAACTAATGTTATTAACCTTACAATTTTTTAAAAAATTCCATCAATTTTTCTGAAGTAATTGATGGAGTTTGACATGGTTTGGTGTATCGGTTTTTAGGTGTTACACTTTAGTATCAGAACCAAGGTTCAGACACTTGAACCTTTGGGATTAAAATAATAATAACAATAATAAAATTTGTTCAGTTTTTTGTACCTGCTTTTGTGGGTGTCATGTCAATCCCAGTTATCGGGAGATGTTGATTCAGTTTGATATTTTTATATATGTATATGTATATGTATATAATAAATCTAAACAATAATAATTAAAAAAATTAATTAACTCGGTTGTAGCCTCTATTATAATAATATTATAATAATATTATAATTTTATTTTATTTTATTTGGGGGGGTGAACTGCCCCCTTGTTGTATTATTTTATTTATAAATATATATATTTTGAGGGAGAGGGAGGGGGAGGGGGTGGGGGAAAATACCCACAACCAAAAATGGTTAAACTAAAAATGGAAAACCCTAGAAAAAAGAATGTAAAATAAACAAAAAAGAGTGCTTGGGAAGAAATTTAACATTCATTGTAAAACTTGAGTAAACAAGAAACCTCCATAGCCCCCGTATAAGCTTCCACGGCCTCCATATCCTCCAACCTACAAAACCCACATGAGAAAATGAAGAGATTAGGGAAAGCAAGAGAGTAAAAAGGAAAACATAAGGATATGTAGGGTTTTTAGGAAAACCTAGAATATAACAACCCTTATTGATCTAATCTAAGGGTGGAGATTAGACCCTACACTTTTTAAGTTGTGGGTAATTTGATGGGATTAGTTGTTTTAAAAGTGTATGGGCATTCGATTAACGGGGTCACCTAAGGGACTTTACATGTGGGGGAAAGTGGGTTATGATATTTTGCGGTATTTTCATTATGGTTCAATTAAATAAATAAATGGCACTTTGGTTTTAGGTAAATAAACAAATGTTGTGCATTAGACATTTAATAATTTAATTAAGGGGTTCAAATAATTAAAGGTAAAGGTGGAGTTAAAGAAATTAATGGGAACATTGGAGGAGGATTTAACTCCATAGTAATTTTGGGAAAATAAATAATAACATTTAATTATTAAAAGGGTTCTGACTACTTTAAGGGTGTGTAGAAATTAATATACGGGAATTAATTAAATATAACTAATGTTATTACCCTTGTAACTTAAAAAAAAAATCCATGAATTGTTCCTAAGTAATTGATGGATTTTTACATGGTTTGGTGCATCTATTTTCTAGTGTTACACTTTTCTATCAGAGCCAAGGTTCAGACACTTGAACCTTTGGGAATAAAATATTAATAACGATAATAAAATTTGTTTGGATTTTTGTACCCACTTTTGTGGGTGTCATGTTGATCCTAGTTATTGGGAGATGTTGATTTAGTTTGATATTTTTAAGAATTTCCTAAGTGATAGGAGTTTGGATCCTTGCAAAGATGTTGGTTAATGGGTTCCTAGCTCATGGTTATGGTTGTGTGATGATGTTAACCCCGTAGAAACCCTCTCTTATCTAGATTTATATTTGTTTGTTGCAACTCTTGGGAGTTAGTGTTAGAGGTAATGTTTAGGGGGCGTTATGGAGGAGATCCAGAGATTGATTAGTTGTATAGAGCTCTCCTTTTTGTTCAGTGGTTAGGCAAGTTGGGTATGGATGTTAGTAATTACTGACTTTGGGGATGGCCATCACTTTGAGGACTTAATTCCCATATGGGAGAGTAGGTATCATAACTTGATGTCACATTATATTTAGTTGTATGTATATTGTTAGATGTGAACTCATTGTATATTACCCCTACTAGTGGCCCATGAAGGGCTGTGAAGTGATTGTGATGTGGATATTTCATGTGTTCTATTTTTGTAAACTTAAAATATTTGATCAAGGATAGACATTTTTTTAATAATTTGTTCAGAATCTCTAAGGCTCTTCTTATTATTTTTTAACTCATTGCGAGATTTTTAAGGATTGAAATGCGGATACTTAGCCATTTATTTTTATTGCCAATATTTCTTTGATTTTATCTCTATTTGGTGACTCAAAGTTTGTTTTCCTCAAAGGCCACTTGGCTAAATGTTATCAATAATGTTACATGGTTTTCTTCTAGTCTGGTAATGAGCTGGTTCTATTTTGTTTATATTATGTTCTCTTATTGTATGGGGGTACATGTAGTTCCCACTCCTCTTCGACACTTATAATATTTTAATTTCAATTACTATTGACTATAGACACATATATTACTGTATCATTTTGGTTTAACATGATGTTAGATGGTAGAGATATTCTTATTATTGATGGATTGTGATTCATAGTATGATTGTGTGGATTCTTAGATGCATAGAGAGACCTTTTATATTGATGATGATGATGTGTTGTTAGCATATATACTACTGATAGTTGGGAATCTCATCATGTTTACTATGATATAACTTTTGAACTAATTTTGTCATGTTATTGATATTAATAAAAGATAGAATTGAGATGTTGTTGAAATTTTAGACAAATGATAGCATTGTTTAATGGAGATGATGATTTAGTTATATGTGGATGGTTATTGATTTATATACATATATTTTATCTTTGAAATTTTGATGTGGCCATGAGGCTGAAGAAGGTATTCTGTGATTTTGTAGGTGATTATAGCACAACAAACAAAACCTAGGATTGGAGACCAACCATAGTGGAATACTAGATGGATACAATAAAAGTCACCATGGCAACTTGTGTAATGTTTTTTATTCGTTTAGATTGTTAGGGAGTTCCCATGGGGGGGATGACCTCTAATTATGACCTTGGGCTATGTGTGTAGTTCTTCCATTTTATTTTATTTATTATAGAGTATGTGGTTTATTTGTGATGTAATTTATTTAATCATGATTGATTATGTGTTCTTATTAAGTGAATTAATCATGTTATTAAGTTAATTATGCATGCGAAAAATGAAATCAGTTATTAGAGTTGTTGGTATTTTGGACTACATGTTTTTTATTAAGTGTAAGTGAATTTGAGTGTTGTACACTCTACCTTACCTTAGAATTTCGGATTTGGTCTTAAGGGCCATTTTTGGAGGCTTGCGGGACAAGCTAAGTTTGTCCCACACCTCTTAATTTCCTATACCAACTTTACCTAATGATTGGGGGTCAAAAATAAAACCCCATTATGTGTTTTGTAAGACAAAAAGTGTGATTTATTACACTTTTCTTACATGGGTTTTAAATTTTTTCCTTAGGGAGTGTGGGTTAGGATTGTTTGTGTAAGAGGCTTGTCATTCCTTTAAACCACCAATTTATTATGCATTGGAATTGAGGTTTGACTTGTGATGTGGAGTTGAGGATAAGTGATGTGGAATCCTCCATGGAGAAACCTCACCCTCCTCTTTCCTTTTTCTATATATGTTAGTTTAATTGTTTGTTTGAGGGTTACTTAATTTGATTGGTGCTCTTTTATTTTTGTAATGGGAGGATTTTGGAGTGCTTGTTGAAATTTTGGAGCTTTTTGGAATTGGATTGAGCTTGTAGAATCTTGGAGGGTGATTATTTTGTTAAGTTCCACCATGGAAAGGTTATAACTACACCCTTGTTTTATTTGTTTTCAATTATATTTGTATATTTGTATGTTAGTGAATGTTTTGTATGCTTGTTGGGTTCTTAGGTAGAATGCCTAAGTATGGTGTAGGAGATGACTATGGGGATATTATATCCAAGGAGGCATAATAGTTTATTTCATGTTTTGGGAGGGAGTTAGGTTGGGTGCCCCACCTTAGATAAGAAAATACTCCATTTCTTACTTGGTTATTTTGAGGGAGACATAAGAGATAGTAGGGAAGAATAAGAGAATTTGAGAGGCATAAGAGGATCTTGAGGGAGGCATAAGAGTTATGAAGGGGTTTTTAGATGTATATTAGAGGGTTTTAAGGTGGGAACCTAATCCCATTGGGAGGCATAAGTGATCTCCCCATAGATACTTGTTCCATTGGCTTTTTGTTTCAAGCCTTGTGTATTTTGATATGTTACATTATTGCGATTATATCTTGTGTTGAATGTGTGTTATATGGTTGTGAAATTTTGTTTTGTGATATTGAAGCATTGTATAGTTTCCATGAGTTGAATCCATCCCTTATTACATTTTGGTTGGGGCTCGGGGGCCATTGAGGAGGATAGCTTCTTCTCCTCATTGAATTATTGGTTGGGTGGAGAGTGTTGCCTCTCCCCCATTTTTGTTGTTGTGATCAAGTGAAGAAATGGTGGAGCTCTTGTTGAAAAATCGACATTTGGAGGTTTTGTGAAGTCAAAAGGAATCCTTCTTTGTGAGAAAACCTTTCTTGTAATTCCCACTTAAGTGGAAGACTAGTAGTATTGTACTTAAAAGAGAATTTGCATTGTTTATTTTGTTTATTAAGTTGTAATGTATTGTAGAAAGAAATATATTTACATTGTAAGAAATGAGCTATTCTGAAAGAAGAAGGAAGTTCATATTAATTTTGGAAGTTGTATTTTTTTATAAGAATGGAGGAGGAACATAGAAGTTGTAAATATTAATGATGTATTATTAGTAAATCTTAAATGTATAATAGTTGTTGTGTTTTACTTGAGTAAATGGTTGTAGTGGAAAGGAAAAGATGTGCTAAGTTATAATAAGATACCTTGTTGATAGATTGCATTTTGTTGTAAAAAGGGAAAACAATTATACTTAGAAATAGGTTAAGTTTCATTTCTTCTTCCTTTGAAAACAATGATGTTAGAAAGATAATTTTTTAGTTTCCTTCTTGTTACTATTGAAATCGAAAATATTTAAATTTAGTAATGTAGGCATGGAATGAATAAATGGTTAAACCCTTCAAATGGAGACTTTAGGAATATAAATTCAAGCTCAGGATAATATTTAAAATAATCAGACAAATTTTTTTTGGGAAATTGTGGGAATGATGGTTATGTTATCGAAGAACATGACCGCCACCCTATGCAGAGTGTCGATTTGTGAATCGTCACCCATATAGGGAGGAAGTCCAAAGACCACCAGCCTACTTTGGGTAGCATTTTTATTACTGATGGCGAAAAAATACAAATCCATGTATATTTGAATTTAAAGTTTGTTTTATTAAAATTTTAAGCCTACAACTTTGAAGGGGAAATAACTAGTAATCCATAAGGGCATGAATTCATTGTTATAAAATTGTAAATATTTAAATCAGTATTTAAAAGCATTCAATCTCATAGATTAAAATGGAAGTAGGGTTTTTTTCCCAAATTGAAGACCAAAAATGGAATGATATATATATATATATATATATATATATATAAACTCTAGATTTGGAGTGGAAACCTCTACAATCTTCCAATGAAGAACATTACAATAATAAATCTATAGACTAAACTAATCTAAGCTTGAATCTAGAGAGTTTTCTCAATGTCTTCTTCCTTCCTTGCTCTCATTGCTTCCATTTCTCCAACTTACAAATCAAACAAAAGAAAAGAGACCAAATGAGGAAGCTAGGGAAAAGAGAAAGGTTTAATAAAATTTTATAAGGATAGTTACAGTTAGTGTGGGACCTAAGATCTAGTGGCAACAATTGATTTGATCTAAGGGTTGAGAATCAACCCTATAATTTTTTAGGTAAGAATGAATATTATGCGATTTTAGATAATTTAATGGTATGTTTAAATGGGTGAATGGGTCCATTTAATACCCTTGTATGTTAAGTTATTTAGTTAGTTTCTAGTATGTTTTAGAAATTAATTCAATAGGCATTAAAGAAACTAATTTAAGTGCACTAAGGTAACTAAGGATAAGGATTTATTACATGTGGATTGAATTTTAGTTCCCAAGAATGAAAATATTTAACCTAGTGAAAGGAATTATTGAACACTTTTCTAGTGATTATAATTAAATTGACTTTAGAATTGGATTAGAACGTTTAATTAATAATCTAGACTAGATCCATCCTATGAATGTAACATTGCTGGTAGGAATTAATTAAATGTATATTAGGGTTTGACAAACTTAAAAATTAAAAAAAAAAAAAAAAATTCAAAAACTTTCTAGATAATTGTTTAAGGATTAATGTGGTTTTAGAATGTCGTATATGTGGGTATTACTGTATACCACAGGTTCCTTGATTGTTATCCTAGGTGCTTCTGGTACTACCTTAGGTTTTGAAGTGACAGGAATTTGTGTGTATAGGACCTGGGAGTGACCCTTTTCGATAATCAGCTTTTCCTAGGGAGAGGGCCTCCCTGTCATACAGTATAGTTTGCAGTTTTGATGGTGATTATGTTTCTTATTACACCATGGTATGAGTTTTGTTCATCATCAGGATAGATGTGATACTCACTATGAACTTATGGGTTACGTCAGGGACAGATTAACTCTTAGATAATTATAGGTTTTGGTGGATAGTGTACTATTGGGATATGATGGTGCACCAATGGGCATACTGGAGTGTTAACTTGGTTTCTTTGAGTTATTTAAGGAAAGATCGACATTTTGGACTATAAGTACCCTAAATAAATATGGTTATAATTAAGCTCCTTTGAGCTTTGTGCTTAAATAAGTATGATTTTTTTGATCTCGAGGACCCATAGATAGATATACCCTTGTCATCTTGGTTGCTTGGTTGAAGGTATCTTGTGGATTGTTATAAGTTTTTTTGAAACTCTCTCTCATCTAGTGACCCTATTTTGGGTTTAAACCATAAACATTGCTTCTCCCATTATACTGATCTAAACTCTTGGAACTCGTACAACAAAATTTATAACTTCATAATGTACGCCTTCATAATAGCTCTTATTGATACATGTGGAGACTCACATAAAATGCATTGGTGATGCATGTAATAATAGGGAAAACTCTTGTAAACATGGTGTGTTACGTTTTGGTTAATGACATATTGTTTTCTATGAACATACTAATATGATAAGTCTGGTTCTTTCTACTCATTAAAATTTAATTAGTATTGTCATAACTTGAGCATATTGGAACTCTAGCTAGGAGGCATGGATTTTTAAAACTTATTAAGTAAATTGGGAAATTATGAAGATGGTTCCTTACTCTAACCTTCAATTTTAATAGAAGAAATAAAAAATATGTGAAAAATAACATAGAATCCTCTCATACTCTCTTTAGAAGTAAAATGAATCATATTTCTGCCCATATAGAATGGTGATATATCCTGCCAATATTGGTGATCACCCCTAATTACACAAGATATGGGATGTCATAATATAAGGAATGCATTAATTAGAAAAATTATAAGAAATAATCTTAGTGAACGTAACTATAACTTGTGTTTTATAATTTGGAATATGGAATGGATAATTTCATGGGATTGAGCACAAGTAGAATGTACAGATAAACAACCTTGATTGTATAAATTTTTATTACATGCCCTACGAGTTATAGATGACAAAATCTGAATGGTTGAGATAATTGAAAGTATCCTTTAAGCTATTGTATGAGTATCTAATAACAATTGTGCCCTAATATTTTTGGTGTTATGTAAATAATATTTGAAATATTATTTACATGTATCAAATATATAAATAGCCTTAATATAACATATATTATTTTATTATTGTAAAATTATCATGATCTTTTATAGTTGTTAGTATGTGATATAATGCCATAATTATAAATCATAAAAGAATAAATCATTTTAATGTTATCCTAGTATAAAAACATAGTATGAATCTCGTAATGAACTCCAAAGTTGAAACCATTATATTAAAATGATTATACCTCCCTTGTTATACCAAACTACATACATATGTATCATGTTTATAACACAAGTTACACGCTAGGTCATTTTTGAAAATCTCATTGGTTAGTATGAACATTTTAGAAGTATGCATAAGGATAGTATCACCTTGTTAGAATGGATTAAATGCTATGTTCATATTAGTGGGCCCTACATCCATTTTACCTAAAGTTACAACTAATTGAACCTTAAAATTTATCCAATTACCATGAATAATGGAGTACCTTATTGATAGTGATGTGTTCTAGCCATGTTTTAATGCCTTGAACATAAATGTGTGTAATCCTCCTTGATGGAGCCATTCAGGTCGTCATACCATTTTTTCACCTTACCTCGAGAGGTGTATGCTTTTTGATCTTTTAGGAGTGAGTCTATATCTCCAATTTTAGGAGAGGTACCCTTTCTTGTGTTTGGAATAGGTCATTGGTGACCTATGCTTATTGACAAGCTTAGCGAAAATATGTTAATGATATGGAGGAATTTTGTAATCTTCCTTCCATTTTGAGAAACATGATGTTGCTCCTCTTGTCCTTGGGGAGGAGAAGAGGTAGGTTGTTTTCGTAAGTGTATACTAAAATTTTTAGTGTGTTGCTCTAGGAAATTGCTAGTTAGACCTCTCTTGTTGCCTATTTTCACCTAGCTCACTTGAGTATTCCTATGTGTTATAATATTAAGCTTGTTCCTGTTTTAAGATTCTTTTGAGCTAGGGTGGGTTTAAAATTAATAATTTCATTTTCTTATATAGAGAGAATGGTATCTCTTGTGTCGATATGATAGTATGGGAAAATATTACCTATCACCAAAAATGGAAATGTTATCTAATTTATTGGGTATTCTAAATTAGGATTAGTGGTTGTGGGTTACAATATTTGGATACAAATTCAAGTTATGAAAACCTTGTGGCTAAGATCATGCTTAGTGTTACCATGAAATTTAAGGAAGTTCTTTCGAATAGTATAAAGTACTACAAATGAATAGTCTACATCCTTGTTAATGCTTTTATTAAAATTAGGTGTTTTCCCTTGTTTTTAAGCCTCGTTTTGTGTGGCCTTGGATTTGTTGGCCATATAAGAAGGTGTGGTTTCTCGTAAAATGTAAGGTCATGGTTGGTAGTTGTTAATTTTATCTAAATTATCGAACGTTGAAGTGTAATTCAACCTAATTTGAAGTCTTATCCTTCCTTTTTAACATGTGTTGCACCCATGTGTGGCTAAGTGAACACCTTATGTACATAATGTTTCCTATTCTTCATGGACCTTAGTTGTCATTCATTGGAATCCCATCAGCAATTTCCTATTTAAATGTTTTGTGTTGTAACTTGGTTAGCCTCGTAGAAATTATTCTGTAAGTTTTAATGGTAACAATATTTTTAGAGCATGTTAATATCTATGCTTTATAGTCTCCCTTCTCTTTTTACAATAGCATTAGACCAAACTTCGGTTCTGAGAGACACACTTTTCTTCAAAGTAAAGAAACCCTACATAAGGTGTGAATTCTATTCATATACATTGTTTCCCTACCTCTTTTCTTTACTTCTAGGAGGAAGTCAAGTCTAAGGGGAAGGGGATGTAGTGTCCACTCCTCTTTAACACATATTGTACTATGATGATGATTATTAGTTACTTAGTGACATTGAAAATGTTATGATATTTTGGTTAACTTTCTATTAGCCTTTATGGACATTATGATTATCAGTGTATTTGTGACTCTTATTATGGATTGTATGGATTCCTAGTGAACATTGATAGATATTACATTATGTTGATTTAGCATTTCCTTACTTATATGCTAACATCTTAGGTTCTTAACAGTGGCGATTACGTTAGATGATTTGACTAACCATGTCTGCATTGATGTTATGGTTTATTAATAATGTGAATATATTAAGTTATCAGTAGTATATTCTCGAATGCACCTAAGTAGGTATAAATTGTAGTCGGTATGTGAAACGCATGGTTGTCATAAAATATGAATTGTGATAAATGGTTATGCATAGACATAGGGTGATAATAAATGTTAATGGATATAGTAGAATTTTGATTTTAAATAATTTATTAGAATAGAATTTCTTAACCATGATAATGATATTGTTACGTGAAATGATGATGTTATTTGATAAATGATATATGTGTTTTGATTTCTTTGCGTATTTATATGGCCTTGATGCCGAAGGTTGTATTGTATTGGTTATGTGTAGGAAACAAAATCAAAATAAAAAAATAAGGGACTAGGGGAATAAGTATGGAAGAATACCATATGTTTACAACAAGGTCACCTTGGCAATTGTGTGTGTACGTGCATTGTCATTTTTCTTGTTATGTTTGTTAGGAGGTCTCCATAGGGGAGCAACCTCATAAGTGACTATGAGGGTGAATGTTGTAATTGTTCTTCTATTTATCTGTCTTACTTGAGTATGTAGTTTTTTTAAATCATAATGTTTATCTGTGTCCTCGTGTGTATTAATTTTCTCTTTTTTAAGTTAATTAACTATGGTTAATGCTAATTACGAGATGTGGCAAAAGGGAAAATGAATTTGGTAGATATTCCTTGTTCTCTTCATGATTTTAGATGGATTTTTTATGATTTTGATTTGTGTACTGTTCCCCATCTTTCTAATCTCGAATTTGGGATTTGAGCCCATTTTTGGAGGCTTGTAGGACAAGCTATACTAGTCTCATTCTTCTTAAACTCTTCCACTAACCCAACCTATGATATGAGGGGTTAAATTTAGCCTCTATTATGTATGTTTTTAAGGAAAAATAGGCAATTAATTCCACTCCTTTTCCTAACCCTCTTAATTGTGTCCTTGAAGTGTGGAATGGTGGATTATGTGCAAGAATGAAAGTGTCATACCTTCACCTTACTCATTTATGGAGTCTTGGGTTATGTTTTTTACTTGTGTGGAGGATTAGGGAGAAATGTTTTGGCATCCGACATCGAGCCACTGTACGTACCAAAAATTGTAGGGTACTGCACCATCGGAACAACATAACATGTGCCCCAATGATGATACAGGTCTCCTCCCAAGGTGTTCAAGATCCGAAAAAGCTCCCCAAGTATGTGATAACATCCCACATGCCTTGCTTAACCCCTGCGTACTTTGTTTTTCTCTTTTCCCGTCTTTTCTTTCAATTTTTCTCTTCAGTTACAAAACCACCGCCCTGCCTAGGTGGCAGTATCGTGACCTCCTCCCAGGTACGGTGGCGGTCCTGTAACCGCCACCCTGCTCAGGGAGGCAGTCCTTCACACATTTTTAAGAATTCTCATTTAACGTGACTCACATAAAAATTCAATGTTTACCAGCTTTTTCACCACCTTTGGCTTGTATTAATGATTTTGGTTCCTTGGAATAGTGTTTTGGCATTGTTTATGGTTTAAGAGATCAATTTGGTTTTTACCTTTGGGTGAATGGAAATGCTATAAATATTGGGTTTGTGCTCAAGCAAATGGCCCCTCAAATTTCCCTCTCAATTTCTCATTTCAATAGCTTAGTCTTCCATTTTGTTTAGGATTCATAGTTTTGTTCATTGCATGCTTAGTTAGTGTTATTTTGCTATTAGAAAGCCACATATCCATCTTGTGCAAGTGCTGTCATTACTTCATGCAATCCATTAAGGTAGAAAAATTTAATTTTTAGTAGGAAGCCATTAAAGATGCAGGTTTTTCTCGTCAAACAGGATAGTTTCAGGTTTTGGACGTGTTATGCTGCATGACTCGCAATAAATCCCGCTAGGAATTACATAAGCCAAGCTCTGTAATCTTGTGCTATCCCTCTCCTACTCGCATTGTATTCAAGTATGTATCCTAAGCTGCATTTGTTCTAATATCTACTTTTGTTGATGCTAGCATTACACGCTTTTCTAGATCTACGTGAGCAAGAAGGAACGAGGAGATCACACTAAGGGGACAAAGCCACACACACCATCAGATTTTCCACTGTTCTAAAAAATCCAAGTTCAAGCTTTTAAAGTTCTAGTTAAAACATATCAAATAAAGTAGTCAATCATTTCATTTTCATTCAATTTCACTTTCGATATTGCCAGGGAGGCTGTGGGGATTGATAGTTTCTGAGAAACTATGATTCACTTCTCACTTCTGAGGTAGGATTGAGAGTCTTTCAAATAGATTAGATCAATTATCAGGTTATTTAGAATAGATCTATAAATTGCATAGACAAGTAGCTATACTTAGTTTTTTTGTTTGTTTTAATTACATTATTAGTTTAGTTGTCAATTTTAGATACATTAGATAATTGTTCTTTAAATTTTGTTCAGTAGTTTATCCATAAACTATCAGATTTAGGAATATAAATAGACATATCTTTCACGATTAAATTATTCTATCATTAGTTAGATTTGTATAATTTGCTTTTGCATGATAATCACGGGACCTAGGGAACCTAGAGAATACATATTTGAGCCAATTGTGCCTCAACCCAATCTAGTCACAGCAATAACCGACATAGATTAGAATCTTAGAATCCAAGTCTTTCAAACAATAGTAGATTTGCAACATATCAGCTCACAGTTAAGCGGGTTAAATATAGAAGACAACCAAGCACATACGTTTTGGTCAAATCAGCCAAACTACAGATTACCATAGATAAATATCTGCATGACTGTAGAAGGGCTTGAAAGAGAGGAAACGTTTGGTTGTGCTCCTTGGGTCCCACAGCCAGACGCAAGAGACACTGTCACAGACATAATACTAGCTTAAGAATTCAGGCTGCATGAATGCCTATGAGATACTCTGAGAAGATCACACAACTACTAATTCTGAATATAGAGGCTGAGAAGGCATATGACTATTGGATACTAGGGATTAGGGACTAATTCCGCAGATGACCATAGCAGGTCCACAACAACCACAAATCTATGGTTGTGACCCATGAATCCCACAACCCAACGAGTCCACAGGTCAATCTGACGTTGACGCTGGCTTACACACATTAATATTCAGATCCACTCCACTTCCACCTATCATCATCACACAGTTATCCTTGTTAGACGTAGCAGCTAACAAAGAAAATAATTTCTAGACTAGGCTAGAGAATCACCCATAGAGTCAATTGTACCCGTCATCCACCCTATGACCATGTCTTGAGACATACACGAAACTATCCCAGGTCATTTTCCGCGTATCCCACAACCCATACACTGAATCATGCCAGAGCTCGATATTGATTAGAGCCTTCGAGCAGTCATCCTCGCCGATCGATCTATCACACCAGTTTAGGTTAGGAGGGCCTTCTTTGCCTTAGATTCACAGTTTCCACTAGTGCGCGTCGAAGACATAATATTACCTAACTAGTTCATTTGCATCCCACACGTATTCCATCCCCATTGGTTGTCTCGGTATGACTTCAGGAGGTCAGGTGTGAGGAAGAGTTACTTGTAGATTCCCACGCTCACTTGTCACTTTTCCATCGAACAAAATTGGTGAACCCGACGTGACCTTCCTACTTTCTGGTTCAGATTCATATTCCTACTTTCTCTTCCAATTAAAATACCTTTCATATTTTTCACCTCATCAGCTTTCACCATCAGCTTCACCAACAAAATTGGTGAACCTGACGTTAAGCACATAGTTCTTTTCCTTACCTCTTTCTTCCACCTTCGCTCCTTCCCATTATTCTAAAGGTATTCATATACCCCCCGAATATGTCAGGATTCGATGCGTATGGCAGACCTCTCCTAGGTCTTGAGGCATACTATGCTTAACTAAATAGACAATCATCACCCTCACTCTTAGTATGGGGTGACAATTATTCAAACAACCAGTTGTCAACATAAACTCCACCTCCAAGGACTAGATATAGCTCATCCTTCCAAACAAAGGAGTTGGATCAGCTTGCTCAAACACAACAAACAAAGCCTTCAAGCTCAAACAATATGACATTCACAAGAGAATCTGGTTTGTCTCCTCAGATACTACTTAGACCACAAATTAGTAGACAATCAAACCCATACCTGGTTTTTGATGACAAACATTCAGTATGTTATGCCAAGAATGAACAACACTCTCGGAGTATGTACCCACCCATAGGGAGTTTACAAACACAACTCGAGGTCTCTTTTCAATAAAATACCTCCATACCACTACATATAGGAAATGCTCTCAAGGAAACTTGGTAGGGAAGTGATTAGTTCATAGCAGGGTATCACAGGCCTATACAACATCAAGATATACAACAAACGCCACTAAGGAAAAATATCGTGACTTCACCAAATGAGGTCATTTCAACTTTAGTAGAAAAAGTTAGGGGGTTGGAACTTGCTTAGGCAAATCACCATTCTCAATTCATGCAGGTAGGAAATTCTAGTCCTCCACACCATCCTAACCAAGTAGACCTCCTCATAGGAATAGGCACATTGGGCATGCGTCCTCAGTATTCACAACAAACACCAACTAGAACCGCCATTTCTAACACCATTTTGATACCTCCTGGTCTAGTACAAAATAATCCATTCCTGGACAATACCCCTTCATAATTAAACATGTACTCCAAATCACCACAAGGGGCTATGTTCTCCTCTCCTGGCATGGTTACTCAAACACATGGGTTTCCTTATGCCCCTGCCAATGCATACGCTATGCCATATCAACAACCCATTCCACCGCCACTCCCTCAGCAAGCACCATCAATGGTCGAAACCCATGCGATAGGAACTTATTCAGAATATTTGAAAGAGCCCTTAGATTTCACAATACGAAGTGTCATGCTTCCAAGACCTCTTCCCAATTTTACCAAATACAAAGGTGAGGGAGATCCAAATGCACATATCAAGGCCTATGCCACAGCCATTCGAGAACTACTCCCTTCAGATTAGGTTGTTGATAAAATATTCCCCAAAACTTTGGAAGGAATCGCTCTTGATTGGTATTATAGAATACTGAGGCTTCCATCCCTTCATTTAAACAACTCGTTTCAGATTTCATTAAGGCATTTGACATGAACAAACTATTAAGAATAGGAATCAGGGAATTCTTGCACATTAAGCAGGAACACAATGAATATGTTGCTCATTTCATCCAGAGGTGGCGTACAGTTCTTTATTCTTCAGCTAGTGCTCCAAATATAGACCAAATGGAACTATGCAATTTATTCCTTCATTCTCTCAGTAGAGAAGTAAAGGAAGAAGTACAGAAGTTCCCACTAAGGACTTACGATGAATTACTTGAAAGCGCTCTCTGAATAGATCAAGCGTCAATAGATAGCAGTCGTAAGACTTATGGAACAAACAGGAGGTTAATCACCTCCAACCAGAATACTATAGCTTATCCTACTACCACAAATGTCAATCTAGGACCTAAAATTGTCAATAAAAATCACGGAGTGACAACAGATGGAGTAACTGATCAGGCTAAAAAGGTAAATATGGTGAATGCTCCACCACTAATGAACAACCAACAAAACAACAACTTTACCCCAACAATCAATGCAGTGGATTTCAATCATCCACAACAACAACAACAATGGCAAAACCATATACACAGTCCAAGACAAAACTCAACTGGTTGTTAAAACCATAATCAAAACAAAAAACAACAAATGCAAAACTTTAATCCTAATAGGCAACGGTTTGATCAGAGTTTTGGGCCACAATATACACCAAGCCAACAAACTAGGAATTACAATCCTAACTCGTATTGTGGCTTCCAAAAAATTCAGGGCCATGACACTAGAACATGTCACGACTACAATAAATTCATGCAACATTTTCCAGAGGAAGAAAGACAACTTTTCATAGATATGTTCTTGGTAGATCCTGGGTCACTGGCACCAAATACTTTTATAGGGGCAGTTTTCCCTCAAAATGAACCCCTTAAAATCTTCAATGATCCACTCCCAAATCAAAACAACAACAGGTTAAATCTGAATGGGACAAACAAGGGTGTAATGACAGGAAACAATGATCATGAAGCCTCAACTTCACTAAATCCATTAGTTGTGCCACAATTAGGAAATCAGCCATGACCTAAGATAGTCGGTTTAGTGGAGTTAGACACTGAACTACCCGTGGAAGCTGTAACAAGGACATGAGATTATTCCTCTTAGCCAAGTCCAAAGTACCTGCCAGAGACAGATAACATCTAATAAATATTGGTAAAACCTGTGGGTTCCTATGATTTAATTAGTGATCTAACAAAAACCTTCTTGCACATTTCTTTTTTAGACTTACTAAAGAACTCTCCTGCCCACAGGGATGCTCTTTTAGAGGCATTAGGTTTAGGTCATTTAATTAACATCACTCCACCTCCTGAAACATAGGTAAACCATATAGACTTTGATATCCACCCTCCGGGGCAGCCGGATAGGGATACTGAATTCATATTTGAAATAAAAAAATGGCAACAGACGCTGAGATTGCATGTCGAGGTGATCTAGACTTACATTTGCAAGTATGGATTTATAATAATTATGTGAAATGAGCGATGGTTGATGGTGGGGCAGCAGTTAACATAGTCCCCTTCTCTTTCCTTCAAAATCTAGGGTATGGAGAAACAAATTGTTCCATGACTCGAAATACATTAAGAGGCTATGATAGCCTTAAAGCCACGTCAATTGGAACTATAATACTACCGGTCACCTTAGGACCCAAAACAATCCTGACTGAGTTTTATATTTTAGATCGGGAAACCAACTATAATATGATCCTTGGCCGACCATGGATACATCGTATGAAGGCAATCCCTTCTACATTATTCCAAGTAGTAAGATTCTTACATTTAGGAAAGGTGTTCGTAGCCAAAGGTGATCCAAAACCATTCAATATACACCTAGCTGACTTAAAGAAAAGACTAGGCGTTCACTCAGAATTTGAACTCCCTACAAACCAACTTAATAAACCCACCGACATAAAACCGGAGGAAAAGCTGGTACCTACGACAGATATTGACACTATGAGCCTAGTCAAGACGATCCCAGCCCTCAAGGATGAAGCTAACATTGTAGAAATAGTATCATTAGGAACTACTACAAAAATCATTGAATTGCTAGAACATGATCTACCAATGTTCCTACCATTTGATTCTGTAGGCATGGGATATACCCTAGGTGTTGGTTCTCTTCCAGCAGAGGATCTCTGCATGGTAGAAGTAGAATATGTTAACACAAAAAATATCCCAATGCCCATATTCCTGGCTAAATATTGGAATTTCCATTTCAATGGAGCTAGATGTCATTACAGAGCTCAGGCGGGTATAATCTTTACTTCTCCCAAGGGAAAAGTCCTACCATTTGCCTTTAAACTAAATTTTGAATTGTCTTAGCTAAGAGGATCGGTGCTAATAACATCAGGGTGTTAGGAGACTCACAGTTAGTATCAAACCAAGTCACTGAGGTGTATGAAACTAAAGCCGAACACTTATAGCTCTACAAAACAGCTGTATTGAATTTAAGCAAGGAGTTTGACTTCATATCAATTGAAGCAATCCTGCGAGAACAAAATATTCTCGCCAATTCAATTGCAACCTTAGCATCACACTTCACTCCAAACAGTGAGTTGGAAGATACCCGTTTCATGGTATCCCTTCATACCAAACCATTAGTGAAAAAAATTTCAAACCCTCTTTTAACAAACAGAGATGAGAACAAATCTACTATCCTAGACCACATTGATAGTGATAGGGCCACTTTGAATTACTTAAACACCTATGCAGCATTACATCTCACCCATCACGCAGTATATTTATCCTTAATCGCGCATTCATCTTCCTACTTCGGAAATCCCATGACAGAGCTTCCCCCACAAAAAGACCTTAGCATATATACAGTCGAGAATGGAGATAATCTGGAACTACCTCCAGCCCCACCTATGTTTGAAGAAGGTAACACTTCTCTAATCAAAGAAACAATCGATATTAACATTGGAACAAAGGATGAACCAAGGATATTGAAGTTAGGATCCTCGTTAACTCCATCAGAAGTAGAAATACACACTCGAATCCTCAAAGAACATCATAAGGATTTTGCGTTTAATTATAAAGAAATGATAGGGGTTACACCACACATCGCGGTACATAACCTCGTCACTAAATCAGATGCAAAGCCTATTAAACAAAAATCAAGACCAATGAAACCTAAGGTAGCTCTCATGGTGAAAGAGGAGGTAATAAAACTCCTCCAAGTAGGGTTCATCAAACCAGTCAGTTACTCTCAGTGGGTATCTAATATTTTTCCCGTTCTCAAAAAGAATGGGAAGATATGCATCTGCATAGACTTCCGAGACATTAACAAGGCATGTCTTGAGGATGACTTCCAGTTACCATCCATATAAGTCATTATTGACGTAACAGCTGGATTTGAGCTTTTATCTCTCATGGATGGATTCTCAGGATACAATCAAATCAGAATATCCGAAGAAGATCAAGCTAAAACCACGTTTATAACTCCTTGGGGAACTTATTGCTATGTTGTTATGCCATTCGGTCTCAAGAATGCTGGCGCTAAATACCAGCGGACTATGACATATATATTTCATGATCTTATTCATAAAATTGTGGAATCCTATATAGATGACTTGTTGGCCAAGGCCAAGAAGTGTTATGACCATCTGAAAGTGCTTCGCATCATTCTTTCACGTCTAATAGAATACAAAGTCATGTTAAATCCAGAAAAACATGTCTTTGGTGTAACAGAAGGGAAGCTCCTAGGTTACATTATATCATCACATGGGATTGATGTTGACCCAACAAAAATTAGGGATTTTATCAAAATCATCCTACCTTCAGATGAATCAGGAATCAGGGCATTTCTTGAAAAGCTTGGTGCAATATGGAGATTCATCCCAGACTTAAGCTTTTCCATTCATCTAATCAACAATTTACTCAAGAAATATTATAGTATTGCTTGGACCAAAGACTGCAATGAAGCTTTCAATGCAGTTAAGTGTTTCTTGTTATCACCACCTATGCTAATACCACCTAAGCCAGACCACCCGTTAATTTTATATTCGCAAGCTACCAATGTCTCGCTAGCCTATATGCTGGCTCAAGAAGACGATGACAAGAGAGAATGTGCGATCTATTTCATTAGCCGAACATTTCTCGACTATGAAACATGTTATACACAGGCATAATGAGAATGCCTTGCCATAATTTTCACAACCAAATGCTTAAGACATTATATGCTAAATCAAGAAACAAGGGTCATTGTAAAGACAGACTATTTACAAACTTTCCTCACACAAGGGTCCCTGTCTAGAAAGGCTGGATGCTTTATAACCTTAATGAGGGGATTCAAATTAACATTTGTAAATAAAAAATCCATTAAAGGACAAATAATCATGGATTGGTTAGCTGATAACACACTAGATGGAGGCAATCTAGTAGATCTGGACTTTCCTGATGAATGCGTATACTACATCAAAACCAGACCTCCTATCTCTTAGTGTCCTTGGTATATTGATATTATTAATTATATCATGGACCATACATATCCAGATGGTGCTACACTACAACAAAGAAGGTGGTTACACATTATCGTGGCTAAATACGTCATCATAGAGTAGGTGTTCTATCGTAAAGCGTTCGATGGAATGCTTCTAACATGTGTCAACACAGAAGAATCCAAGAAGCTTCTCCATGAATCTCATGGTGGAATGTGTGGAGGCCACTTTGGTGGCCATGCCACTGCTCGTAAAATACATCAGATGGGCTATTTCTTGCCTACTCTAGAACACAACGTAGTAGAGTTTGTACGAAGGTGTCATAAGTGCCAAGAATTCTGCCACGAGATCCACATGCCGGCACAAGCTCTACAACTAATCGCTACTCCATGGCCCTTTTCTACGTGGGTCCTAGATTTGATAGGTAAATTCTCTCCCTTGTCTATAGACGGCCATAATTTCATAATCACGGCCACCGAATATTTTTCCAAGTGGGTAGAGGTCATGCCTCTTACTACTGTACCAGGTTCTGTAATCGCCAAGTTAATTTTGAACCAAATCATTTGCAGGTACGGTGTCCCAAAAATCATTATCTCGAATAATGGGAATTCTTTTAATAATGATGAGGTTCGCAAATTGTGCAATAAATTTAAAATAAGCCATCATACAGCCTCCTTGTATTACCCTCAAGCCAACGGACAAGATGAAGCGATAAACAAAACATTAAAAGCCATTCTCCTTAAAATTGTGAAAGAAAACAAACGAGATTGGCATTTGAAGTTATATCCAGCCTTATGGGCCCACCAAACCTCAATAATAAAACCAACAGGAGCGACTCCTTTCTCACTGATATTCGGGGTAGAAGGAGTTCTCCCACTTGAGGTTGAAATACCCAGTCTCTGTATCTCATTACAAGGGATTCTGGATGAAGGTGCTTATAGAGAAGCACGTCTCTCCCAACTAGAAATTCTAGATGAAGCTAGGTTAGATGTTGTATAGCGACATAGAGTCTATGATGACCAGCTATGCTGACAGTATAACAAGAAGATCTATGAACAAGACATATATAAAGGTGATCTAGTTCTAAGGCTAAACAGCTGGATCGATAAAAATACTGGCAAATGAAGGAAGTTCCAGCCCAAATGGTTGGGCCCATACCGAGTCATGAGGGACTATGGAAATGGTGCATATCTCTTATGTACACTAGAGGGTGAGGGATTTGGTGAAACAATCAATTCCCTACACCTTAAATGATTCTACCCATAAGCAACCAACATTATTTGTATAATTATATCCACATTGCATCTTCATATAGTTAGGTTCATTTTGTCCGCTTGTTTTGTACAATTTTTTGATCAAGGAATTTATTCTTAAAAGTAATTCATTACAAACTTCTTATGGTATTGGCATAAACACTCTAATCATACTTCTCCATTTCCATGATATCATCAACTATTTTAGAATCATTTCATCGCATAAAGCTAGATATGACAAAGTCTTAATGGTAACCATACCAAGGTCTACATGCTTGTTCTCACTTTTGGTTTCTTCTTAGGATAGGTGTCTTGCCTATGGTCTGTTCTAGAAGCTTCATCATGTCACATCTATCCCTTTTGTATATCTCTTTGGAAGTAAGAGCATGCTGACATTTTGCTCAAATAAATAAGTCAAATATAAATCAAACAGAAAATTTTAAATTTTACACATTTCCTTGCACCACCAACCTTCGGTGATGAGTTTACGTCTCTTACTAGTGATGTAAGGTTGGGAAAGGATGGAAATGCCCTTACTCACCTATGTCTTGTCCATGGTGATAAGCCCATACTTCTTACTAGTAGCATGGGGCAAGGTATAGGGGGTCCTATTGACAATAAATGTTGAAAGCAGTCAGTAATAAAATTCGAATGAACCTTTGAAATCTTGAGTCAAAAACAAATGAATCAGATGCCAAAAATTCTAAGAGGATTCAAAAATATGAAACCCAGATTTTGTCTACCATGTGGCCATCTATGGATCTAAGTCTATATAAAACGCAAAGCAAGTTGCATCCCAAACTATGGAGTCACTTGAGTAGAGTATGCTTGTAGCATCCTAATTTGGTTCCACCAAAGCTTTGTCTATCTTTCATCACTATCATTTCAACACATTTCATAAATTGTGCCCTTTCTAGCTCTCGGTGATAAGCCCTCACATCTTACTAGTTGTGTGGAGTTAGGAGTGGGGCAAGTTTATCTGCTCATCATACCAGTTTATCATCACACTTTGTCAAAACAAATATGAAGTACCAAGAATTGCTTATAGAAACTAAAATTCAAAATCACGTTGTGTCTACATTATCATATATCAGCATCACAAAATAAAAAAAGAAAGTAAACATTTGTATCATTTGTTCTCCATTGCATACATTCTAAAAAGCATATAAACATAACATCATAGTTTACACGTGGAAACAAAAACAAAGTCATAATACCAAGAGTCTAATCCAAAAAGAGTATATATATATAAATGGTCAAAATTCCTGTACAATGCCATCATGCGCTAAGCATGGTCAAAATGCTCAAAGAGCCCGAGAGATACAAAATACATCATTAAAATAGTCCAAGAGATCCAAGTGGCTTCTCAACCCCTATGAGATCCCTTTGAGGGTGCACACCCACACCTAGGACTCCAGCTATGCCGGCGCTCAAAGTGCACGGAGGGCTCACAATCTCAAGGGGCAGTTGCGGTCTCACCATGAGAATGACTCCTCATTAGGCGCTCTCCTGTCCTATACCCTGCCAGCTCAGTACGGAGGGTAGATACCATCTTGGCCACATGCCACACAGGGGAAAAGATGATGGTATGTCTTCCAGCTTCTGAAGGCTCCCCTGCATTCACAGATAGCTCTACATGGGTCTTCTCCATAGGGATCATCAAGGTATCGATGCATACCCTGCGAATCAGGTCTCGCCACTCATCGGCGGTCACTGCAAACAAAGGAGAAAATAAATTATAAATAATCAAGATATAAAAATAGATGTAAACAAAGGGAGAGATAACAATTAAGGCAATCCTAACTCAAAGAAGACATTAAAAAGAAGGAAGATAACTCACTCGGATTGCTGGGCCTCCAAGATGGATCTCTAGGGTCAGCACCTACCACAGATGCTGCTGCTGACTGAGGTACTCCTCCCGTGGCTAGAGCAACGTATCGTCCCGCTACGAACTCATCCTCCCCACCAAGGCCCTGGGAGAGTGGCTCCTCTAAAACCAGAGTTACCTTCTCCGCACTCTGCTCTGCCCTCTCTACCTATAAAATATCCTGAGTATCATGCCACTCAGGATCGTTGTCCTCCTCTCCACCTGACTTACTAGCCTCAGCCTCAGTCTCCTCCTCTGTCTCTCACCCTGTGAACTCCTCAGACTCGGAGTCTATGTCAATGGGGTCATCACTACTGTGGGCGAGACCGGCGGCAATCTAAAGTAAGGGTGCCTGAGGAACACTGGCTCTCCCTCGACCACGTACTACCTGCCTAGCAGCAATAGGAACACTAGGAGTAACAAATGTCCAACCCCGGCCTCTAGGACCTCCCCTAGCCTCTCAGACTGATCTATATACTAGTACCACTGGGGGAAGCATACCCACGTAAGGCAGGCCAAACTGCTGAAAAACTTAGCCAAAAGGATGTATCTCCACCCTCCCTACCCTGTCAACAAGCTGCCCTGTGGTGGAGCAGGTAATAAAGGTAAGAGCCTCCTCGCCCCATAAACCTGCCATGACCTGATACGGTGTGGCCTCCATGTCATCAGTGGTTAGGAAATCAAGCGGCTAGTGAGGTGCTCTAAGCACTGACATGTCTGTCCATCTGGCTGCCCTCACAACTCTGGGATCTACCACCTCTACACCTCTGCCATAAGGGATGAAGCGCTCATAAACCCAGCTCATAACCAGGGTCAGGTAACTCAAAGACTACCCCTGTAAACGGACCACCCTGTAAAAATCCTGGTAGGTAGTCCCAAGTATGTCAGCTCCCCAGGCATAAATATGTCCATGTCCCTCAATCTGTGCAATGATGGGGCACCAATGGTATAATAGAGTTTCTCCTCCCTTGTCCCTGATAAATCTCAAGGCAAGGATCCCCATAATGGCCTGGCAAATCAAGGGGATGGGCAGGCTAGGAATAGATCAGACCCTCACCCCCTTCTTCGAACTAGTGGAGATAACTGCATCTCCCATGTAAGAGGCCCACTATGCTATCTGATCCCGTGAACCTGTTGTCTCAAGAGTAAGACATCTCTCGATGATTGGGACCCCCAGGATATGGTAAACATCCTCCAAAGTGATGGTCCACTCACCTCGGACCCCTAGTAATCAGAAGGTGTTCCGATCAGCGTCCCAATATGAAAATAGGTCACAAAGTATGTGACTGGATGGTGCAACATGTGGGACACATGATATACGCAGTATACCAGTCCTCTAAAGAGTGTCCTCCTCATCCTGTGAAAGGGCATATAATACTACTAGAAGCCAGTCACACTCTCTCTCTCGGATCCATCGAATGTACTCCTCCCTCGCCTGGATACACCCAAAAACACACAAAACAAAGCAATTTATTATCCAAATGACATTTGAAAAATCATGAAAACACATAAAAATGCTAAAAATGTAAAAAACAATTTCAAACAAGTGTTCTTTTGGCATTCTATGAAGAACTGCCACCCTGAGCAGGGTGGCGATTTCACAACCCGCCGCCTTAAAGGTGGCGGTCTTGTAACCACCGCCATGAACAGGGCGGCAGTCGTATAACCGCCGCCCTATTCAGAGCGGCGGTTGTGTCCCAAAAACCCATGCGGGTTTTATACCCTAAAAAGGCTTTAAAACACAAAAATTGATAATTTTTAACTAAAATAAAGCCTGCCTAGCAGGCGCCCCCCCTAGATAGACCTATTAAAACTATTATTTTCAAAAATAACCCCCCCACGAAAAAGATTTTAGCATTTTAAAATTTTGGGGGTAAAAACGATAAATTGAGAAAAACTAACCTGTGATCTCACGGGTCGATGTTCTACTCATGGAGGCATGATCACTATCTCATCACGAATGTTTTGACTCTACTCTCATCAGAAACCATCACCGTGGGTCCCAGAGCTCAAAATCAACCAAATCAACAAGCGCAAATGAATAGGAAAATGGGCCCAGTTTTTCATATATAGCAGTTCTTGACTTGTTTTGAATCCCCTTTTCATAGGTTTAGAGCACCGACGGAGGTAAGTTCTTATCCCTGCATAAATGGTACATCCTCATTTCATATTATTTTAGTATTTATTTTACGATCTATTTTATCTATTTTCACTTGAGTTTTCTTTTCGTTTTGCAGGTGGCGGGAATTTTGAATGGCGTCATTTCGACACATGGACGTATCAGGTATAACTTCCAACTTCCCATTTCAGGACCGCCATACTTAGACTCACCATTTTACGCCTCTTCATGGCTAAAATGCTTCTCTGAGGGGGCAATATGTACATACCCAAAATTGTAGGGTACTGCACCGTCGGAACAACATAACATGTGCCCCGATGATGATACAGGTCTCCTCCCAAGGTGTTCGGGATCTGGAAAATCTCCCCAAGTATGCGTCAACATCCTACATGCCCCGCTTAACCCTTGCATACTTTATTTTTCTCTTTTCCCCTCTTTTCTTTGCATTTTTCTCTTCAGTTACAAAACTGCCACCCTGCCTGGGCGGCGGTCTCATGACCACCTCCCAGGCAGGGCGGTGGTCCTGTAACCACCATCCTTCTTAGGGCGGTGATCCTTCACACGTTTTCTAGAATTCTCTTTAAACACGACTCACTTAAAATTTCAACGTTTACCAACTTTTTCACTTCCTTTGGCTTGCATTAATGATTTTGGTTCCTTGGAATAGTGTTTTGGCATTGTTTATGGCTTAAGACATCAATTTGGTTTTTATCTTTGGGTGAATGGAAATGCTATAAAAGTTGGCTTGTGCTCAAGAAAATGGCCCCTCAAATTTTCCTCTCAATTTCTCATTTCAATAGCTTAGTCTTCCATTTTGTCTAGGATTCATAGTTTTGTTCATTGCATGCTTAGTTACTATTATTTTGCTATTAGAAAGCCACATATCCATCTTGTGCAAGTGCTGTCATTCATTCATGCAATCCATTAAGGTAGAACAGTTTAATTTTTAGTAGGAAGGCATTAAAGTTGCAGGTTTTTCTCATCAAATAGGATAGTTTCAGGTTCTGGATGTTTTATGCTTCATGACTCGCAATAAATCCCGCTAGGAATTGCATAAGCCAAGCTCTTTACTCTTGCGTTATCCCTCTCCTACTCACATTGTATTCAAGTTTGTATCCTAATTTTCCTTTGTTCCAATATCTACTTTTGTTGATGCTAGCATTACACACTTTTCTGGATCTACGTGAGCATGAAGGAATGAGGAGATGACACTGAGGGGACAAAGCCACACACACCATTGGATTTTCCATTGTTCTGCAAAATCCAGGTTCAATATTTCAAAGTTCTAGTTAAAACATATCAAATAAAGTATTCAATCATTTCATTTTTAGTCAATTTCACTTTCGATATTGCCAGGGAAGCTGTGGGGATTGATATTTTCTAAGAAACTATGATTAACTCCTCACTTCTGAGGTAGGATAGAGAGTCTTTCAAATAGAGTAGATCAGTTATCAGGTTATTTAGAATAGATCTATAAACTACATAGACAAGTAGTTATACTTGTTTGCTTTGTTTGTTTTAATTGCATTATTAGTTTAGTTGTCAATTTTAGATACATTAGATAATTGTTCTTTAAATTTTGTTCAGTAGTTTATCCATAACCTATCAGATTTAGGAATATCCATAGACATATCTTTCACGGTTAAATTATTTTGTCATTAGTTAGATTTGTATAATTTCCTTTTGCATGACAATCATAGGACCTAGGGAACCCAGAGAATACATATTCAAGCCAATCATGCCTCAACCCAATCTAGTCACAGCAATAACCAACATAGATCAGAATCTTAGAATCCAAGTCTTCCGAAGAATAACAGATTTGCAATAGATCAGCTCACAGTTGAGCGGGTTAAATATAAAAGACGACTAAGCGCATACGTTTTGGTAAAATCAGCCAAAAAATAGATTACCATAGATAAATATCCGCATGATTGTAGAAGGGCTTGAAAGAGAGGAAACGTTTGGTTGTGCTCCTTTGGTCCCACAGCCAGACGCAAGAGACACTGTCACAGACATAATACTAGCTTAAGAATTCAGGCTGCATGAATGCCTACGAGATACTCTGAGAAGATCACACAACTACTAATTCTGAATATAGAGGCTGAGAAGGCATATGACTATTGGATACTAGGGATTAGGGACTAATTCCGCAGATGACCATAGCAGGTCCACAACAACCACAAATCTACGATTGTGACCCACGAATCCCACAACCCAATGAGTCCACAAGTCAATCTGACATTGACGCTAGCTTACGCACATTAATATTCAGATCCACTCCACTTCCACCTATCATCATCGCACAGTTATCCTTGTTAGACGTAGCAGCTAACAAAGCAAAGAATTTCTTGACTAGGCCAAAGAATCACCCATAGAGTCAACTGTACCCATCATCCACCCTATGACCCTATCTAGAGACATACACGAAACTATCCCAGGTCATTTTCCGTGTATCCCACAACCCATAGACCAAATCATGCCAGAGCTCGATATTGATTAGAGCCTTCGAGTAGTCATCCTTGCTGATCAATCTATCACACTAGTTCAGGTTTGGAGGGCCTTCTTTGCCTTAGATTTTTAGTTTCCACTAGTGTGCGTCGAAGACATAAGATTGCCTAACTAGTTCATCTACATCCCACACGTATTCCATCCCCACTGGATGTCTCGGCATGACCTCGGGAGGTCAGGTGCGAGGAAGAGTTACTTGTAGATTCCCACGCTCGCTTGTCACTTTTTCATCATACAGCCACCTCACCATCCTCTCCACCATTTTCTATTTATCAGAGTATTTTAGTATTTTGGGGGGTTACTTGATTGGAAGATTTGGAAGCTTTCATTGGGGGATTAACTTTGATTTTTGAAGGAGGTTGAAGTTTGTTGCTTGAAGATTGAAGGAGCTCTCAATTGGAAGGTAGGGTCTTATACCTTGCATTTTTATTTTCTTGTTTGTGTATTGTGTTGTACATTATATGAATGCATGTGGTTATGTATGGGGTTGGGTATATTTTTTCCATAAGTGTGGTGTTGGGAGATGGAAATGGGGCCATTTTGTGGAGGTAAAAGGGAGCGTTATCCAAAATTTACCCTAGGGTGATTTCAATAACTTGCATAATTTCTCTAGACATAGATAGATAAAAAATGGTGGAAACAAAAAATCTAGATTTCTGGGGGCATGCCTTTGATTGTCTATAACTGCCCTTTTCAAGATAAATGTAAGGAGTTAGCTAAAATTTGCAAAAAATAAGAAAAATACCTACTTTAATGTATTGCAGGTCTGGAGGATGCAGGTGGAATAACTACGGATTGAACTAGGGTTCCTAATCCTTTGATTGGGTCATAAATGATAAGAAAACAATGTATTGTGAAAAATCCAGGTCCCGACATCCCACGCAATATAACTTCCATTGGGACATGATTTCCCCAAAATTATAATTTTCCCGAGTTATAAAGGAATGAAGTGTATTGCGGATAAGGTGGATTTAGATGGCCTAAATGTCCTAGGTGAGTTAGGATGTGGGTGCGTGGAAATGCCAAAATGGTCTCAAGCCTATGTGTTGTAGATAAGGTGGAATTTTTGGGCCCACGTGGTGCAAGTACCGCAGGGACATGAGTTCCCTGCAAACCTTAAATCACCACACTTCAACAAAGATAATTCCATGCACATATAGTGGGTGTCAACGACCCACTTGGCTCAATTAACGGTGGACATGTGAGGAAGGAAGATCCCCGGATGAGTGACGTGGATAAAGGATGCCCGAATGGCACATGTATGATGGGGGACATGAGTTCCCCGTGGAAGCAAAATTTTCCAATATCATGGATATAATGTACATTGCAGATAAGGAAGAATTCGGTGGTCTAAGAGGCCCTTGTAGCCCAGTGCCACGTGTTCCCCAAAAACCCAAAAAAATTGCAATACAAAGGGAAAGTGGTTTAATGTGGATTATAAAGGACCACATGGAACACACCAACCCTGATATTAAAATAGTCATAACTTTTGATTTAGAGCTCTGATTTTGAAAAAAATGGACTTTTCTGAAAGCTCTCAACATCTTATGCCAAAAAAATTAAATTTATTATTTTTAGTAAGGGTAGGTTTGTGAAAATAAAAGATACATTTGCAGCTCCAATAAATTAAATGCTTGGTCTCGTAAAATGCAAGAAATCCCTGGCAAACCCAAAATAATTGCTCACACTCAGAAGAACATAACTTTTGAAATTCTCAATAGATTTTCAAAAAATTGGTCTTGTAGGAATCATGATTCTAATCCCAATGCACATCTATCAAGAAATAAAAATATTTATTAATTTTTGATGATGAGTTTTAGGAAAACGTGTCAGGTATTGAACAAGGTTTTAAAAGTGGTTAGAGAGGTATTTAATGAGCATGGGCTGCCATTCCTTCTCTATTGCAGGTTATGGGACACCTTGAGATTTATTTTGCATGAAAAAAATTACCAACCACACTCATTTATTATGACTTGCAATTGGTTGAAAATTGGATTTCTAGATTTACATCCTACCTCTCTCTCTCTCTTCCAAAACACTATAAATTGTAATATTGGGCGCATTATAAAGGTTGGAAATTTTGAGTATAAAAAATATATCATTTTCATTTTTTGAAGCCAATGTATTACAAGAATTTATAGTGGACTCCTTACATGGTGATCCAGGCATTTCCTTTTTAATAGTTTGTATTGTGCATATTAATGAAGCAATAGATTCATGTTTTTGGATGTAGCTTCCCTTGCTAATTTTTTTACATTCTCCTTTCCTCGCTAATGTTACTGTAGATGTTTTTTGTAAACTCCATACTCTTACAGGTACCTCTTTCTATTGTGTATACGTGAAAATGTGTTTTGAATTTTGTTATTAGACAGTGAAGAACCATCATCGTCCTCTCTGATCTGTATATTGCTTCCACTTTCACACATTGGAGACTGTCCTCATTCCCTTATTTTCATGGATCACCTCTATAGTGTAGTTTTCTTTCATTCACATGTTATTACTCTCTCCCTAGTGCTTTGGAAATTTTAGGATAGAGATAGTTAGTAGCTTCATCTCAATAGATTTATCTTGTACTAGGATTATGAAGAAGAATAAGATTTCTCTAGAGGTTTATCTCAGGTAGAAAGTCCCACAACTTGGAGATAGTACCTATTATCTCTCGAAAGTGCACCCTATAGAGAGATGGCTGTAGGTTTTCTAAGATTGCACAAATGATCTCTCTCTTTCGTAGATACAATGGAAACACCTTAGGTCTTTGGTATACCTATTTTGAGGTGATTCTCTAGTATCAAGGCTGATTCCTTATTGGTGTATCCTAAACTACTTTTTGGGAGTTTGAGGGAAAAGGATGATTGTAAAAATGATTAAAAATAAGGTGATACACCAAATTTGTATGAGGGCTTTGACTGAGTATATGCACAACTGATCTGTGAAGGATTTTTGATGCATGAACCAATAGTTTTTCTACGAAATATTTAAGGGAAAAACACTTGATTGTACTGAGGGAGGATCACAACAGTACTAATAAGTTAACGTGCACATTAAAATTTAAGCAGAAAGGACTGAAATTTGCAGTAGGGTAAGGTGGTTGATAAGGGAATTTACATTCACAAGATTAATATAACATACACAAGACTGCAAAGTAACTTGGAAAGGCAGAAAACACTTTACACTAAGAGGGAAAAACTGGTAAAATTTTCTTCAGTACTCATGTATCCAAAAGTCCTCCAGGAAGAAGTTTTTTGTGCTTTGCAAAGGCACACAATATATAACAAAATAAACTTTACCACCCTTCCTAAAAATAGAATAAGGTTGTACTCGCCCATGCATCCTAATTTTATCCTTTATTTAATAATAAATAAAGGGATAAAATAATACCAACTAAATTATGCAATTAAAAATAGGAATTAATAGCCTTGTTTACAATGCAGTCAAACTGAAGTTGAGTGTTCTATTTTTAAGAAAAGAATGGGTGAATAATTTACTAATAATAAAATTTCTTTCTAGGCAAGTCTCCCTCCTTTGAGCATGCAAATTTGTCTTCTTCTCTATTTTGTCTTCTTGTGAAGCATTCAAGAAATACAAATCTCTGCATGTGAGTAAATAAATTACAACACTTAGAAATATTTGCAAAAATAATTCATCCAAACATTAATCCTGATTGGGACCACCTACTATGTTTACATGTTCTGAAATTGACATATCTTTTCCTGAGTGGTCACATGAGTGACACTTTGCAACTCCACTCCAACCTCCTTGGAGTGGGGACCACCTGTGGTTGTGAACTCACTTGCTTTGGCCACCTTGGTGGACTTTAGCCACTATAAAAGTGGCATGTTTCGAATACACTATGGGGAACTTGTAATAGTTATCACCATATAATATTTGGGGCACCTTTGATAACATAACATGGCTCTTATAATATGCTCAGCCACTTTTGACTATTGTTTCTTTGTCGGCTTTTGCATTTGAAAGGACCCAACGATTATACCTAAAAGACTAACTTTTGTAGGTGATCATGGTAGGCATGATATGGTCGGACCCTATTTGATTATTGGAAACATGCACTATAGTCAGACTTTAAAATGTCATAATGCAATGATTTATTATTGAATTTGATGACGTGGTCTGGCCCCTTCCCCACGGTGACTCACCCCTCTATGCATTTTGTTAGTGGCAATTTAACTCTATGTCGAGTTTGCTTTGATATTGGTGATGGAAACTGGGTCGTTGATCTTTTACCTATGATTAGGGTTCAGGAGTTGTTGCATCTTAAAATTCGGTTAGTGGCTTCACCCCTTGCATTTAATATGGTTGGTTGACTTTGAATTGTGGTGAATCGATTTGACCGACCGTTGATCTTCGTACCTGGATGAAGGTCTGGTCATTGATGCTTGACCATGTTTGGAGTCTTGTTGAATCACCTCTCTAGTTTCCATACTAAATGATGGCTTCGACCGCAATGATCACTTCATTTGGTTTTTTTGATGCAGGCAAAGCCTTGGCAAAAAAATCTTCCTTCGACGCTATTTCCATCTTCCTGAGGTTGGACCCTCTACACACTAGTTCCCTAAGTTTGTGAAGCTTTGTGAGCGGAAGCATTTGATCTGTGAGCTCGGCACTGCATTTTTTTTAGTCTCTATTTTGCTTGATTGGATGGCCACCACTGTTAGTGCTTTTCGGGTTTCCTGTGTCTTCACCTTCTGCAGAGTTGTGCAAGCTTCTGGGTAAACAACATCACTGGCACTTGAGTTCATGATTTACTTTTGGATTTTGATCTTTGTGACTAGTAAGTTTGATTCCCTTCATGGGTATTTGGTAAAATGAAAAGAAATCCTTTATTGAGCTGGATTTGTAGCTTATTTGTTTTGAGGTAGAAACGTGATGGCTCCTATCGCAAAATAATTACCTTGTATTTCTATATGAGTTTTGATGGTCGATGCAATTTCTGATTATCTAAATCTTAAATGTTTCTAAAGTTTCTATGTTGCTAAGAGAGCTCAAACGCTGCATATATTTCCTTTACAATTGCACTTGTGACGGTTTCTTCAAATTTTTTGTGTCATGTGACTTTTGCCACTATTAATGATATCTGAACCTCTCTACCTTTGGAAGCTTTGCATTTTTGAGGTTAACATTCATTTGGGTCTCCATTATTTCATTACATTATTGCTCCTTCCCTTAACTCTAGGTCTGAACATTTCTTAATTTTGGGTATTCGAACTTCATGTCAGCCCGATTTTGGAATTTTCCTTGAGGGTTTAATGAATAACTATGGCTCGGCCTTGGTCATCTTGAGTTGAACCTTGTTCTAAGCTTCCTCTCCTTTATTTGAACTTTCAATGATTCTAATTAATGTTTTAATCAATTGTCAGGATCTGTAAATACTCTTATAATGTAACTTGAATCCAATTTTAATGGGAATAACAAGCTCTGAAATACAGTAATGTTTCTTTGATTTGTATATGTGTAAGTTTTCTGATTCAAAGTTCCCCCACCTGAGTTCGTGTCCTGAATAATGGGTCAAGCTCTTTTACTTGCTACTTGGATCCACTCCTTATAAAATTATCCCTGGAATGTAGGCTATGTCGAACTTTTCGTTTGTAGGAAAAGGCCTCCTTCTGATATGGGTATTCAGATTTTTCATTTTCTTTCTTGATTCTGTCATTAGTTTTCGAAAAATAAAAAGGCCTTCTTAAGGATTAAGATTTACTTCTTTTTACTTAAACACTGAGTTCCCTGCTTCTGACCATAATTTGTACTTTTAACATTTCATCCTTGTGTAGATTCCTTTACCTCAATGTTTAGCACCTTGGGTTTTGCACTCTGTTTGAGATTTTGGTGTCTTCCATGATCAAGAAGATCTCTTTAATTCTTTGTGTATTTCCCTAGTTCTATTTACCCATGAATCTATGTATTGAAATTAGTTCTGAAGTATAATTTAGCATGTTGTGTACTTTAATTTTCTTATAGTTCTCTTTAACCATGAATCTTGTATGTGCTTTCTGGAAATTATAAGCAATTCATTTGTTCTAAAACTATAGATAACTTTTATCTTTGTAGTTGTAAATATTGCATTCAATTTTGATCTCTAAAGATTTTTTCTCTCAGATAGAGGCTTTATTTCTTTTATAGTAACATTTCTGGCATTCTGAAAAAATGTAAAATGTTGATTTTTCATGGCGAAGCCCTGGCATTTTTGTTTTTTTCAGAATTCTATCTTCCGTCCATTTCTAGCATGGACATGTTCTTTGCTTGTAAGTATCCCCTCGATTCTGAAAAAGGTTGAGCTCATGAAGACCTGTAGCTTAATCTGGTCTTTGCTTGTATGGCTACTATATGATGATCATTCATGCACTTTGTGTCTTTTGTAGCTTAGTTTAAACTATTCCTTGTTCCTGTATCTACTTGTAATGTCATCATGAGATAGATTCTTTTGTTCACCTATAATGGCTTCTGCTTATGTTGTAGATGAGTACTACCTTGCTTGAATGAATGTACTTCATTGATATTGTAGTAATTTTGAGCTCTCATATTTGCTTTATTTTGAAAACTACAACTTAGAGAAGCTAAAATTTGTAAGATTATCTTGGAATTTCAGATTCACTTCAGCTATTTAAGTTATAAAGAATTCTTTTCTGCATTATATACTGTATTTAATTTTCATTACAACTTTGATATGTATGCTAAAAAATATGAAATGTTGATTTTATAAGGTGAAGCCCTGTCTAAGTTTTCCCAAAATCTTCTCTCTCATCTTGTTTCAGCTGTTAATCCTTTTTGCTTTTAGCTTCAGCGTGTTGAAATCTGATTCTCCCTCTTCTTTGCAAACTGAAAAAAAAAAGTACTTTTATCTTCCATTCTATCTTCTGAGCTCTAACCTCTTCCATTTTCAGAATGTTTAATCTGAACTTTGAGTTGCAGTTTTGCTTCTTCTTAGCATGTACTTATGACTTATTTATTTCTCTCTTTGGCTGTAACCTGTACCTGCACACTTAGGAAAATAGTTAGGAAACATTTAGGATTTTTGGCCTCTCTTATGTCCATGTTTTCTTCTTTCTAGTCACTTTCTTATTTTTGAGTGATTAAAGCATGCATGCAGTTTTTCCTTCAAGTAGAATACATCTCCTTTTTAGGGGAAGATTCATATGCACATGAAGTAGGATAGTGTAGGAATATGGTTTGATCCCTAAGCACGTAACTGATGGTTGACTTGTTTTTTGCTTTTTAGGTACCATGAGTTGAGGATGAAGGAGCCGGCTAGGAGATGTCTCTGCACAAAGAAGAATATACAAGGCAATGATGGGTTCACCCTCATACTCCTTTGCTTTCTCCTTCATGCATGTGTATCTTTCTTTTCATTAGCTGTACTTTAATTTTTAGTTACATCCCACGGTTTGTGTGGGAAACATTTGACTCTCCTTGTGAATAAAACATTGAATTCTATAAATGAGTTGTATATCTCTTTCTACATTTTTGCTTTCTGTATGGATTGTATAATGAACTAAACAACTCAGTAATATAATTGAATATCTTAATCATAAAGGAAAGAACATTGAATAGAACCTGTAACATTCAGTAATGAACTCTGATTTTATAGTGCTCTGCACTTATGTTTGCTGTTCCAAAACTTTACACTTCACGTACTTTGTAATTGGATGTTCTCACCAAGACAACATAATTGTCCTTTGGGTCTTGTGTTCTTTTGCTGAGGATGATCATGAAATTACAGACTATGTGATTTGTTACATTTTTTAACAACACACATAGTTGACAGATTTCATATAATCTTTTAAATAAATCAACAGTAACCATATAATCTAATACAATCTCCCATAGCTTAGGTATACTTCACCAATGCTATCCATCGTAACAAAGTTTCAAGTTGCCCATTTTTACTCTAGTGCAAAAATTTTAAACAGTACCTATGTTACCCAATAACACCTTGAGCTTAAGAAAACTCACTTTTGCAAATCGTAGGGTGATTTTATTTGGTGATAACAGGGAGTGTGTGAGGATTTTGTGGAGGGAGTGTGGGAAGGTTATTCCACCTATATGGAGTTAAAAGGAAACTATACTATTTTGTATTCTTAAATAGAGAGATAAAGAGTTTTGTGTGTGTGTTTTTAGTGCACTTGGAGGCTTGGGTGGTCCCCTATCCCACTTAGGAGGCATAAGGAGATGGCCACCATGTTTCCCTTCTTCTTTAGCTTAGCTCTTAAGACTTTGTGTTTTGGAAAGTTGTTGATTTTTACTATTAATATTTTTTGTTCTTTTATGTGATGCAAGTTTTGTTGGTGTGAATGTATGTATTGTTGAAGCCTTTTTGTGAAGATATTCCATGGTTGTAAACATTTATTATTTTTCTATTGTTATGGGATGGGGGCCAATGAGAAGGTAGACTTCACCTTTTCATTGGATTAGGGTTGGGAGGTGAGTGTTTCCTAGCTCCCTTCCTTTTCTATTTGTGTGAAGATCGAGAAGAAAATAAGATATTTCAAATTTGAACTATGGAATGAAGATGCAAGTGTTTTCAAAGAAGGAAAATTGTTGTAAAACTTAACATGTTGTCTCCACCTTTGTGTGGAGATAATTTGTGCTTTTATTTTAAAGTTTTAAGTTCCTTGTAAATAGACTATATGAATCTTATTTGAACTACTTAATTATGAAAGGTGTATGGTTTGAAAAGAAGTATTGGAGAGCCCATATTTTTTTATGTTGTATCTCCTTGAGTTTGTAACGTGTTTTATTTCTACAACATGAATTAAATTTTGCATCTTATTTAAAATTTGAAGTTGTCCTCTTTGAAATGGAAATTTATTGAAGTATATAAATGTTTTCCTTGTAAAATGCTCTTGTTATACTCCATTTATATTTAAAAAGAAAACAAGCTTGTAAATGGTTGATCTCTCATTCTTGTTTCATTTTTTGAATGTTGCTTAAAACGGTATTATTTTATTATTATTGTTACACTATAAACAATATTGCAAACAAATTAATGTAGGCATCTAAGTAATTCTAAATAAAAATACAGAAATATGTTTCTCTTTATGCTTGTAATTATTTTTAAATGAATAGAAAAATAAGTAACACAACTATATATATATATATATATATATATATATGGACTGCACCCCACTGTATTATTTTATAATAAAAAATATTTACGGGGTGGGTGGGCGGCGTACTACCCCCCACCATTTTTTTTATTTAATAAAAAAAGAAGTATGCGGGGGGGAGCAGGGGTGAACCCTCGCACCCACCCTTCTTCCCGCATGGCTCACCCACACCACTATTTTATATAGGGGGTGGGTTGCCCATGACCACCCATCCCCACCTCCTTTACACCATTGCACGAGGCCCATTCACTGCACAGTTCAACTTTTAAAAAAATCCTATGTTAAAATTTTATATATATAAAGCTAAAATTGGAAAACCATGGAAAAAGGAATGCAAAATAAACCAAAAAGGCTGCTTGGGAATAAATATCCCCATCACTATAGAACTCGAGAAAACAAGAAACCTTCATAGCCCCCGCACCCTCCCCCACCAAATGTTTTTTTATATAAAATAATACAGTGGGGGGGTAGTCCATCCCCCTTCCAAATAAATAAATATATTTTTGTGACATTATTTTAGTACAACCTACAATCGAGTTAATTAAATCTTTTATTTTATATATATAATAAAAGAATTAATTTACTCGGTTGTAGGTTTTATTAAAGCCTATGATAAAAATAGATATATTTATTTGGTAGGGGGGTGGATTTCACCCCACTGAATTATTTTATATAAAAAATTATATGGCGGGGGGGAGGCGGGGAGAGTTAGGGGGAAGACTGACCCCCAATGTTTTTTTATTTAATAAATAAAACAAGTTTGTGGGGGGGAGGGAGAGAAGGGGCGAACCCCACCCCTCACCCCCCTCCCCCACCAACATGTAATACAAAAAAAGAGGGTGGGCAACATTGGCTGACCAACCCCTCTATTTTATATAGGGGGTGGGTTGTTCATGGCCGCCCATCCCTACCTCCTTTACACCACTACATGAGGCCCAAACATTGCATAGTTCAGCTTTAAAAAAAAATATACATACATACATACATACATACATACATACATAGATACATAGATACATATATATATATATATATATATATATATATATAATTGGCAAACCGGTGAAAAAGGAATCCAAAATAAACCAAAAAGGTTGTTTGTGAATAAATCTCCCCATCGTTGTACAAGTTGAGAAAACAAAAAACCTCGATATCCCCCCCATAAGCCTCCATGGCCTCCATCTCCTCTTATCTGCAAAACCCACATGAAAAATGAAGAGATTAGGGAAAGAAAGAGAGTAAAATGGAAAACATAAGGATATTGAAGGATTTTAGGAAAACCTAGAATCTAAGTGCCCTTATTGATCTAATCCAAGCATGGGGATTAGACCCTACACTTGTTAAGTGTTGGGTAATTTGAGTGGATAAGATATTTTAAAAGTGTATGGGTATTTTATTAATGGTGTCACCTAAGGGACTTTACACATGGGGAAATGTTGCTTAGGATATGTTGTGGTATTTTAATTATGGGTCAATTAAATAAATAAATGGCATTTTGATTTTGGGTAAATAAGCAAATGTTGTGCATTGAACAGTTAATAAATTAATTAAGGGGTTAAAATAATTAAATGTAAATGTGGAGCTAAATAAAGTAATCGAACCTTGGAGGAGGATTTTACTCCATAGTGATATTGGGAAAATAAATAATAACATTTAATTATTAAATGGGTTCTGACTACTTTAAGGGTGTAAAGAAATTAGTAGACGATAATTAATTAAATGTAACTAATGTTATTACCCTTGCAAAGTTTAAACATTAATTTTCCATAAACTTTCCTAACTAATTGATCGATTTTGCCATGGTTTGGTGCATAATTTTTTAGGTGTTACGAAGCCCTTGGACGTAGGATACTTGATCCTTCTTTGGTGTTAATGTATGTAGATTTTAGATGAAATTTCTTTTTGTTTGTGATTATGTTTTATATGTAGTGCATGGTATGCTTGTTTCGTTTCCTTAATTTATTTTTCTCCATCCATCATATGGCATGATGGGTTTTGGCGTTATTGTGGAGGAAGAGGGAGGGAATTTCCCTCTTAAACCTCATGGCCTGATGGAAAAGCCATGTTGGTTTCTCATATTTTTTATCTCATCATATCGTTTGAGGTGGGGAAGGTGGTTCATATCATTTGAACCCTCTTCCCCATCCTTGGAAAGGAAACCAAAGAGGTTTGAAAATCATCCAAAGGAGGAATTTTGGTGTTTAGGAGGAGATATAAGGAGCGGTGCTTGTTATGGAGGAATAAGGGGGATGTATGGTGATATTTTTTGGTACATGTGTTTACTATGGTTGGATCTCACCTTTTGGCTCTTTTGGATTTCTCATCCACTCTTCCATATTTTGAGGTTGAACTTGGTGTTTTCTCCTCCTTGTTTGGGTTGTCTTCTTGTGTTTTGGGTGTGTGGTTAATGATTGATTTTTATTGTTGTTCTTGTTTCTACACCTTCCCCTACTTTTGAACATTTGAAGAATGTTTTCCCTCTCTCCCATAGGCTTGGAGGGAGGATAGACATGTCCTATCAAACTTTGGAAAGGAATGTAATGACACCAATAGGTTGGGAGGAAAACTAAGCCTATCTTGTTGTCTTTTGAACACCTAGTGGAGTGGAAAGCATGCATGTTTTATCTTGACGATTGTATGGAGGAGAGTTGAAGACCTTGTTAAGTTATTCCCAACCTCTAAGAGGTTTCTTATCCATTTGGATCCTATGTGATCTTTGTAAATAGTGTAATTGACCATTGTTATGGGGTTCATATTTCTTGTAATAAACTTGTATAGTTTGCAATTGTAAGGGAATGTGATTGAACTATCCTTCTAGTGAAGGAATGTTGGTCTATTTATAAGATGGGATTGTATTACTTGTTGTAATGCTCCACAATACATGATTAGAGCTTGTGTTTAACATTGTTACTCAAAATTAAAGTTCTTGTAAAGTTTCTCATGTTTGTTTTTTGAATGTGGGGTAGTTGATGACAAAAGGAAATAATCTTCTTGCATGTATCAAGTTATGTTGTAAAGATGAATTTTTTTTTTTAAATATGGGTGGAAGAATAATTCTCCTCTTATCTGTACATTAACATGAGTAGTTTAATGGTATCTTGCTTCTCTAGAGCTGCACTAATACATTATTACTTTCTAGCCATATAGGAATTGTTGCTAAACTATTGCAAATTGAAGGCCCATATGAGTAGATTGTATTCTTGGGGTATCAACCATAATGTGTTTAGTTATATGATATTTGGAAAGGGAAGTTTAGCACTTCTTATATAGCTGAATTGTATCATTTAAATAAAATCAAAGGATGAAATTTAATTTCCATGCTTGTCGTACTAATGTTGAATAAAGTGAGGAATGTAAACTTTGTAACTATTGTGCATGAAAATTGAAAGGATCTGCTATTTGCTTAAAACAATAGATTCTCTCTTAAAACTCAATTTTCCTTTGAATGATCAACTTGTTAAATGTTAACATGATGGTTCCCTTGAAACCTTAAGTGTAATAGCTATTATGGTTGAATGGCAAAAAAAAAAAGGAGAATCCTATCTATATAAGTAAATATCTATAGGAGTGATTATATGCTTGATGCATATGGTAATCATAATGGTATGTCATTTAACAACCATGCTTTATTATTGGGTTAAATTAAGGTTTATTTCCTTTCCTCATTCTTGAACTAATTGTTAATGAAGCCGATCATTAGATTTAATGGTTTTTCTTAGAATTGTTGTTAAAATTTTGCAACCAAATTTGAGAAAGAGTCATCTAGTAATGTCATTGACTCATACAAATAGACATTCATTTACAATTCAAAAATATATATTGTTATACTTGTGAATCATATAACTGTGTGTTTATATATATATATATATATATAAGATAATATATATGAATAAATTCATTTATGAAATTTTGCTGGACCTAAGGTTATTGCAGAAAACAACTTTATATCTAGACTAAAATCATATAATAGTAAAAAAATATATACCCTGAATCACGGATTGTTTATTATATAAAAATAATAAAATGTAATTAATGAAATGTATGGGGGGGTGGACGAACCCTTACACACCCCCAACTTCACTTTTGGGAATGGTCGGGAGTAGTCGTGGCGTAACCAACTCGACTCCCTGTGTGCATGTGCCCTATGCCACCCTTGCACCTGCCCACCACCCTCTCTACATGCCACTAACCGCCTTATATATAAAAACCTCCCCAATCGTGTAACCTTTAATACTTTGCTGCCCAGTTACTTCTACGTGGCTTCACCTCTATTGTCATGGGCAAAACTCTCATCTCACCCAAAACCCTTGTCTTCCAGTTTTCACATAGACGCAAATAACAACCATTTAGCTGCCCATCATGTTAAGCAGTTTCGCCTCTGTCTTAAACTCGCCACCACCCCTCCTTGATCAGGGGTTTACCTGACAGCCTTAATCATAACCCATAATGTGGTTCCTGGGTGTAAATCCACTCCTTTTTGCATGCACGCACACACACACACACACACACACACACACACACACACACACACACACACACAGATATATATATATATATATATATAGGGAGTATATATATATAGCATATATCATATGATATATATATATGGTTGGTATTTCAACCAATGCAATAATAAGGGTGTATAATCAATTGATCCTAAGCATCCATGTCGTTCTTAAAGGGGGGCCACTTGGTAAGTGGCCAAATAAGTTTTATCTTATAGGATGTATATCTTCTTCCTCCATGGAATAGAGAATAAAAATCTCTACGATTGCCTTATCCAAACTTCCTGCTCAAATAATGAATACAATGTTAAGAAACCCACCCAATGAAACAATGAAGATTACGGAGAAAAGTTCTTTTTTTAATCCCTATTTCCTAATTATTTAGAAACGTTAGGGTTTTGAGAAAACGCAAACCTTTTAAACTGGCCCATGTGTTCATTTGATCCTGGAAATGTAACAACCTAAGTCCTCCAATAGGTTTGGCACCTTAATTCACTGTGGGGATTTGAAAAATGGAAATAAGAGAAGACAATGATAATAATAATAAGGGTCCAATACTCCCTAGGTGGGAGTCCTTATAAAAGTTGGTAAGTTAACATTACCCATTATAAGGCCTATTAATAGGGACTATTCCTTTGGATGATTGATTGTAACTCAGGGGATGAGTAAATATTCTACAGACTATTTACTAAATTTACAAAGTATAAGTGACTGTGGTTTAACATTCAAGAGAGGGTATCATTAAGTCCTTAGGTTGGCATATGAAAATCCTTAGGAAGTGTAGATAGTGATAAAAGCTATGGTGCATTTGTTTAATGATTTAATCATAATCCTCTGTCGAGTTGATTAAGGTCCAATAATAATAATGTAAGACATGTTATGAAGATATGGTATGTTTTGAAATAATGAATAGTTTATGGCTTTATAGGTGACATTGGATCAAATGTAGGCTTAAGAAATGAAATAAATAATTCAATTAATATATTTTTAAAAAATTAGACCAAATGGGTTTCTCAGATGATTAAGGCGTCATTTCGAGTTTCATTTAATATGGAAATTACATTTGGTATCAAAGTTGGGTTCCAAAACCGGGCACACTAGGTATGTTTGGGTAATAAGTTAATAAGTATTGTTTGATTTGTTTTCCCATTCGGTGAAAGCATTTCTGCTAAAAATTATTAAATTCCCTACTAAGTTGTTTTGAATGTCATAAAGAGGTATTGTGTGTCACTCATTTAAAACAACCACTTTGGATCGTAGACCCTACCCTTTGGATAGGATTTGTTATCAAATACCAACATGGGTGGGAAATAATGAGAAATGGAACAATCGAGGGTGATTTTAATGCAAGATTTTCCCAATTGGTCTATGTTAAAACACTTTGTAAATGTTAGAAAAATTCATTCAAAATTAGCATGTAAAATGGCTTTGTGACTCCCGTAGAAGAGATTGGTCAGGTTGATCATTGTCTCTAGTGACTTGGGAAGTTATGAAAACATTTAAATCCAATTTATAAGATCCTATGATCATTTAAATGAAGGAATTATGAGTCATGTTGATCGCATGGACAAGAGCTAAAATATAAGAAAATTTGTTTTGATTTTGACCCATTGTTTTACCACTTCTAACCTTTAGTGATTCTACATATCAATTGGTTACAGAAATTAGTTTCCAGAAAACAGAATGGGTAGTGCTATTTCAAAGAATTTTTAGGAGGCCTCTAGTCATTCATGGACAAAACTCAAACTTGTCAATAACATAAATTAGCTACGGAAATGAGGTCATAATTAGAGTCCTAGTTACCATCCTAGTTACTAGAATGTCATTCCGTAAGTTGCATCACATTATTTATATATAGGATAATATATGAAAGTTGATAAAACACATTTTCAGGTTGTGAAGTCTTGTTTTCAAAACCCTTTTTATAGCCACCTTCACTACAAATTTTCTAAAATGCAATAGTGAAACTTTAGTAGTTGGCGCCGAGAAGGTGTTTCTAGTTCAAAATTCGTTTGCACAGTTTTGGGTGTTGAATTTCTTGTTTGATTCCCTATATAATATATAATTGACTGAAAGTATTTATTTTGCCAATTACGTATTGGGTACTCTTTTGGTAGGCCCTTTTTATAGCCGTTTTGGCTAGATCGTAGGATAGGAAAATTGAGTCTTAATGAAATGTTTGACTTCTTAGGACACCCTTGGAGGATGCAATATTTTATAATATGCTTATCATGATGTATTATGCCCACTCATAGGTAAACTATTATCAACCAAAGAACTTAGGATTCATGTTGAGGGCATATGTGGTTAGTTAGATCTTCTTACGATATAGTTTCCCCCCTTGGGACATTTTAAAATTTATAGTATCTTCATGTAGCACATAACTAGTACTTCGATATAGGATTATAGAATTGTTCCAAAAATGGATGCATGAATGGAAGTAGTAGGGTATTTGAAGGTGACCAAATGATTAACTAGAACTGATGTCCATTCTTGAGACTTGGTTAATTGATCGTCACTTATTCCAAGGATTCACCATAAATTTAGTCCTACCATGTCCCATTTGGTATGGGCATAAAATAAAGAATTATACCTTGTATACAACATACTCAACAAGATAAAATTTCCTTCCACATCTTAAAATGTCACGTCACTTGTCTGTAAGGGATTAATGGTGCATTTACACATAAGATTAGGGAGGGTATATTTGGCATGCTCATGATTTGAAATTGAACCCTCTTTGACAGATCATGGGACATATTTCCCATAAAAGACCTGATGACTGTACTTATCATATTGATAGTATATGGGAAAAATTATATTTACCATGGATGAAATAGGGATATCACTGAAAAGCATGATCTATATTTGTCTCTAAATATTATATGGTAAAGGGAAAGGATGTCTTAGTCCACAAAGTTAAAAGATGCCCTAATAATTAAATTGGTGTACCAATCATAATTCAAATCAAATAATAAATGTGAACTAGTTAGCCCTTGAACTATTGGACTCCTATTGTTCTTGTTTATCCATGACTTAGATGATGTGTGAGTAGAAGACCTCAAGAATGAGGTTTGAATAAGACTTCAGTAATGAGATTGAAGAAGGATGGAACCTGATCTTAAAGAAGATTGAACATTAACACCATGAGAGACATGTATGATCAGAAGAATGCATGTTGATGCAAGGTAACTTAGTATGAATCATTTCAAAATAGATGGTACACTAGTGTAAAAATAAAAGTGGTGTGAGATGGAGATCATATTTTCCTAATATCAATCATGTTAAGAAATGATGGAATCACCTTATGTATGCTAACCTTATCTGGCGGGAATTTTTAGGAGAACATTTTAATGTCTAACTATTTTCATCAAGATAAGGTATGTGAACTACCTATGAAGGGAAGGATTACAATCTTCCTATAACATGTATCAAAAAATAATTTGTGAAAATTGAGAGTAATCGTAAGATGTTGATTCAAATGGAATAAGTAATGTTTCCCTGAGAGATAAACCCTATGTGCGGTTCATATGATATGGATTCTAATCATTTACTTATTTGCTAATATACACACTGATTTAGGCATTGTGTCTAACATTCCTAAGTATTAGATCAGAAAGTGGGTGTGAACAATTGAAGGTCACAATATGGTAGTCACAAGTAATTAGATAATGCCTTTGGCTACTTGACTAGTAGGAGAATCTTCGTATGATTTATTTCTCATTAGAAAACTATTAGTAACTTATTATAAGATAAATGGTGTAACCCCTTATTCTAAGGACTAAGAATAGTGATTATCTATTCATTTCACATACCTTGCGTAAAGATGACCTCGGTTTCAATATAAAAATTAATTAAGAAATGAAAATTTGGAGTTGTTTCTAAAGCTATGTTGTATTGGGGTTCTCGTTAAAACATGGCCCCATTTGATGTTATCACTCAATAAGGTGGAAAAATTTAAAGTTCTATGTGAAAAAATGGATTCACCCTCTAGTTAAGAAGTATATGTATTTATATCCTAATTGACCTAATGGGTCATTATGGTAAAAATAATTTTTTTGGTTAAGGTTATCCTAGGTTGATTGGCTTTGAGCAATTGGTTTTCTAATTGGATGCTTTCGTTTAGCACAATGTGCATTGAACAATTGAACTTTTGAGGAAGGTCTGAACGTAAGGATTTGTGTTGAGTTGTGGAGCTCAGTTACTTAATTTTAACATGCAATGGAAACTTGTTGGAAAATACAGTAACCGACATCGGTTAAGGGGGAACCGACATCGGTCACCTAGGACCGGCAACGGTCAGGTATGACCAGCATCGGTCAAGCAAGGAAGGAACCGGCAATGGTTAGGGATAACTGGCGTCGATTACCTGATGCAAGGATGTTTTAATTAACTCTCAGGAATTAGATCTATTTTTAGCATAAAAGTATTTCTATTGATTGTAATTGCATGGCTAAGTTCCCTAAGTCTATAGATGATTATGTAAGCATAAAAGATAGGGTTTAGAAGTAAGAAAGAAGATGATTAGTAAGAATTAGAAAGAACTTGCAAAAATGTTGGTGAGAGAGAGAATTCTTAGTGATGAAGCAATAGCTTGATGGAAAGAAAGTATTGTACATCTGAGAGGTGTGGAAGATTGTAAATCTTCATTGTATCTATCTTGTCAAAGATTTGGATAATAGATTGGCTTGTTTCTTGGTGGACGTAGCCCACACTGGGTGAAGCACGTTAAATCTGGTGTTGATTTATGTCTCTTGTTTTGTATATTTCTTCTGGTAGAATAGCCTGATTTTATTTACATGTATGATTAGATCTGATATATTGTCTGTACAATCTGGTGTGCTAACCCCAACAACTAGTATTAGAGCTTTATTTGAGGGTTTTGTGTGTTGACATATTTACTCACAAAGGGTTTTTTGATTGAGTGGGAGCTATAACAATGGTAGAAGAAAATAAATACAAGGTAGAGAAATTTGATGGGTGAAATTATCAATTATGGAAGATGCAGATTGATGATTATCTGTATCAAAGAGATTTGTACTTACCATTGGATGAGAAGTCTAGACCTATGAAGACGACTGATGAAGAATGGAAGATTCTTAACATAAAGGCTTTGGGATCTATAAGATTGAGCCTGGCAGCATCTGTGGCTTCCAATATTACAAAAGTAGCTTCTACGATAGAGTTAATGAAATCTCTTGCTAATTTATATGAAAAACCTAATGCTTCAAATAAAGGTTATTTGATGAAGAAATTATTTAGTTCTAAGATGCATGAAGGTGAATCTGCTTCTAGGCATTTGAATGATTTTCTGATCTATTGTAAATCAGTTAAAATTGGTTTCTATACCATTTGATGATGAAGTAAAATCACTAATATTCTTATGTTCTTTACTTGATAGTTGGGACAACTTGGTAATGGTTGTTAGTAATACAACATCTGCTAATAATATTTTGAAGTTTGATCGATTGCGGTTAGTATAATCTTGAATGAAGAAATTTGCAAGAAGAGTAGAGAGGAATCATCATTTGGAATGCTTTGAATGTGGAAAGAAGGGGTAGGTAAAAAGAGAGATCCAAGAGTAAGAGTAATGGAAAATCAAAATCAAGAGATAGCATATATAAATCAAGAAGTAAGGGAATTACTTGTTGGAAATGTGGAAAGAAAGAACATGCAAAGAAATATTTTTGGTCAAAGGATAAATAGAACCAACAACTAGACAAAGGTAAGGAAACAAATATTTTTACATAAGAGGTAATTCAAGATGCTCTTATTATTTCTTTAGATAATAGAATTGAATCATGGGTTTTAGATTTAGGGGTTTCCTTCCGTGCAACTCATAATAAGGGTTGTTTTATAAATTATGTCCAGGGAAATTTTGGGCATGTTTATTTGGGTGATGATGAACCTTGCAGTATTACTGGTAAAGGGGAAGTTCATCTAAAATTGTAGAATGGAAATACATGGGTATTGAAGATTGTGATGCATATGCCAAGCCTCAAGAGGAATTTTTTTTCTATAAGGAAACTAGGTGAATCTGGTTGCATGGTTACTTTTACAGGAGACTCTTCAAAAGTCACCAAGGGTGATTTTGTTATGGCAAGAGGTAAGAAGGTAGGAACGTTATATTTATTTACCTATATTACTTATTCCTTTTTTGCATTATCTACTTCAGATTTAGATGCATGCATGTGGCATAACTGGTTAGGTCATATGAGTCAAAAAGGAATATAGATCCTAAAGGCTAAGGGTAAGTTTTTAGATTTGAAAGATTTAGATCTTGATTTCTGTGAGCAATGTATCTTTGGAAGGAAAAAGAGAGTGAAATTTCTCAAATTTGGGGCAACTAAGAAGGAGCATAAATTGGAGTTTGTACACTCAGATGTGTGGGGACCAACTCAGGTAGCTTCTCATGGAAGATCTCAGTATTATGTTACTTTCAATGATGATGCTACAAGAAAGGTATGGGTTTATTGTATTAAATGTAAATATGATGTTTTTGATACTTTTAAAAGATAGAAAGCCCTTGTTGAGAATGAATCAAATTCTAAGTTAAAATTCCTTAGATCTGACAATGGTGGTGAATAATGTAGCAAGGCTTTTAATGATTATTTTTAAGTGAATGGAATACGTAGAGAAAAGATGGTTCCAATAACAGCACAGGAGAATGGTGTTGTAGGATGAATGAACATAACAATTATGGAACATGTTAGAAGTATGAGGATATATTCTGGATTGCCCTTACAGTTTTGGGCTGAAGCAGGTGAGACAATAGTTTATTTGATTAACTATGGGCCTTCAAGTTCACTAGATGGAGGAATACCAGAGGAAAATTGGATGAGAAAAGAGGTAGATCTTTATTTTCTTAAAGTTTTTGGTTCATAAGATTTTGTGCATGTTGATAAGGAAAATACGAAAAAGTTGGATACGAAATCCAAGAGATGCACTTTCATTGGTTATGGATCTGATTTTAGTTTCCATTTTTGGGATTTAGAGAATTCTAAAATTATTAGGAGTTGTGATGTTAGATGGAATGAAAAGAGAATGTATAGGGATCAAATTTTGGTACCCAAGAATGAACCGGTTGAGAAGTTTGTGAATGAAAATGAACTCTCAGATTTAAAAGAATTACCGACAGGATTACACAGTAACCGGTGTCGGTTGACCTCTGACTGACACCGATCAAAAGAACTGGTATCAGTTATAGAAGATCCAAACCATCCTCAGTTAGCATAACTAGCATTGGTTAGAGGTGACCGATGTTGGTCACTGTCAGATTTGGATAGGACTATCCAGGAGGTCCAGAGTGAGCCTTTGGCACCCCAAACTCCTGTGAGAAAGTCACAAAGGGTGAGTAAACCTCCATAAATATTTACACTTCTATTTTATTTATTATTGACTGATAATGTTTAACCAGAGAGCTTTGTAGAAGTAATGCAGGATAAGACTCATGTCTAGTAGGAGCATGGCATGGATGAGGAGATGAACTCCTTAGAACATAACCAGACTTGGGATTTGGTTAAGTTGCCAGCAGATAAGAGAACATTGCATAACAAGTGGGTTTATAGGATTAAGGAAGAAGAGGGTGGACATAAGAGATACAAGGAAAGGTTTGTAGTAAGGGATTTACACAGAAAGTAGGTATTGAATTTGGTGAAATATTTTTTCCTATTGTTAAGATGACTTCTATTCGTATTGTATTGAGTTTAGTTGTAGTAGATTATTTTCATTTAGAGAAACTAGATGTGAAGATGGATTTCCTTCATGGTGATTTGGATGAAGATATTTATATGTAGTAGCCGCTTGGGTATGAAGTCAAGGGTAAGGAGAAATTATTTTCCAGGTTGAAAAAGAGTCTATATAGGCTCAAAAAAGCTCCAAGAAAATGGTACATGAGGTTTGATAGTTTTATGCATGAGCATGGTTACTTGAGATGTGAATCTGACCATTGTGTTTATTTCAAGAAACTTAAAAATGGGAGCTATATTATTTTGTTACTATATGTGGATGATATGTTTATTGCAAGATCTAGTATGCAGGACATTAGTAAGCTTAAGAGAAATCTATCTAACACATTTTTTATGTAGGACTTAGGAGCTGAGAAAATAATCCTTGGCATGCAAATACACAGAGACATGAAAAATAAGAAATTGTATTTGTCTCAAGAGGATTATATCTACAAGGTGTTAGAAAGGTTCAATATGTAAAATGCTAAATCTGTTAGTACACCTATGGCTAGAAACTTCAAATTGAGCAAATATAAGTGTCAATCATCACAGGAGGAGGTCAAATACATGAAACAAGTGCCATATGCTACAGCAATTGGGAGTCTCAAGAATGTTATGGTTTGTCACAGACCATACATTACACAAGTAGTGGGAATTGTGAGTAGAAATATGGCCAATCTAGGAAAAGAGCATTGGAAATCAGTCCAATGGATACTCAAGTATTTGAAAGGGAAATCTAGCATGTAGTTATGCTATGGAGGTTTAGATATTTATTTATGTGGCTATGTTGATTCATATATGGATGGAGATCTGGATGGTAGAAGAAGCAATACTTGATATATTTTCACAGTAGGTGAAATGGTAGTTAGCTGGAATTCAAGATTACAAAAGGTTATTGTTTTGTATACTACAGAGGCAGAATATGTTCTAGCTACAGATGCTAGCAAGGAGATGATATGGATGATTAGGTTCATGGAATATTTTTGAAAGAAGAAAGATCATTGTAAACAATTCACTAACAGTCAGAGTGTAATTCATTTGGCAAAGAACTCAGCATTTCATTTGAGAACGAAGAACATTTAGTTAAGGTATCACTTCATACAACATGTATTGGAGGATGGACAGTTGAATTTAGAATAGATTCATATGGTAAAGAACCCTGTGGATATGCTAACGAAACCATTAGCAAAGGAGAAGTTGGAGCTACACTCTACTTCTGTTGGTCTTAGAGTTTGAGACTTGAAAAGGAAGAAATAAAGATAAAGAAGGATCCAAGAATGATGTTGTATAGGTATGGTGCAGTAATTAACCGCCAAGTGGGAGATTGTTGAGTTGTGGAGCTCAATTACTTCAATTTAGCATGCAATGGAAACTTACTCAAAAATACAGTAACTGTCATTGGTTAGGGGGGAACTGACATCGGTCACCCAGGACCAGCATCGGTCAGGTATGACTGGCATTGGTTAGGAAAGGGAGGAACCGATAGTGGTTAGGTCTAACTAGCATCGGTTACCTATGAAAGGATGTTTTAATTAACTCTCTATAATTATATCTATTTTTATTATTAAAGTATTTTTATTGATTATAATTGCATGGCTAACTGCCCTAAGTCTATAAATGTCTATATAAGCCTAAATCTAGGGTTTAGAAGATAGAGATTAATAATAATTAGAAAGAACTTGAAAAAAGGTTGGTGAGTGAGAGAATTCTTGGTGATGAAGAAAAATCTTGAGGAAAGAAAGTACTGTACATTTGAGAGGTGTGGAAGATTGTATATATTCATTGTATATCTTATCAAAGCTTTGGATAATAGATTGTCTTGTTTCTTGGTGGACATAGCCCACACTAGGTGAACCATGTTAAATCTGATGTTGATTTATTTCTCTTGGTTTGTATAATTCTTCTGGTAGAATATCCACTTTTATTTTCATGTATTCTTTGATCTGATATATTGTCTGTCCAACAAGTGTGTTAACCTTAACAAGTTGTTGAATCCCATCCAAGTTATAGTATGCTTAGTATCTTCATAGGTTTGGGAAACATTCCCTTTGAATGTAATTTTGTGTTCCTAACTCATATATGTATTCTCTTGGATACGGTGATAAAGAAAGGATAAAATTTAAGTAAAAAAATTTTCATATGTCTTATTGAATTGAAAATTCATTGTTTGTTGTTTTTATTAAGTAAATGTGGATTTTTCAGGAAGTAGAAAATGCATAAATTGTTCTATCATGGTGGAAACTTAGGTAAATGTTAAACCCACCATAATAAATAAATTAAAACATCACTTATGAATTTTCTAAAGAAAATTTTTAACCAGAAATGAGATGTTCTAGGAAATGGTGCATGCTATGAAACCATGAAAACCAAACTAGAAAATCAATCCTAACTTGATGGTTGAATATATATTTCACCAACAATTTATTAGTACTATCATTATGTGAATGTAAAAATAATTTTTCATATCAAGTCATCACCCTTAATTTCACTTGGTATTACGTGAATCTTCAACCTTGACCATAATGAATAATGCAAATGTAAGGACCTAATGGGAGAATCTTGTGAACCATTCCTTGAATTTCGAAGTTAATGGTGAGATAGAAGGCGAAACCACACATAAACTTGGAAACACTTGCTCTCTTCTTATGTGGTATTTTTGACACCTTAGATGGTTTCCATGAGTGGGTTCGTACACATCTAGTGTATATAACTCGTTAACCCTATTTGAAATATCCATTATGTTTCCTTCGCACACCCATCAATAGTTCCTTAAATATAGACCTTATGTTGAACATCCTATTATGTCAAAGCTTGTAGGAAAGTTAGACAATGAGGCAAATGATTATGTTTTGAGGCTACAATTTCCCCTAATAATATTCTCTTATTTTCATTACACTTGATTTTGAACCATGTTATATTTGGTGAGACATGTTTGTTGAGACAAAAAAATATAATTTCCTTAAATAGACTATGATGTTGGACATCCACGTACGTGTGACCATTTAGAGGTTAGACAATGATGTTTATGACAATTTCCTTGTAAGATACAACTTTATTTAATTAAATTAATCTAAAAGAGAGAAACGCTTAGTACTTAACCAAGTTTGAATTTTTGGGACATGTTTGTTGTGACTAATATCCACATGATATGACATGATACCTCGTGGGGTCATATCTTTATCTCTTCTAATGAATTCCAAGGGGGAGTATAATTTTAGGAGAGGGGGTTGTAGTGCCCACATTTTATAGATTCAGTTTATCTATTGATTCTATACTCATATTTGATGATTGGGGCATGGATTATGGAACCTTTTTTATATTACCTTATGTTATTTGATCATTTAAGGACATGTATGATGATTTGGGTGTGTAGTACCAATTTAGTTTTTGACTAGTATGATAGTTCATTTCAGTACATGTATTGAATACTAACATGTTACGATGTTGTTAATCTTATTAGATATATGATGGACATATGGTTGTGTCACACATTTTGATATCGTGAATTATTTGGTTATTTGATGTTATCATATTATGGCATGACTCATTTTCATTATATGTTACTGGGATGGCTAACACATGTGGAATTAATATGAATTTTGTTTATGTTTCTCATCAACAATTCCTTACTGATATTGTGTTAGCATAATTAGCATGATTATTGTTGAAATTTTTTGTACTTTGGAAAAATGGAAAACATGAAACTTTTCTTTTATGGAAGGAATTGATGAATGAACCCAAACTAAGGGGAGGCATTTACAATTAGATTTATTTTTAAGTTAAGTGAATCAACAAGGAGAATTATAGCTATTTGTGTTCTTGTTGAGTGTAAAACCTCACATATGCTACTATCCCATGATCACCATCATCAAATGTGTACATAAGCTCTAAAGAACTAAAGCACAACCTTGAGGAAGGTAGAGATAGAGGTAGAGCTGAGAAGTTATACTCAAAAACAACAAGTATATTTGTTGTTTGCATTGTTGAGATTTCATTTTAAGTTACATGCATTTTCAAATTGATCTGTTCCTATGATTAATGTTATTAAGTATGTATTGATTGGTTTAATTCATTGTACAATCATTACATATCATAAAATTGAAAGTAAAAGGAAGTACACAACTCATTACAGAAATAATATCATTTATTCATTAAGGAAAATAAGTATTTCCCACAAAAAGTTGTGGGATGTAACTTATGCTTTCTGAAATAAATGGTACGTGTACATGAAATTAAAAGAAAAAGAGTATATAATAAACCCATCATTGCCTCGGGTTCTCTTTTGTTCTTCGTTGTTTCCGTTCCAACTCCTTCATCATTATTTTAAGTACCATCCATTAAATCAATGTACCTGAAAGAAAAATTTTAAAAAATATTAGTTTTGAGCTTCAGGTTTAATCTATACTCATGTGGTATCTAACTTCAAGAAAATGAACCATTTTAGATCAAAAGCATAAGGTACGTCAACTAACTGATATAGAAATAAAAATTACCATCTAGTAGAATTTTATGTCATTTTCATGATCATGACAGATATAAAAGAAAGAGAAAGAAAGTAACTATGGAACATAAGAGAGGTCAAAAAGCTTAATTTTTTCTAGCTATTTTCTTAAGTGTGCAAGTACAATTTGCAACAAAAGAGAACAAAATACATTCTATTAAAATTATGTATTATTAGTTATAAATTGTATTCCAATGACATAACCATGATTCAAAGGCTAGAAGAGAAGAATTCATTCATGTCTTTCATAATTTTTAAGTTACAATGCATGAAACAAATCAAATGAGATTATGTTACACAAATTCTTAGGTACACAAAAGGCATCCATTGCAAGATATAAAGTGAAGAATAGAAAGTTATATCCATCAGAAATAAGATATCCATGAATAAATGGCATAGTTCTAATGATACATAATAAGACAGGAAATGATACAAGTACAAATGATCTAATTACCATTTCAAAAAAGAGACTGCTTGAGAGAAAGTACATTCCAATGGACAAGGAAAATTTTATAATGCAAAAAACATACAAAATACACGATATACCATACATGAAAGTAATTTTTAACTATCAAATACACCCTCCCAGTGTTTTAGAGAAGATTTTTAAGACTAAAATAACATTGATGAAATATGATACGAATACAAGACATAAGGAAAAAGCAGATTGCATCTATTGAAGTAAGAACAAGTACAAACCTACATATAACTTCTAGAGTAGAAATGAATCTTTAAAAGTGACTCTTTTTGCAAAATTATAACAGTTATGAATTTGAAATATTCACCAAATCATATTCACTGCTAACCAAATGTCTAAAGGAGGCATTCTACATTATATCAAGAACATAAAATAATACATCAGCTATGATAGAATCAACATGTTATCATTTTCATAATGGTCAAAGGATAAAGTGATTTTAATCTAATCAAGGAAGAAAGAATTTTTAGGTTTCAATGATTCACCATAAGCTTCAAAGAGCATATATAAGAAGGGAAATTAACATATCTTATTGTCACGGTTCCAAAGAAAGGTTCATATTTTGCATAGATTAAACAACTATCAGTCAAATATTTATAACCAAAAAATCATGAATATAGTCCCATAATAGTTATACATGCCATAAATAATCACAAGATAGCTACAGAAGGTTGAAGAAATGTTCATATTGCATCAGTATCATGAAGAAAATACTGTAAGAAAGGTTCTTAAATCTACAAAAAAAAACATTAAAAACATGGATCATGTTGAGATATTTTAAAACAACCCAGAATGTATCTTTCATCTACAGCTAGAGAAAATCATGAGTATATGTAAGAAGCAATGAAAAATATTGCAAAAGATCAATGCATTCAAGTCCAAACTCTCAGAGAAAGGTTGTTCAACAAGGAATTTATAGTTTTCATCAAGTTTATTTCTAGGTTTCAAGATTGTACAATGATACCATCAAATCCTAATTGAATATTTTGTAGAATTAGAAATTTCAAATTTGAATGTGTTTGAGAAAAATAAGGTACATCCAATTCATGAAAATACTTTCAACTTGAAAAAGAACATTAAACTAAAATATTACTCTTAATAGAATATTGTTGAAGATTGGAAAGTGCTACAATAATACCAAGATCACTTAAACACCCAAATTGCAAATGCTCAAAGTACATTACAGATGCATGGAAATATAAAGGCATCTACACAGATTTAGAAAAATAGGTCACAGGAATGCTTTCAGAATAATAAAATGCAAGCTATAGGTGTTATCAATTTTTTCCTTTTGGGCAAAATTGATTAAGCATGATGTTACAGGAGAAAATGGAGAGAGTAGTTCAAATTACGTGAGATCACATTTGTTTCCAAAAAAATAGGTTGCGGTCAATCTCAGAAATGGAAATTCTATTACAATCGGAAAGGATGGTCAATGCAAATGTTGAATAATATCAGAGCTCAAGAGAAAAATAATGGAAAAAAGCCTAAATTTTTCAAATTTAAGAAATTTCAGTATTGTGGAGGAAAGCAGCGAAAAAAATGGCTTTAAAATTTTTGAAACCTGAAACATTGAAAGTTTGAAATTTGGGACTTTCGGGATTCGGGGTTTTAGAGATCTTGGGGTACGAAGTTGGAAAAATGGAGGAAAAGTTCTGAAACCTGAAACTCTAAAATTCCAAAAATTTCAGACTTTTAGGTTTTAGGGTTTTGGAAATCTTAGTGAGAGAAAAAATCCCAAAATCTAAATCTCTATAAGTCTAAAATTTAAAACTTTTTGGTTTCAAAGTTTCAGAAATATAGAAGCAAAAAATGGAAAAAATGGCCACAAAATGTCCAAAGTTCTGAATTCCAAAAGTCTGAAATTTTAGACTTTCAGGTTTCGAGCTTTTGAAACTCTCAACTAAATTTGGTGGATGAATAGTGTTTCAAATTTCAAAATGAAAATGTCTGAAAGGCTGAATTTCAGGGTTTCGGAGGTTTCTTGTTTTTCGAACTCCAAAAAAGACAGAATAAGAACCCGCCATTTTTTGTAGAATGATATCTCGACCTTCAGATGGCCATATCTTTTTACTGGAAGCTTGGATTTGAGTAAGAGATCACCTTTTGGAAAGCTCTCGACATTTGCTAGAAAACTGCAACTATATATCTTTAAATTAGTGGGACTAAGTTATTAAAAATAAAAAAATCTAGTTCTCCATTTTTGAGGTGTCCCAGGCTTTCTAACCTACCACCATAATGAGGTATGGCTTCCATTCTTGCCCAACAAGGAACAACACATAGAGGCATGGGTTTTACAATAAAACCCCATCATTGTTGCAGGGGAATTCAATTCTCTCTTTGGGTTTTTGAAGCGAGATTCAAATTCTTCTCTTCTTTCTCTCTCATATTCTTCCTATATATTGTAAGGAGGGGCATTTTTCTAAGGGTTAGACAATTTTTCTTTGCACCCTCCCTTTTTATCTTGTCTGCAAGTGAATTTGTGGAGTTAAAACCCTCCCATTAAAACTGTAATTCAAAATCTTGCCTCTTGGCCATTGTAGTGTATTGTATAAATTTTGGAGCAATAATGCATGTCTATGGAATATTTTCAACCCTCTATGTGTTCATTGCATTCTCTTGATCTTTCATTACAATCTTGGTTATCTGTGCATGGTGGTTTTATTATCTTTCATGGTTTGTGTTAAATGGAAAAGTAGGTGTTCAAAATTCCTTTGGTGCATCACCTTTATTATTTTAGGTTTATTTTATTGCATCTTCTTAACCCTGTGTCCTTGGCAAGATAGAGTATATTTTAGAGTAGATCCTCTGCAAATCGTATGTGTGCACCTAAATAGAGGAATAAGAATTGGCCTTCCATCCAAAAATATTTTCCGATCACAAAGTCCCACAATTTGGGAAAAGCTCCATGTTATGCAATCACACTAAGAGTTTCAACCCATCGAGTTACAGATATTCAAGGGTGATGTGATTACGCATCAACAAGAGGACCCAAATTCAGGGTCAGAGACTTCATTTAAAGCAAGATACATAGTTTTAAATGCAAGGAAAATAATGAATGGCGTCTTAAGGTTGTGAATCGACAACTCGAGAGCAAGAAACTTAACTTCTTATAACATTCATGACATACAATAGCTCAAACTTTCCACAAATTAATCCTATAACTTTGTAAACAGTGATTTAAAATACTCGTATCTCCATTCGTGGCGAGAAAAGTTTTAACCTAAAGGAAACAATGATATTTTCTTGTTAAGTACATGATGAAAAAATAATACTTTCCTAGGAAGGTGATAATCGATACTAAGACACCATGAGGAATAAAGTAAATATTGATTACAGATTAAAATATCCATGACCATTTGTGATTCAAAGTAAGAAGCTCAACATTCATACTCTATGAAAATTAGATTTTATTTTTTCCTATGCTTTTAATTTTTCCAAGAAAAAGGGAAAATGATTTGAGAGGTTTTATCAAGAAAAAATGTATCCAATAATGCATAAATCAAGGAAAATACATGGTGAATCAATTAAAATATACATTTTATGGGTAAAACAAATGGTGAAAGACTGATATTTTAGAGAAAGATTCAAATGAGAAGGAAATAACAACTTAAAAAGACAAAAATTTAATACCCAAAACTCAGCATATATCCATGATAAACCCAACAAGAAGGAAGAAAAATTCTACTTCAGTCTGAAGATGTATAAAATACCAGAATGTCTAACTTATCTAAACTAAGAAAAACTTCCAAAAAAGTGCAGATTCATGCCATGGTTGCCAACTTACCAATCACATAAAAAATCCACACAAACGCTCAAATAGATTTAAATGAAATGGTGACCAACTTCATAGAAGCTTGAAATAATAGAAAAATGCTAGAAATATACAAGTTTTCGATGTCAGAGACTAAAAAATGCAAGAAATCAGATCTTCAAAGATAAAAAATGGTAGTCTAAAGAAAATTTGGCATGGCTTCTCCAATCAAGAGAGAAAAATCTAACGACCAAGTGATAAGCTTCATGGGGTTCTACCCAAACCTAACTTCCTGAGTTAGCACATCAATCATCCTAGATCGATGGTACATGATCAACGGTGAATAATATAAACTCCGAAATCAGCCTGAGTTAGAAAACTACGGTGAAGATGTACAAAGTTACCATGATAAATTGTTAATATCTATCATTCAATTTAATGCAACAATATTGGAACCCAGCTAGCATGGGAAAAAGATCAATGATCAGAATTTGATGGTACCAAATCGAACGATCGAGATACAAAACCACAACTACTAGATATCGACAATGGATATCAAAATGGTAGAGATCAAGCGGTGCATATTCAAACCACAACTTCACCATAGTTTCACCATAGTAAAACATCAATTTAAAAGCCATTGAAAATTTCTTATGGGTTCAACCCTTGTTGAAGGGGGGAAATTTTCAAAAAAATGATCATTGTTTAAATCATATTCTAATCCATGTGCCATTCAAAAAGAAACCAATGATTATAAAATGTGCCTGAAATATTACCTAAAAACTAATGTATGCCATGTGAAGTTTGTTTTCCAATGGTCAAAGAGCCTCGTCATTATTTAAATCAAGTGTATGCCGAGTATCAAGATGTGGAAGAACCCATATTATATAAAAAAGATCAAAAGGTGGATGAGCTCATAATATATGTCAATATAAAAGAGGGTCAAAACATGGAGGAAGATGCCAAAATCACATGAGACCAGAAGTGACATTAGAGAGGATAAACAATTATATGCCAAGAAGGTCAACATTAATGAACACATGCAGTTATCTTAATTTTCGCAAAATGAGTTTATTATCTATAAAAGTGAGAAATTATTGTTTTGCACATGCCTCGAGGGGGTCCCCATAGAGTGGTTGAATAATGTTACTAAGGATTGGAGATCAAAAGCATAATTTTCTTGCAAAGAATTTTTTTTGCATGCTATCACAAAAGGATAGAACAAAAATAAAGAAAAAATGCCATGCAAGAGGATAATGAACATGTGTCACACCATGCACAAGATGACAAAGGAATATACACTTGCATTGGAGAAGACTTGGAGACCATACAAGTGGCTAATATTAGCCAAAAATATTCACCCAAGTATATTAATTTCATTAAAAATAGATCATTTAACTGCACTTTCACTAGATTGTATTTTTGTAACTAAGGCTATTAATGCCTCATTCTTATCAACATGTCTATTTTTATTCCTTTATTTATTCATGATAAAGGGGTAAAATTAGCATACATGGGCGAGTACATAATGTACTATATTTTTAGTAGGGTTTGGGTGAAGTATTTTTGATATATATTGTGTGCACTAGCAAGGCACGCAGAGGACTTTTTGGACATATGAGGGCTGATGCATATTTTTACTAGTTTTTACTTTGAATGAGAATAAGTTATTGCCTTTCCAATTATTTGCAGTTGTGTGTATCTTCCATTAATTCTTGTGAATGTTAAATTCCTTGATTAATTATCTTACCTTGCTACAAATTATTGTTTTTGTATACACTCTTAGTCTACATGTTAGCTCTATGTTGTTGTGATTTATCCCTCAACATACAAGTGTTTTCCTTAGGATCAAACATAAACCCATTGGTTCATGCTTCCATAATTTCTTCTCAGTTTTATTGTGCATATACTCAGTCAAATCCCTCAAAAAAATTTGTGTATCACCCCATTTTCAATTCAATGACAACAATCTTTTTACCCTTAAAACCTAAAAAAATAGTTTAGGATACATCAATAACGAACCGACCTTGATACCGGAGACTCGGGTCAATAATAGGTATACCGAAAGACTTGAGCTGTTTCCATTGTATCTACGGAAGTGAGAGATAAGGAAAGCTCAGAACCCTTGTTGTCATCTTTCAACAAGGATGCACTTCTGAGAGATAATAATTATATTTTGATTGATTAACTGAGTAGTTAATTTATACATTTATTAGGACAGATGTGTTTAATGTTTGCAATGATTGTGTAGATTACATGGCATAACACAACGTGTGTAGTGTGCACTCCTCTTCAAAATTTATATGATTATGATTCTACATATTATATATTAGAGTTTTGGACATTTCTATCACAATTTAGATATTGGCATATGGACATTGTTATTTTGATTAGTTAACTTATAGACAGTATGGATGTTAGACTTATGACATGATTTATAGGATGGATTATATGCATATTTGGATATATCGAATTGTTGATTTTGAGATTATATTGGACTAATGCATTTATTTCGATAATTATATGATGCTAGATTATGTATTTGATGTCGTGATCTTATTGTTAGTTGATAAAGTAATCAAATTGAAATAATTGGAATTGTCAATGATGGAAAATTACTTGTCTTTGTTTAAGTTGCGATAATTGATTATATGTATATGCATATATTTTTATTATTTTGATTTTGTTAATATGGCCACGAGGCTAGAAAGGTACTGTCTTGACTTTTGCAGGTGTTCGCAATTCAATAAACCAAAGGGGGATAGGAGACCAATAGAGAGAGAATATGGTGTATTGACAACAGGTCACCCTGGCAACATGTGTATTCATATGTTGTTTTTTTTTTGTAGTTTATTAGAAGGTCCCCATTGGGGGGTGACCTCAAAAGTGATCTTGGGAATTTTTGTAATTTTTTCTTGTTGATTTTATTTAACTGTGAGTTATTGTATGTTATTAGCATGTGGAGTCACTTTTATTAATTATGTTTTGTACCCATCTTAAGTTAATTTAAAAGTGTTTACCTAGTACTAATTAGGATGTGACAAAAGGTGGGGAAATAAATTTGAGTAAGTAGCCTTAATGTGTGTTGGCTTAGAATGAATTTAATTTTCTTTTGGGGTAGTGTGTACTCAATATTCCTTGTGAAATTTGGATTTTGACCTTCTAGGATATTTTCGAGACTTATGGGAAAAGCTAAGCTTCTCCCACACTTATTAGACTCACCCATCCACCTAGCTTATGTTGTGAGGGATGTATTTTAGGTCCTATTTTGTGTTTTAATGAAGGAAAAGGGAAATTAATTACACTTTTCTTACATGGATAATTAATTTTCTCCTTAAGGGGTTTGGGTTGGGGTTGAGTGTGTAAGATGATTGTCATTTCCCCAACCACCAATTTATTATGCTTTGGGATTTGGGTCTGACCTTGGTGATGTGGGGTGGAAAAGAAATGATGTGGCATCCTACATGGAGCGACATCATGTCTCAGTCCCTTTTTTCTATTTATTAGAATTTTTGTGAAGTTTTGGGGGTTACGTGCTTGGTTTTGTGCTCTTTCATTTTGGAATGCTTGCTTTTGGGAGTGTTTGTTGAAGTCAAAAATTGCTTGGAATTTCTGGATCTTGGATAATTTTTGAACTTTCTTGTGGATTGGATTCTTCCTATGGAAAGGTAAGGTCTTCACCCTTTTGTTTTCTCCTCTTTCTTATGTGTTTATGTGTTGAATGAATGTTGTATTGTATGATGTGTTGGGTAGTGAAATGCCTTAGGATGTGTATGAAAAAGTGAAATGTGGGGATGAAATTTTTTGGGAGGCATAAGATTTTCTCTTGGGTATTTCAAAGGGAGTGGGTTGGATGCCCCACCTTATTCGCACCTTTTAATTTTGTTCATTGTGGGACACATAAGAGAGAGGGAGGCATAAGATATTTTTGGTTGATTTTGCTTTGGAAGTTTTTGAGGTGGGCATCCAAACCCTTGGGAGGAACAAGGGTATCCCCATATTCCTCTCTAGTTGGCTTGTTTTAGAGCTAATGTGTTGGGAAGTTTATATGTTGAAAAATGAATGTTTGGTGGTTATTTTCTTGTGCAAATGTTGTGTGAAAGTAAGTGTGGAAGCCTTGCCATTGTTTCCATGGTTGAAAAATATTCCATATTGTCTCATTGTTGGAGCTTGGGGGCCAATGAGGAAGTAGGCCTCACTTCGTCATTTGACTAGTGATTGGGTGGGGAGTGTTGCCTAATCCCCCATTTTTGGTTGTGTGTTTGATCTTCGAAGAAGGTGGATCTAAAAGGAGGAGTCATGTTACTTGCAACATTAAGAGAAATAATTTTAAAAAAAAAAAAATCTGTTGTTATTATATTTTATCATTTTTCCTCCATTGTGTATGGAGGTCTTGTAGACTTGTATTTGTTTAAAGTGAAGTTTTTAGTTGTTTAATTATCAAAAATGTAATCTTAGTTGATATTGTAAATGAAAACAAAAGTTTTAAAATCATTTCATTTTTTGTTGGAATGAATTGACTATTAGATTGATTAAATTGAACCAAGATCCTCGAAAGGGTTAGTGTATCATGGAGGCATAAAAGACTTAAAATGTGATTTAAAAGAAAACAACTTCGTTCTTATTTTAGTTGATTTATTGTCTTCAATAAGTGTGTTGTTCTTGTTTTAAAACTATTGGGAAATCTTGTTATAAGGTCCTTGTGGGAATGGTTGAAACTTGTATTCGGAAAAATAAAAAAAATATTTATTCTTATTATGTTACATGAAAGACATATGATAGCAAGTTAAACTATGTTTCCTCATCTTTTTGTATTGATCGAAATAAAGTTAAAACTTTATATGTGTTGACGGAAGAGTTTTAAAATTTTCATTGATTAGTTATTCTGTCAACAAATGGATTGTTTTTCCTTTTTAAATCAAATTGAGTAAAGAAAAAAATGAATAGTTACTATTAGACCTTAGTCTAAATTGATTATGTAATTTTTTTTTGTCAAATTACTATTAAGTTATAAAAAGGAAAAATGTTAAATAAAGTAATAATAATAGAAGGAAATAAAATTAGTTTTTTTTTACATAATTTATATTACTATCAAATTATAAAAGAAATTTTAAGTATAAGATTAAGATTAATTAATACTGCTAATAATATGAATATTATTACTTATTGCTATTAGTATTAATATTAAAATATTATTAATATTGACATATATATATATATATATACATACATACATACATATATATATATATATATATATATATATAATATATATATATATATATATATAATGCATATTAAATAACCACAAAAATTGAATCAAAAAAAAAATATTTGCTAAAGTTATAGAGTGTGTTTGTTATAGAAGGGAATGGGTGGAGGGGGAGGTTGCCGACCCGGCCACCCCCCCACCCCCATATTCTATGGGATGTGGGGTGGGGTCGGAACCCCCCCCCCTCTCCCCCAACTAACTTTTAATCCCCCCAACTCTCTACTACACTGCATATAAATTAAAACTCAACCACTGTATTTTACGTTCAGTTGACCCTTCAATAAATTTTGGACTATGTGGTTCTCCAACGGCTGGGAATTTTAAAATTATATATATAATATATATATATATATATTATATATATATATAAATAATTAATTAATTAAAATTTCATTATATATATAATGAAATTTTAAATTTTAAATTTATATTTCATTATAAATTTTAATAATATATATATATATATACAAATTTATATATATATGTATATATCCTTTTACCCAAGTGTATATATACACTACTCTACCTATTTCACTAAAATAGGTAAAATACCCATATACCCAATAGGGAAAATTCAAAAAGAATAAGTTAAATAAATAATAAATATGTACAAACCCTAGGAGAGGGAGTAAATAGAACTTAGAAAATAAGGAAAGGATGTTCATCTCTTCCATGAGATTGAGCTTTCCTCTCATGGCTTCCACCTCCTTCTCCACAAATATGTAAAACAAAAAGAAGAAACAATAAGTCAAATGAAATGAAAAAGACTCTTTCATAACTAAGTTTAGGGTTAGATGGATCCCTAAATCCAACGGCTCCAAATGAAATCATCTAATGGATGAGATTCATCCCTTTAAATAGTGGGTGGGAACTGGGTGAGATAATTTTTAAATTTAAAATGCATGAGTAGGATTTAATTGGGACCACTTAAGTGGTGTAGGAGGTGACTTCTTTTACTTTTATAGTTCCAAAATGTTTTATTGGAGAATTTTAATTAATGCAAGCATTGACCTCATTTGTGGGTGTAATAAAAAATTTATTAATTAAATGCGTAGACCAAAATACCCTGATATTAATTTGAGCAAGTTTAATTAAGGTTGAATTAAATTGTATTAAAACAAATGGTAGGGAAGCCTAAGTATTACTTTAGACTAATTAATTTATTATTATTATTTATTTAGGGTAAAAGAGGGTTAAGGGGACCCTTCCCCATACAATAAAGGAGAAAGAAGATATATTGAAGAGAAACAACTAAAGCTGCCCCTACCAGCGGCACCAAAATCCAAGAAAACAAACACAACCAAAGCAAAAAAAGACAAATAAACAACACATTATCCCTAGGACCACTTCCCATGGGATCTAATATGCATATTAAGGGATTCATTATTTCCTTTCTTCCTTCTGTTCACATTAGACCAACCATCACTGGCATTCGTATTTACCTGTTCATTTGTGTGAACAGGAATGCATATTTCAAAATTATTGTTTTCCTCCATGTAACCAAGAGGAAGGTGTTGGTATCTAAATTGATTCTCCCTTGGAAGCTAAGAAGCATCACAGATTTAGCAAGACACTGAGAGACAAAAAGATCATATTAATGAGTTGTTTTGTATCCAGGGAGGAGATTCGTTTAACTCTTTATCACTCGGGTGTTGCAAAAATAGGTAACACTATATGGAAGGATTTGATCTATGCTCGCCACTTTAGGTCATGCCTTTTGACCAAGGTGAGAGGACCCATTTTGTAACCTTTGTTGGTGAATGAGAATGAATATTTCCTTCTTTACACAAATTTGAAAGGAAACCTTGAGAAAATATGATCAATGCACCACAATTTAACTCTCATGAGCTGTCACTTCTAAAGAATGGTGATATTTTCTAAACAAGGTTAAGGTTACTCAAGACATTATGGAATCTTGATTGCTTCTACATATTTTTGCAATATAATTTATTCATTTGTTTACATACAGGAAAAATAGGGGTAGTTCAGGTAGGAATCATTGTTATTGAATAATTTTTGGTGGGAGATTAAGCAGGATAAACCTAATTTTGTTATATCTCTGAGAACCTTCACAAAAATTGGAAAAATAAATGACATAATGCTTCAGAAGAGATAAAATATTCCTTCAACCAAAAGGTGTGCATCAATGGAGGCCCAAATTTGTATGGTTTCACACAATCATTGATAATTCAACACGAAGGCTTGAGGTAAAGAATCAATTAAATATTATAGACCCCTGGTTCCTCATGCCTAAGATACACTCAAAGGCTTACAGATAATATTTATCAAGATAATTATAGTAAAGTGATTTTCAATTGTTTATCTCATTACAGGATGAAGGTTCATCTCATAATGAAATTGAAAATTCCACTAAACTATCATAGGGATGAGATCCTCTGTGATTAAGGTGGATTTTAACACAAGATTGCAATAGGAACATAAAAACCATTTGAAATATATTGTGAAACAAAAGCAGAGACAATGTTTCCCAAGATCAACACAGATTAATTTGAGATCTATTAGATTTATCAATAGGGGAAAGTTTCTTGAAGAGTCACATAGCTTGTCAATGGCTGTACACTCACAATCCTCTTGACAAGATATAAATCTAAAACATAGGAAATTAACAGGTTTCTCAAATGGTCTCTCAAGAAGATGGGATTTCTCAAATTTTCTCATAAATATTAAACCCCTGACCATTTGCAAGAGTATTCTCATTGCATTTATACAATTCACTCACTCATTCATCCGAAATTTCCCCCCAAAAAGAAGAATATTCGAGGAATCCTTTACTTGTTACCAATTTGTCTCAGAAAGTGATATTTAAAAAATTTACACACGAATCTGCTAGGTGGACAAATCATGAACTCATCACATTTCTTAGACCTTCAACCATGATCAGGATACCACGCCATACCCTTTTGACAGTCCTTCTAATCATTCTTTTATTTTGTCATGTGAGAAATCCCCTTTTTAATCATTTTCAGGTGGCTTTGTATATCTAGATCTGACAAGCAATCATTTTCACCCTCGAGGAAACACCTTAAGAAATGAGTACCCTCACATGTATGCCTACATTGGTTCCTCTTAGAAATGTGTTTGTGCACACAGATTATCTCACATTACCTACGCTGCGAGTCTAAGTCGGCCAAGCGCGCAGAGGAGCCAGGGGAAGCCTCCATGTGTTTCCTTAGCACAAATGCAAAGGTGAAGTATAGAGTAAAGTTCCTGAATGAGTGTAGGCATTCAACATGTTTTTTTGGCACAACTTCAAAGATGAAGTTTAGAGGCATGACCTTAAACAATCGCAAGCTCTCCATAGGCCCTGGGTCAAAGAAATTTCCTTTTGGCCTTTGAAAATGTCTTAGTATAAAAAGGATCCAACGAAAGCCTCCATGTGTCTCTTTGGCACTCTTCTGATATGGTTCCCAAAAGTAGAGACCCTAAATAAGCATGGGCTCACCATGTGTCCTAGCCCAAAAAATTTGTTGAAAAAATTGAAGCACCAGCGGAAGGCGCCACATGCCTTAGGTCCGAGAAAGTTTCTTCAGCCGTTGAAAAAGTCTAAGTATGGGCAGGATCGAGCAGAAACCTCCAAGTATCCCTTTAACACTCTTTCAAAAGTAAAGTACAGGGGCAGGTCCCCAAACAAGCACGGGCCCTCCATGTGTCCCAGGCCTTAGAAATTTGCCTAAAAATTTTAAGTATAGAGTGGAGCTAGCGGAAGCCTCCATGTGTCTCCTTGGCACAACTTCTAAGGTAGAACCCAAAGGTAAATTTCAAATGAGCACCGACCCTCGACATGGACAAGATTTGAGTTGAAGCAGGCCTTACAGTTTCAAAATTCCCCACCGACCCCGCCTTCCCTCTTGTAACATGGAAAACTTCCACGTGTCCTTCTTCAGGGTCAAAGTAAGACTTTTTCCCTGCCACTTCATATTTGTTGAATAACCAATGAGAGACTATCATGGCTGTGGGGCCAATTTGGTATTTTTTATAAATGTGACAAAAGTGAAAAATTTCACTAAAAATACTCATCAGGCCACATCTAATCAAAAGAGACCACGTAGCTCAAGATGCTAAGATATAATTTGATGGGGAAAACATGACTATCAAACCGTAAAATGTAGGAAAATCTCCATTTACACCAAGAATTGAATTTTTCGTTAAGGAAAAAGAATTTGGAAATGATACGTGGCCCAAATGTGATCCATGACCATGGAGAAGGATCTTCAATAGGATGCAAATGAAGAAAACCTTTCACACATCCATTCGAAGAAATAGAAAATATGCCAGAGCCCGCAGACTAAAGAATCTCGAGGGAAAACTAGGGCACAATCAAATCGAGCACCAACATCAGCTTTGACTTAGGGATGGGCACTCTTAGCGAATTTTAAAAGAAAAAATAGTAGACCAAGTGCCAAAAATAAACCATTAGGTAGAAAACTCACAAGCCAAACCTTCAGGAACAAATTGAGAAACCAACAAAAATGGCTGCCAAGGACCAGGGAAAACCAAAACCAACAAAACGTAAAAACATAACAAAAAACCCAAGAATTTACACTATATAATGGTACATACCTCAATTATGAGAAATCAATCAAGGAAATTATTCAAATTCTTACCATTAACAAGCACTTCAAGTAATTTTCCATCTAGGTCTTTTAAAAGAAGGTATGTTCACCAATTCAAATGTCAATTGAATAAGGGCCCATCTACAATGCATCAAACTTTCCATGTTTGGCCTTATCCTCATGCTTGCTATCCTAAAATAGCACAAGATCTCCCACACTAAAATCTCTTGGAGTAACCTTCTTATCAAACAACTTCTTCAATTTCTATCTGAATTTTACATGCCTCTGATGGTACTCTCTTCTCTTCTCATCCAATTCCACAATTTGATTTATACGAGCATAATATGGATTGACCTCTTGGTCCTCTAATTGTTGGATGAATTGGTAAGAAGATAATTGCATATGAAGGGAAAGTACAGTTTGAGTTCCATATACCAATTCAAAAGAGATATTTCCAATAGCTCTTTTAACAATGATTCTATCATCCCAAATAGCAAATTTCAACTTCTCACCCCACTTTTGTTTTTTTATTTCCAAGGTTATTCTAAATATTTTCAATAAATTTTTGTTACGCAATTATGCCTGTCCATTACCTTAGGGATTATAATTTGATGCATACGCTAGATTGATCCCATATTCTTTACACATAACCACCAGAGGTTTAGCTCAAGATCTTGTGGAATTATCATCAACTATTTTGGAAACTACTCCAAATCTGAAAATTATATAATTCATAACGAAATCCATAATAATTTGGTGGGTTTCCTTCTTGGTGTGGATTTCCTCCACCCACTTGGTGAAGTAATTTGTTTCCACTAATATCCATTTATGGCCTACACTTGAAAGATCATAAATTTCCCCAATGAAGTCAATCCCCCAGTACTTAAAAGGGTCTACAATTAATATAGGCTGCAATGGGAGGGATCCTGAAGCTTTTAATCTCCTTGAAAAACGTTGATACCTTTCACACTTCCTAACCAACAAAGTTATATCTGTGAAAATATTTAACCACCAGTAACTAGACCTTAAGATATTATGGATTGTTACTCTCCCTGTAACGATGCCCCCCACAAACTCCTCCATGGAGATCATCAATTATTTTAAGGGCTTCATCTTCAGTAATGCATATCAAGAGAACTCCCTCAGGGTTCTTCCAAACTAACCCAAAACAAGTAATGACATTTTGTTAGGAAGCTAACTTAAGTGCTCTTTTCTGATTCTTACTCAAATGTCCAGGGCACCATAGATTTTTGAGATAAAAAAATGATGTCCTTGTACGATTTAGAATTTATCATTTTTTCAAGGACATTCATCCTTTCTTCTTTAACTTCATTTACCTTAATTGTCTACAGATTGCTCTCTGCCATAAGTTTTGCTAGGCCCAAACCTCTAACAAGTTTTCTTGTTTGGATGTCCATATCATACTCTTTCAATTTGTTTACCCATCAATATCTCTTTCTTGAAACCTCCATTTCTATAGGACATCTTTCACCATGGTGTTGGGAACATAAGAAATGACTTTGGAACTCAGAATATATGGCATAAAGACCTTTTTTAATTTTATCAAATCAAATTCTTGCTTCTCCATGATAATATACTTTAGCTCAACTCCTTGAAATGCCTTACTGAAAAATTCAAATGTTCTTTTAACTTCCTCATCATCCTTCTACAACAACACAGATGTAATAGTACTTTCTGAATCAAAAGAAAAAAAATTGAAAAGCCTTCTTATAATTTGGAGTTGCTAAAATAGGGGCATTCTTTAAAGCTTCTTTGATCCCAGCAAAACCTTGAAGAGTTGCTTCTTCCCATTTGATACTTTGATCTTTCTTCAACATGTTGATTGGGACAGTTAGTTCAAAAAATTTGGAGATAAATCTCCTGATAACATTTATATACCCAAAAAAGGATTGAATTCTCTTCTTGGTTCTTCGAATAGGGACTTTGGTGATGGTTTCTACCCTTTCAGGATAAATCATGACCCCTTCCTTTGATACAATGTGTCCAAGTAGCTTTTCTTTCTGAACTCCAAAATGGCACTTCTTGGGATTTTGTGAAATACCATACTCCCTACATCTTAACAGCATTTTGTCTAAGTGTTGCAGGTGGTCACTCCTTTTTCTAGAGAAAACAATCACATCATCTTGATATACAGAAATTAAATCATTAATATAGCTAGAGAAAGCTACATCCATTTCTCTTTGGAAAGTGGCTCCAACATTCATTAGACAAAAGAATTTTGACATATACATATGTTCCCCAAGGAGTGGTAAAGGTGGTCTTGATTTTCCCTGATTCCTTCATAACTACCTGGTTATATCAAGAAAACCCATCAAAGGTGGATAACAATTCCAAAACAATAACCAATTGTAACATATTGTCCATATTTGATAGAGGTTAGTTATCCTTCATTGATGCTCTATTCAAGTTTCTAAAGTCTACACACAACCTTATGTCTCTATTCTTCTTTCTGGCAGGTACCAAATTTGCATCCCATGATAAGTACCTTGTGGGATGTATGATTCCTCCATCCCTTAGCTTTTAAAATTCTTCTTGCATCTTCAGGGAAAGGAATGGATTGATCAGCCTCTGTTTCTACCTAAACAACTTGGCAGAAGCTTCCAAGGGAATTTCATGCTGGAAAAGATCCTCTTTATATGCTTTCAGTTCAGAATAAGACCATACTAAGCAGTCCATGTATTTCTTCAAGAATTGGAGATACAATTTCTTTTCTTCCTTGCTTAGATTATTACCTAGCTAGATCTTACATGATCCTTTGTGCCCAGGTCATGCTCTTAAACATCCCTTAAGGATGAAATGTGTCTTTTGACAATGCAATCAACATTATCAAATTTTGATTCAAGTGTTACCAGACCGTTGGGAATAGTATTAGTCTTCAACTAAATGATGTCTTTTCCAAATAAAGTCTCCTTTCCATCACCTGTACAAACCATTGGCTCCCAATCTATACGTTGATCAAGAAATTCTCCTTGGTTCTACATTAACCTTTACACTTGGGCATCATCTTCGAACGCTTTCCAGTGTTTAAAATTATTAGGAATAGATGGCCTCTTTAATATCTCAATATTATACTCACAATAAGGGGATGCAATACAATTTTCAAATCTGGACCCCAATACAGCCAATTTGTCTGCTATAGTATTGTACTTCCTATCATGATGTATTATGTTGAAGGAGTCAAATATTTCAATGAAATCCCAGACTGCATGCTTATACTGCTTCATTCTACGATTTTTTATTGCATACAATTTTCTAACTTGCTTGACAATTAGCTCTGTATCTCCTTTAACAATGATGTCTCTAACACCATATTTCCAAGAAATTCTTAAGCCCAATAATAGTGCTTCATATTCCACAATATTGTTAGTGCACTCAAAGTTGAGTTCAAAAGAAAAAACAAACTCTTCTTGGCCTGGATATATCAAAACAATACCAACACCATTTCCAAATTTAGAGCAAGCCCCAATAAACAACAAAATCCAAGGAGAACCTACTTGTTTAAGAGATTTGCATTGATCAATTTTGTGCTCTTTACCATTAGAAAATCCAACAAAGTTATCATCTTCAATATCAGTGTATAAATTTTCATAGGAAGCATTATTGGGATCCTCAATGAGATGTAGCATCTTCTTTTCACCATACAACTTGACATAGTTTCCCTCAATAGGCATAGTGGAAGAATACATATCCATTTGCACACTCCCACCCACACTAGAAACCCATTTTGTTGATAATAACATTCCCCATTTGGTAGGGTAATCAACAATAACAACATCTACTTTAAAGTTCTTTCCTAGGTATGCTGCAAGTTGCACTATTAAACCTTTGACACATCAAACCACTAACACCTCTCTGGAATCCATGGCAATGCACTTCCCATAAGTTCTTGTCACTTTGATAACTAATTCATTCATGACCTCAAGAGGCATAACATTACATGATGCTCCAAAATCAAACATACAGTTGTGTAACATCCTATCCCTAATAATCAAAGTAGTGAAAAATGGATCTACATTCAGATGGGACTCAACAAAGGATGTTCCCAAATATACCCCAGTAGTTGGGGTTTTTCCAATTCTTCAATGGTAGGAGGAGTCTCGACATTTTTTACATTCTTGCCTTGGGTAATCTTTTCTTCTTTCAATCCCAAATACTCAAAGGCCCATTTCTTGTGCTCAGGAATCCTAAGTAGCTCAACAATTGGAACAAAAATCTTGATCTGACTCAAGACTTGGGAAATGTCATAAGGAATGTATTTGGGTAAGGAAGCATTTTGAGGAAGACTCACAAACTCATCTGACAACAAATAATTTTTCATGGTCTGAGCATGGGCAAGGACACTAGCTCTATTTGGGGAAACAAGGCCTTTGCCAAATATATTTTTCTTAGGAGTTTCCTTTGGGATATTGGTGAGAACTGGAGTTTTTGGTTTGGCCTGAGGCCTTTCCCCTTTGACAGCTTTACTCCTAGTGTTATATTCTTTTTCTTTGAAAACCACAAAATTCATTAACAACTACCTATCCTCCTCAAAAGGGATTCCTCCATCATACTTTTTAATCATTAATGCCCTTAAGTATACAAAATAATTATTAGGAAATTCAAAATCTTGTACCATATCTATTTCAAAATTATGAGAGGGAGGAAGGGATAATACCCAGTGAATGCGATCCCAGAAATCTGTAGCAGTTCTAGCACTGATTAATTCAGTAAAATTTGCTCCTTTCCGTGAGCTTGTAGAGCACCCCATCATGCACACATCATCATCAGTGTAATCATCAGCTTCCTTAACTTCTTTGTCTTCATCACATGGGGCATGTGACAAGAAACATATGTCTCACCACTCAATTTCATTGGCTTCTTCCACAGCGGAAAGTATGGTAGTAAAAGGATCATGAACGATTCTATTTTCATGGGATTGGGGCTGTCTATTTCCTGATCACGTGGGCCCTTCCCCTTGTCATCTGATCTATGATCACCTCTAGGATGCTTTTCATATCTTTCTTGACCTTGTGTCTTGTGCTAACCTTGGGAACCTTGTCCAATCCCCTTCTCTGCTCTTTCCAGCTTATAGGACATTTCCTTTACAACTCTAGCCAATGTTTTTACAAACTCTTCTAGATCCACATACTTACTTGACCGAGGCTTCTCTGGATTGATCATCTTGATACATCCCCTCTTAGGAGGATTAACAACTACTTTGATATTGTTTTCAATCTACAAAGCCATGGTGAATGCCTGCGTCAGTGTTCTTGGGTTTTAATGCCTTAAATGATTGGCAGCCATTTTGTCAAAAGCATCAAAATATTTTATCAGACAGGAAACATCACTTGGACTCAAGATTACAGGTAGCCTATTCAAGGTCTTATTGAACCTAGTATTGACTTCATGAATAGATTCATTAGGATTCTTCTTTATATTTTCAAATTCAGACAAAAGGAACTTGGGATTTGTCTTATCCCCATATTGCAATCTAAAATCACTTTTCATTTCTTTCCATGAATCTATTGAGTTATCTTGCAAAGACTTATACTAGTCACGTCCATCCTCCTCAAGAGTATGAATAAATAGTTTTTATATACACATCCTCATATTCAACATCAATGTCTTCCATCATATTGACAAAGAGTTTTAAATGTTGATTGCTAGTGAACACATTATTCCCTTGAAATTTAGGCAGTCTATTTCTAACATCTTGGGGCACAACATTTGGATATCTAGCCATACCTCTACAATATATAGGACCAAAAAAATTGACAAAAAATGGAGGCCTAGGTGGAGGTTGGACCATATTTCCTTGAGGGGGTGATCTTACAGGAGAAATATAATGATTAGGGATAAGAGGTCTTTGGAACATAAGAGTATAATTTTTAAAATGAATTTCCTCTAAAGGCTCTATTTCATGGAAAACCTTATCAAGTTTGGTAAATACAGGGACATACTGAGAAGCACACTTATCAGACACAAATGAATGCCCCTCACCAGTTGGAGAATTCAATTATATATAAATATTACTTGATTCAGAGTTACTTGAAGAATGGTAATCCTCAACCGCATGTTGATCACTTTCCACAACAGATAACTCTTTTCTTGATTCCTGTTCTCCAACTATTTTCCAAACTCTTTTTCCTTTAGAATTTTTCTTTCCCAGTTCTAGAAACAACTTTCTAGTAGGTTCCTTAGTGAAGAAATATCTTCTTCCTTCCATGTTTACAAATATTAGTGACATATTCACTTAAAATAGGTTAAGGTACTGTTATTTATGAAAATTTAAATCAACACGGAGTCGCCACTAAGGATTTTAACCTTAGTTTTTGAAAATTCACTATAAATGACTTGTCAAATATCTATCAACACTTAATTCTTGCAAAGCTTAGCCGATCTGACCTTCCTTTACCAATATTTATCATTGATGATATAAATTTAGTGCAATAACCACTAGAAACTGGAAATATTATACACAGATCTTGTAACTTCACACAACTCTTACAAATCTCAACACAATAGGATGTTTAAACAATGTATTTGCACTCAAATCATGTAGGAAAAATTACCATGGTTAGTATGCATGCACCTTTGTTGAAATATTCCCTAGAAATAGTGTCATAATGGTGTTGTTACTACACAAATAAGTGTCCGTGTTCAAATAATCCCTGACAATAGAGCCATTCTGGTGTTGTTGCCACACAAATAGGTCCCAGTGTTGAAATAATCCCTGGTAACAGTGCCATTCTAGTTTTATTGCCTCACAAATATGTCCCAGTGTTCAAATAATCCCTAGTAAGGGTGCCATTCTGGTGTTACTATCCAAATTGATTCTCCCTTAGAAGCCAAGAAGCATCACAGATTTAGCAAGACACTGAGATATAGATAGATCATATTAATGAGTCATTTTGTATCCATGGAGGAGATTCGTCTTGCTCTTTGTCACTCATATATTGGAGAAATGGATAGCACCATATGAAAGGATTTGATCTATCCTCACTACTTTAAGTCATTCCTTTCAACTAGGGTGAGAGGACCCGTTTTGTAACCTCTGTTGGTGAAGTAGACATGAAGAGATCCTTCTTTGCACAATTTTCAGGGGAAACCTTGAGAAAATATGATCAATGCACCACAATTTAACGCTCACGAGTTGTCACATTCTAAAGAGTGGAGATATTTTTTGAACACGGTTCATGTCACTAAATACACTTATGGAAACCTGACTTGCTTCTGTACATTTTGGTAGTATAATTTGTTCATTTGTGGATACACAGGGATAAACAGGGGTACTTTGGGTAGGATTGATGGTTATTTGATTTATTTTTGGTGGGAGATTAAATAAGATGAACTTGTTTATTTCACAAAAAATTTGAGAACCTTTATAACAATTATACAAATTAACATGACAGAAATGCTTCAGAATAGCCAAAATATTCCTTCAACTAGAAGTTGTGCATCAATGGAGCCCCAGATCTGTATGGTTTCATACAATCTTTTAGAATTCAACATGAATGCCTCGAGCTAAATACTTAATTAAACATTAACAGACCCCTGGTTTCTCAATGCCTAACATACACTCAAAGGCGTATACAGACAATCTTTATTAAAAAAATGACAGTAAAGTGATTTTTAATTGTTTATCTCATCACAGGATGAAGGCTCTTCTCATAATGAAATTGCTAATGCCACTAAACTATCACAAGGATGAGATCCTATGTGATTTGGAGGGATTTCAACATAAGATTGCAATAGGAACATCAAAACCATTTGTAACAGGCATTCTGAAATAAGAGATTAGACACAATTTAGCCCAAGATCAACATAGATTAATTTGAGATCTATTAGATTTATCAGTAGGGGAAATTTTCTTGAACAATCTGTCAGATGCTTGTCAATGGCTATACACTTGTAACCATCTTGAGGTCGATTGAAATCTAAAATACAAGATATTAACAGGTTTCTCAGATGGTCTCTCAGGAAGATGGGATTTCTCAAATTTTCTCTGATAAGAATTAAACCCCTGACCATTTTTCAAAACTATCCTCATTGCATTTATAGAATTCACTAGCTCACTCATCCCAAATTTTCCCCCCAAAAAGAAGAATGTTCAAGGAATCCTTTGCTTGTTACCAATTTGTCTCAGAAAGTGATGGTTAACAAATTTACACCCGAAGTTGCTAAGTGGACAAATCATGAATTGATCATGTTTCTCAGACCTTCAATGATGACTGGGATGCGATGCCATAGTCTGTTGACAGTTCTTCTAATCATTCTATTATTCTGTCATGTCGAGAAATCCTCATTTTGAATCATTTTCAGGTGGCTCTGTATAGCTGGATCTGACAAGCAATCCTTTTCACTGTTGAGGAAACACCTTAAGAAATGAGTTCCCTCACATGGATTCCTGTAGTCATGCCTCTCAGAAATGAAATTCTACACACAATGGGTTATTCCACATTACCTGCATGTATGCGAGTCCATGAGTCAGACCAAGTACAAATAGGAATCAGTACGGAATCCTCCATGTGTTTCCTTGGTACAACTACAAAGGTGAAGTACAGGAGCTAGCAGGCCTTCCACATGTTTGTTTAGAAAAACTTCAAACATGAATTTTAGAGGTGGCACCTTAAATGAGTGCAAGCTCTCCACGTGCCCTGGGCCCAAGAAAATTACCTTTTTGGCCTTTGAAAAAGTCTCAGTATAAAAAAGATCCAGTGGAAGCCTCCACATGTCTCTTTGGCACTCTTCTAATATGGTGATCAAAAGCAGAGACCCTAAACAAGTGCACGGACTCACTACCTGTCCTCAGTCTAGAAAAATTTGTTGAAAGATGTTTAAGGACTAGCAGAAGTCTCCATGTGCCTTAGGGTCCAAGAAAGTTTCTACGAGCTGTTGAAAATTCTAAGTATAGGCAGGATCCAGTGGAAACCTCCACAGTGTCCCTTCGAGCACTCTCTTAAAAAGTAAAGTACAGGGGAAGAGTCCCCAAACTAGGCGCGGGACCTCCAATGTGTCCCAGACCTTAGAAAGTTTCTTGAAAAGTTGAAGTATAGAGAGGAGCCAGCAGAAGCCTCCACGTGTTTCCTTTAGTGCAACTGCTTAAGGTAGGACCCATAGGTGGATCCTCAAATGAGCGTCGGCCCTCCATGTGTCCAAGCTTTGAGTTGAAGTGAGTGCCTTCAAGTTTTAAAATGCCCTGCCAACCCACCTTTCTGCACTTGTAACTTGGACAAATCTGTCACGTGTCCTTCTGTAGGGTCAAAGTAAGAAAATTTGCCCTACCGCTTCATGTTTTTTGATTAACCAATCTAGATGACTATCGAAGCCATGGGGCCAATTTGGTATTTTTTACAAATGTGACAAAAGTGGCAATATTCACCAAAAAGACCCGCTGAGCCGCATCCAATTAGAAAGGACCACATTTCCATGGATATTGGGAAAAAGATTGATAGGGAAAACATGACCGTGGAAAAACAGAAGGAAGGGGAAAACCTAAATTCACGCCCAAATTACAACTTCTTCCTCATGGACAGAGAAACAGAAAATAATATCTGCACTTAATGTAATCCTCGACCAAAGGAAAGGACTGACATGGAAACCAAATGAATTAAGAAGATTTCACGCATAAATATAGGGAGACAGATAAAACTTCAAACCATGTGGAATGAGACATTGTTGAAGGAATAGGGCGAGGTTAAATTGAGCACCAACACACACAAATCATTATGTTGTGTGTATCCATCATTAATCTTGGAACAATAATCCATGGCTTCATCTTCTCCTCCTCCTTCCTTAACCTCTAAATCAAACAAGAAAAAATCAGAGAATATGTATAAGAAAATAATATATGGCATTCCATAAGGATATCTAGGGTTACTTTTGTCAAACCTAGATCCAAGGGCTGAGAAATATTAGATCTAAGGGTGTAGGATGAACCCTACATCACTGAAGTGATAAGGTATTTAGGTGGGAATTTTTAAAATAAAACATGTTTGTGTGTGTGTGTGTGTGTAATGTTAAATGGGGCCTAAGGGGTTAGACCAAGTTGTGCACCTTGCCGCTTTTAGAAAAATGAACTTATTACAAATTGCATGCATTTAACAATGAAAGATTATTATCCTAGTACGATTTAATATAAAATTGATTTGCCACCTTAAATAAATTATTTTAAAAAGGGATCAATGGAGTTAATAATGAAAAGGTAAATGAGGATTATTTTAAATACAATATTTAAGTCTACAAGAGGAAGAATTAAATCGTAAAATTATTTGAAATTGGATTAAAAATATTAGTCTCTATTTTTTTAGTCTGATTGCCATATAATTGTTTTAAAATTTCTATAATCGGGATTTAATTAAAATCCTAGCTAAGGCCTTGTAACCTTTCAAAAAAAAAAATTATTCCATAATTTTTCCTATTTTCTATCAGGTTTCTCGGGGATTTATGTGGGAAAAATGCGGGTGCTACAGTAGAATTCATCGTCTAGATTTTAACCCAACTTATGTGTTTAAAAACAAGATGTATAATAACTTACTAGTTACCATAATACAAACTATCTTAATTTCATACCGTCACTTTACAAATTTCATTTTAGAACCATTTTTAGTTTAACCATGCCTTTTCAATTTCATAAAAATATAATCCCATTTATATTTGATCATAATACCTATAATACCACCAAACTATTAACTAACGTTAATGTATATCTTTAAAAAAGAGATATAATATTGTAAGTACAAAGACAAGATTAATATTTCTAATATTTGTAAATGTATCATTCACATTTCCCTTTATCATCTTAATTCATATTTTAAGTTATAACACTTTTGGTTTTAAGTCATCATTATGTCATTTTTGTATGTTGTTGTCATAATGTACAACTTGTGGCAACTTACTTTTTATAGTTGTACTAAGTAATAAATAAATTATTTAGTCAATCATATTACAACTAAGTTTAAGAATAAATTTCTTTATTTTATAACTTTATTTTTTTTGTTCATAAGAACATTATTCATTTAATCTCATTCAATTATACTTTTTTGGAATTTTTTCAGAAATACACAGTGATATTAAAAACATTGTATATCATTATCACAACACATATGAGTTATTCAAGTAATAAAGTTAATTATTTAACTCTATAGTGACGAATCCTTATATTATTCGATATTAAAATAGTTACAAATTAATACAATGAAATCAATTACCATATGAAATTCAGCAAAACATTGTTTCACTTTTTAATAATTACAATAATCCATAGTGAGAATTTTCAAACATAATAGACCTCTAAAATCAGATGATTGCAATCGTTGCATGATGATAATGCATGAACACTATCTAATTAATAACATTGTAATAATTATTCCATCTTTCAATTAGAAGGATAAAATAGAATAAGATACATGATCAGTTCATCGAACTTGTATAGATTACTAAAACTTATTCTTTTTTAAAATTACCAATCAATTAAACATATAAATTTTTACTTCTCATACTATTAAAATTATAAATGTACTATATTAGATAATAATAGCAATAACCAGTGGAGAGATATAATGATGCTTACATTGTTTCCTTAAATAATAAACATACATATCATCAAGAAGATCATTGTGTCTACACAAATAAACTACTTTTTTTCAAACTTCACTTTCATAAAAAAAAAAAAAAAAACATTCATTTTTGTTAAACTTGACTATGAAATTCCTCATATACCTTCAATCCCAATCAATCTTATTATACCTTTATAAGACTTGAATGAAGAATACAATTCTTTTCATAAGATAATTATTTACTATCATGCTTCTAAACACATAATGGAAAATTGATAAAAAGCTATATCATTATATTTGAACAATCATGGATATCTTTCAAAAATAAAACCCATATTACGAAATTGGTTGATATATTTAGCATGTCGAGCCTTAATATTTTACCTTGTTACATTAAAAAAAACGTTTAACTTTCATTCCTTTTTATTAAATACTTTAATCACAAATTAAATCATAGAATTATAACCTTCTTATTTTTCCTAACTATTGAAATCAAACATTCATACCTAAAAGCTAAAATACAACTCATGAAATATTTTACGCACCAATACTTCTTAAAAACCAAGTTTCACAAAATACAACCATGTATAGAGCCCAGAACACACATTCTAAAAAAATCAATCTCATAGTGGAAATCCAATAAGTCTAGTAACAAAATAAAGCTACAGTCCAGAAATATCCCACAACAATCCATTTACAACAAGAGAATTCTACATAACCGTAGTTTCCAGTTGTGATTTATGACTCCAAAAATCTATAGGTTAAAATAACCTCATGTAACTAGTTTCCACATCTATATATCAATTGTTTCATTTACAGTGCCAACGCATTTATAACAAGATAGTTCTACATCAGAGTAGTTTCCAGTTGTGATATATGAATCAAAAAATCTCTAGGTTAAAATAAGCTCATGTAACTAGTTTCCACATCTACATATCAATTTTTTAGTTTTTTACCCTCCGAGTCTCTTCAATTCTTTGTTTTAAAAATTTTAGAAAAAAAATATTGAGCACTATTAATTTTTTTACTAGAATTGTCACATTTTAATGAATGTTATCCTTATCTCCCATGGGCTTGGATTTAGACTTAGGATATTTTCTAAAATTTGAGAAGAAAGTGGCCACTTGTAATGACCTGCCTTTTGGCTCGGTTAATTTTCATGCACTATGTCCCTAACATTCTGACGACTTTTATGAGTTAAAGTTCTACATGGCAGCTATCTATAATTAGAGTTTTAATGTTGCATTGATGCATTACTATGATATATATTGTTATGCTAACATCATATATTTTTAAATGAATGTTTACATTCTAGTCAAAAAACATAGCAACCCCCAAATTTCCTCAGAATTTAGATGGGGTTATTACGAGATGTGACTAATATAATTCATGAAAATAGGTAACATCATACTTAAGCTATGGAAAAATCACGACACCCGTGATGGACCTCACAAGTGAATGATTGAGGTAGTCAACTCCTGATTTTTCAACCACATGGAGCTACATCCCAATAGTGGGGGAACTATCTGAAATCCTGGGATCTAACCCTCAAATGGGATAAGGAGAGAAAGCTTCCTATCCATAAAAATAGATGCCAACTACTCCAAAGTGGTGAGAGATGCAGAATTTGAAGTTGCTAATCACAAATGTTGACTTCCTTAAGTGGAGACAAAGTTATAAATGGAGATGGATGAATAGATTAAAACCTACTCTAGACAGAAGGTAGAGTGCACACAAGAAGGAGTGCTGAACAACCCATGGCACAACATAGCTACTAGAATCTTGTATTAAAAAATCACAACGTAAAAACATTATACCTTGCCTGCAATGATGAGAGGCAAGAAGAGTTACAATATAACATAGAAAGAGATTTTGAAACAATCCATCATAAGATAGATTTTATTACTCTCATGAGTTGACACAATATTTCATCAAATTTAGGTCCAAGAGGCATGGATTTTTTATTACAATGTTCAATGAGGGGAGGTTTTGAGGTCTAGAAATCTCTTACATGACAGAGAAACAGAGGGAGGGACATATACAAGGTGTGCAACCTTTTGAAATGATGCCCCTCCTTTACAATATATAGGAAGAATAATAGAAAGGAGAGAGAGAAGGAATTTGAAAATATTGCTTCAACCACCCTAAAAGGACATTAAACTCACCTACAACAATGATGCTTCCATGTGTTGTTCCTTGTTGGGTAAGAAAGGAGGCTCATTCTTCATTATAGAGGTAGGTAAGAAAATTAACATCCTCGAAAATGGTGGAAAAAATAAATCATTTTTCATTAATGGTGATAGGTGAGTAGTAGACACCGAGAGCTCTCCAAAAATTCCTCCCTCACTCAATTCTGAGCTTCCAATCAAAATATATGGTTTTCCGAAGGTGCTTTGGGTTTGGAGTCTATTTGCGCAACATCCACTTGGCAACCATGCAATTCTTAAGATTTTTCCCCCTCTTTTCACTCCTGAAATTACACTGATTGGACACTTGGCACCATCTACAGGCCTGCTTTGTTTCCTTGTGCTTTGGGCTAGTCTGCTTCTATTTGGTAGAACACTATGTCTGACCCAAGACAAATGGAGAGCTATTGCTCATTTGGAGACCCTACTTTGGATTTAACCCTCAGAGGTGTGCCATTAGGACGTGTGGAGGCTTCTTCTGGCTTCTCTCTTGTTAAGAATTTTCAATAATCAGTTCTACCTTTTCAAACTCTGACCACATAGAGGGCCCACTCTCGTTTGGAGACTCCCCTTGGATCCTACCTCAGAAGTTGAGCTGAGCTAACACGTGAATCCTTTTGCCTATCCTGAACTATTCAACAACCAACTTTGTCTTTCCCGTCAATTTAGGAACAACTTGTTGGACCCTGGACACATGCAGAGTCTACACACATTTTGGGACCCTTTTTGGACCTGACCTTTAGAGGTGCACCAATGAGACACGTAGAGGCTTCCATCGACCATGTTGTACTTAGCCGATTCAATCCTTCTCTACTTGCTTCATTTTTTGGCTAGGTCTCTCTTGTTTGATGAAGTACTACGTCTGACCTTAGACATGTGGAAGATTCATGCTCATTTAAGGACTACCTTTGGATTTGACCCTTGAAGGTGCATTGAGCTAACACATGGTGCCTTCTGCAAGCCCATTGATCTACCTCGAGTAGAATCATATGTGAAGTCTGGAAACTTTGAGCCCTTTCTCTAATTTTATCCTATTGAGATCTGATCTCCTTTAACGTTATTTGGCCCTATTCGCTGACATTTCTCCTTCATTTTTGAGCCTTCCTGCCCCTTGATTTTGGACTGAATGTGATCTCACAAGACTAAACTGACACTTTGATTTTCTCATGTGTAGGGTCGTGTTTGATCAATTTTTCCTGAGGGGAAAAATTGGATAACAATTTGGCGACTCATGGGGGACATCTACCTACTAGATGAAGAGATCAGTTTCCTTATTGCATCCATTGGGCATGGAGTCACGAATGATATCCTAGTACTGATCATGTCCCTAAAACATCGAGTTTGAATGCTTGCACTTGATGATCCTTCACTTGCCCCACTATCCACACTCTCAATTTTCATAAGAAAATATTGAAGGTGAGATTTATGAGAGTAGAAAATTGTCTTGACCTGGAGCATTCACCTGTCCCTAAAATGGACTATGCATGAGCAATAAAACACCATGACACACTATGTACAAAAGGGGAAGATCATACATGTCCCAACTGGAACATGTAGAGTGTGCAAAAGAACTTATTCTTCTAAAAGAAAATGTATTCCTACTCCTACACTAACCCTAACAAGAAAAGCTAAACTAAGCCTACTACATGCAGGGAGAAATAGCTTTCCTTTCTCAAAATAGGCAGCCATGTATTTGATTTGGAGATAAACATGGCTGTCATTATGAGTGAAAAACTAATAAGAGGTTGATCCTCCACCCATATCGGCAATGTATCAACATCAATCAAAAATACCTCCACAAGTTGATTGGCATTGGACTCCTGGAGGTGCTGATGGTGATTATTGGTGCTTTGAAACTCATCCTCACACCTTGAAATGTACATGACTACCTTTGGATTCTCCCTAAGCTCCAATGAAGCCAAGTACCCGATATGGCACTATCTGGTGCTTTAAATGTGCCCATTGTTCTAAAATTCAACTCCAAGAGTGGGGTGTTCCTATGGACCTTCCTGGGTGAATGGTGTGAGAGAGATGGGATCATCATGCTTTTTTCCTTCCTCCTCCTGAGAAGAACATGGAAGATTATGATCCTCCAATCTTGGTTATAAAATACCGTTGTGAAATGTAGGTTGCTACCATTGAATGTTCTCTTCCATGGCAGTGGAATCATGTGTTTGGAGGAGAAAATGATGTGATCTCCTCAGGCTCATCTCCATCAAATAAATCCTCCAAGTCAAAAAAATAATCTGCCTCTTCATTTTCATGTTACATGTGCTCAACCTCCTCTATGTTGTCCTTCAGATCTGCCATTTTCTCATAATGGTTCCCCTCATCCTAAAACATGAAGTTTGGAAGCTCAAAATATTCTTCGACATTAGATCTTGAAGGGGATGAAGTGGGAGGAAGAACCAAAGATTCTTCTGTGGCTTACTTTGCACTTGAAGTCTCTGGAACTATATGGTTCTCGTCCAAAGCCAGAATGTACTCCTCTTCTTTTGGATTTAGAGTAGGTCCTTCTTCCCTCACTTGTGTTGTAGCTGAAGCTTCCACCACTTGTGGCTTGACCTCAACCTCCTACATAGGCTTAACCAAAAAGGGAATATTTTCAACTCTAAATCTAAAGAGCCAAGATCACCAAGCTTCTAATCATCTCTTCTTTAGTTGGCTCTTCTTCTTGTTGCTTCCCTTGATTAGATTCTTAAGTTTCTTCCCGACATGGGCTTGGGAAAGTAGGAGGAGTCATGGGTGGGGTCTCTAATAGTTATTTGTTTGTCTGTGGTGGAGGGGAAGGTATTGATTTTGTCTCTTGTGGAGGGGACTTAGTTTTGGAAGGGAAAAGGGTAGAGGAAATGAGATGATATCGAAGACTAGGGGATGGAGAAGAGAAATATAAACTTGGGGCAGTAGATGGGAAGCTGGACTCATGACACTACTGTGATGATACTGATTGAGGAAGAGGAAAGGAAAATCTATGAAGTGGAGGAATTACCCATTGACAAGGTTGTCTGGCACCAAAATCGTAGGCCTCTATTTCGTAGGTCCATTGTGTAAGTTGAGGAAGCATTTAAACCATGAATTCAATCTTCTCCTATGGGCTATAGTGTCTCTGAAAAGGGTCTTCCCATGGAAAAGGTGCCATCCAACCAATCCTGAACACATTCATCTATGTTGTAGCCCTAGACTGCAGCATGCTAGCCTCCATTCTTTGAATTTTCTCCAGCAAACCAACATTCTCTATGTAGTTTTTATCATCATATGTGTACCCTTGCTCTTGATAAGCTCCATTGCCAAAATGGTTTTGACATTACTCATATGTGTAAGCATAATGGTTTTGGATCTGATCATAGTGCTGATCTAGAGGAGTTGGGAAATACATTGGAGGTGGATTACTCTGTTGTTGCTACTGTTGGTACCCAAATTGATTCTCCCTCAAAAAATGAGTAGCATCACAGGCTTGGTAGGAAGCTTAGAGACAAGCAGAGCATATAGTGTGTCATTTTGTAGCTGGGGATGAAATGTAGCTTGCTCTTTGTCACTCAGATATGGAGAAATGGGTAGCACCCTTAAAAGGGTTTGACCTATCCTCACTACTTTATGGTTTTGCCTTTCAACCAGTGTGAGAGGATCCTTTTTGTAGCCTATTTTTTGTGGAGGATATGGAGATGTTGTTCGTTGCAAAGTTATTGAGAAGACCTTAAATAAAAATGATCAATACAACAAAAATCCAACTCTCACTAGTTATCACCCTAGAAAATGGAGATATTTTGTAAGCAAGGTTAAGGCCACTAAAGAAAATTAAAACTTTATTGTTTATGCATGTTTTGGTAGTAAAAATTATGCATTTGTATACACACATGACAAACAGGGATAGTATGGGTATGATTGGTTGTTTTTAAATGAATTTTCAGTGGGAGATGAGGCAAAAATGAATGTGATTCACCAGATCCGTGAGAACAAAATGAAGGCTAAAATTTGGAAAACTTAAATAAACATTATCAACCTCTATTTCATCACGCCTAAGATACCCTCAAAGGATAACAAATCTTATAGTCATGCTAGGAGTCACGGTGATTTTAAATTTGTTTATTTTACTATCAAATGAAATCTCTTCTGATAAATGAAATTGCAAATGCCACCAGACTATCGCAAGGATCAGATCTTGTGTGATTCACAAATATTTTAATGTAAGATTGTAACGGGAACAAGAAAACTACTTACAGACATTCAGAAATGAAGCAAACAAAACTTTTACCCAAAAATAACGTAGATTAACTCAAGTTTGATTAAATTTATCAGTAGGGGAAAGTTTCTAGAACAATCTCAGAGATTTTCAATAGCTGTACACTCGCAACCACCTTGACATGATCAAATTTAAAACAAAGGAGATAAACAAGTTTCTTCATATGGTTTCTCAGAAGGATGGGTTCTATCAAGCTTTTCTCTTAGAAAAATCAGTCGCGACCTCTAACACACTAACCATTTACACAAAAAATTCATGCAATTTATAATACTTTATTTATAACAGATTTTTCCCCCAAAATCAAAGACATTCAAAGCACCATTGCGTGTTGAGACTCCCAGAATCAGATTTACAAAAAAGTTGGTAGGTGTGCACAAGGAAAATCCCTCTAAATATTTCCAGCATTCAATTCTTCACCTGGTAGTTCGTTCTTCATCTCACGTGCCAACTACTTCCTCCTCCAATCTGTCAAATCTAGTTATTTGTATGCCAAGGAAAGAAAAACTAAAAATCAGATCCAAGCCAATGGTCAGATAATGTCTTCATTGCAAAAGACCTCTTCAGATTTTTCCCACCAAACCAGGATACCAAATTAATGTTCCTCTTCATTTGACGTGCAGGAGACTCTAAGAAATGATAAAAAACCATAAAAATCCACATGTCCATGAGATTTGGAGTAGAAATGATGGAAAATCAGATAAAGATGCACAGTTTCCATTGATCTCTCTTTTGAATCTAGACCATTAACGTGGGAGATCCAAGATAAGATGGGCCTAGGGGTTCCTTTTTACCTTTTACACCTTTTGGAAAAAAATGCAAAATTTCTCAATTTTCTCCACCCCTCCACCTTTGAAAAATGGGATTGACACATGTCCCAATGTCAGTCCCAAAGGAACTGCAACTAAATTCTGCTATTTCACCTCCTTTTTGGAAAAGGGAAAGTTTTCCAAGTTTTCCCTACAGCTCTACCCTTTCGCTTCTAGTTTTTGATGTGGGTCCCAACGGAACCAAGCTTCCTTTTACACTTTTAACTCCTTTCTCCAGAAAAGGGAAAATTTCCAAATTTCTCCTGAAATTCCACACCACCGCCGTTTACTAGAGAAAATTTTGACTATTCTCTTTCGGGCCTACGGATCATTTTCATGATTTTAATCTTTTGAATAACAACGGGCAAAAAATCCAAGTTGCCCCCGATGGCCCGCCTCCCTACCTCTTGATTTTTCAAACCACCACGCGTCTCAATGGTGCATCTTGAAATGGTCCCCAAAAGTACAGACCCTAAATGAGCATGGGCTCACCACGTGTCTCAGGCCCTTTAGGAAGTTGCTAAAAATTCCAAGGAAAGAAGACCCACCGGAAATCTCCAGGTGTCTTTATGGCACAATTTAAAGAACCTTATAGGATTCAATATGATTTGGTGGGGGCGCACTTCCATTTTAGAATATTTACTCCATTTTTCCAAAAGGGAAAAATATCCAACTTGCTTCTGAAGGCCCGCATCTCTACTTTTAACTTTGTCACATGTCCTTCTACGGGATCAAAGTAAGACTTTTTCCATGCCACTTAAATTTTGTTTTAATCAAAGCCTAACGGGGCTACGAGGTGAGTTAATTTTTTTTTGCAAAGTAGAAAAAAATAACAAGTTTATAAAACAAACCCATCGAGTCTCATCCAATTAGAAGAAGCCATGTAAGCACTAAAAGAACTAATCAGATTTGAACGGAGCTATGGGACCAAGATTGCCTTTTTGCCAAAAAGTAGAAAGTGACAAGTTAAAACATTTTCCTGTCATCCCCTAACCAACCAGAAGAATCCACGTGACCACCGAATGCTGAGGAATAATTTTGAAATGAAAAAGAAGCCCGCTAGACCACCAAAAACACAAAAATTCACAATTCATGCCCATAATCCAATTTTTCGCTAAGGATGTTTTTTTTTTTTTAAAAACAAAGTAAATCATGGTTCCAAGCATCTTTCAACCATGGATATGGATTTTAAAAGGCATACAAATATAAATCGATCATTCTCAAGCTTCCATGACTAGAGAAAAATAGGAAAAAATGACATTGCCCGTGGATTTTGAAGAAATTAGGGAAAAAGCAAGGCAAACTCGCAGACTTCTTGAAAAAGGGGCATGAAAATGGATGTTGCAAAAACTCAAGGCATTAAAATAGAGGTAAAATCTTCAGAACATCCACATCGAGAAATAAAATGTTTCATAACACACAAATCAGAGGAAAATCAGGGAAAATGGTGCGAGATCAAGACGAGCACCAACAGCTGCAAATGTGAATTCCAAGATGGGAATGAAGTCATGATTACACAACTTCATGGGATGGAAGAAGATGAAACATGTGGAAATAAAAATGAATGGAAAAGGATGAGGAGAAGGTACATCTACAACTCAGAGAATGGGTTTTTGAATAGATGGAGTCGTCATATGTGCTTTGCATGTGCCTCGAAAGGCTGATTCTCACCAAGAACACATCAACTTGATGAAATGAAGTGGTAAGGTGCTTCAAACATCTCCCACTGGGCATGTCAAATCTATTAGTTTAAAATCACAGTACCCATTGAATGGCCTCAGATTTGAGTGGGGCATCCGGTATGACTACATAACGACCATCTCTCAAGTTGTGGGAATTGCGAGCTTGAGATGGACATCCAGAGAAGGTTTGTTCCTTCTCCTAAAGTACCTACCACAAGCTACTCTAATGAAGGAAAACTATCAAATCCTAATCTAACCTTCCAAGGGGACTGTCATCACCAATCCGGCACTATGATAATTCTTTATCGGGAACTCCTCGTGCTATGATTATTTACTAATGCATAGCCTTTATTTTGGTGGATGTAATCTGGAAACAAAACAACAACATAACACAAAAATACCATCGACTATGATAAGACGGAATGATGACAAATCTGAAATATCAAAGTAAATTATAATATTAACATGAAATTGTTACAATCTCACCCATGAGGTACTTCAAGTGTTATTGACTTCACTTGCCTTTCACCAAGACTATGGGAGAAACTTTATAATTACACCTCTTAATGGCTTCTTCAACACACCTTTAAACTGATGGCTTCCTTTGCACACTTCCTACAATATTTCTCACTACTTCCTTCTATACTAAATGAGGGAGGGGTGGCCTCTCTATTTATAGAACTTCTAGGCTTATCCATCTTATCTCTAAGATAAGATAAGAAATCCACTCTGACAAATCATATTCCATACCTTAACTCTTATCTGTACATGTAAGCTTATCTTTTAAGATAAAATAAACCTTATCATTTTACATGGGTTCCACATTTTTAGACTTTTTACAAATAAAATACACAAAATATTTATGACCTCACTCCTTTTCCTTATTACCAATATAATATTTCTAATTCGTAATCATGTAGACCCTACTTCTCTAATTACCCAAACTTTGACATTTTAACATTACCAGAGCACTTATGACAAATATTTACTTTTTACAACATTCCTATTGTACTTTGACTGTTACCGTACTCCACATTATTGGCGGCACTGTACAGACGGCGCCGTTATCTTCTATCAAATGCTACTACTAATTATACTTAACAACATCCTATTCCTAATACATACATTAATGAAATAGAAATTATGGAGGAAAATTTTAGTGTCGACATCTTCCCCATTCCTAGCTTCTACTCCGTCCTCGGAGTAGACTATTCTGGTGCTTGGAAAATATTCAACTTGTCGTGGTTGATCCATTTCGTAATGGGAGTGCCATCCAATTCCTCCAGTTAGTACGTACCATTTTCAAGCATAGCTGCTATTTTGTAAGGCCCCATCTATTTTGGAAGAAATTTTCTCTGTCTTCTTTTTTTGTATCTGGAATCATATACTAGAACCAAGTCATTCACATGAAATGGAGACCAATGGATCTTTTGATCAAAGTATTCCTTCTGCTTCATTTTCTTCTTATGGATTGTATCCTTTGCTATTTCCCTCATTTCCTCTAGCAAATGAAGATGTACCAACCTTTCTTTTACTGAATCACTTTCATCCATCCTTTCATTTTTCATAACTCTCACAGTGAGAATATCAAACTCAATAGGAAGAACTGGATCAATGCCATAGGCCAACTGAAATGGGAAGTATCCTGTTGCTGACTTTGATGTTGCCCTATATGCCCACAATGCTGCATGAATCCTTTTATCCCACTTATGTACCTACAAGGTTGCATCTTTTGCTAGAATTTGACACAACACAAAATTTGTTCATTCCACCTGTTCATTTGTACTTGGCTTGTATGTTGTTGCCTTCCTGTGCTTAATAGAAAATTTATTGACTAGGGCTTCTACTACCTCATTAATGAAGTGGCTTCCTTGATCTATTACAATTTCTAATGGACAACCAAATCTGGTGACAATGCGTTCATATATGAATCTTGCCACCTCATCCATGGAAGTTGTTTTCAATGGCCTGGCTTCAACCCACTTGGTTAAATAATCTGTGGCAATTACAATATACCTATTTTGGCGTGAGGTGGTTGGAAGTGGACCTACAATGTCTATTCCCCACTTTTCAAAGGGACCAAGTGGAAGAATAGGGCATAATCGAGCTGATGAAGTCTTACGGTTACCATGTGTTTGACAAATATCACATGTCTTACAATAATTATAACAATCTTTAAAAAGAGTGGGCCAGTGATAACCTGTATCCAAGATCCTTCTTGTTGTAAGTTGTCCAGAGAAGTTCCCTCCACATGTACCATTGTGGAATTCTTCTAGCAGTTCCTTCCCTTGATCACGTCTAACTGCCCTCTTGTACTATCCATCAAGTCCTATTCGAAATAATACTCCATGCAGAATAGAATATGGACGACTGGCTTGAGTAATCTTTCTCTTAGTCTTTGCATTGGCACCATCAGGAAACATGAATTCATTCAGATAATTCCAAATATCTATGTATTCACTAGGGATTGTGTCAAGGGATAACAATGCTGAATTGGGGAAATCATCATCATCACAAGATGATCCTAAACCATCATAGGCTCGAGAGAGTGCATCTGCATTGACATGCTTCTTTCCTGGCCTATCTATAATATCAAATTCAAATTCTTGTAGCAAAATTATCCATCTTGCTATCCTCCCTGATGGGTTAGGCTTATTTACAATATATTTTAGAGCTTGATGATCTGTTACAACTAGAAATTTTTTCCCTAGCAAGTAATTTCTAAACTTCTTTACAGCAAAAATGATAGCCAGAGCCTCTTTTTCAGTTACAGTATAATTTACCTCATCACTGCTCATTTTTCTGCTCCCAAAGTAAATTGGATGTTCATTCCCATTTTCATCCTTTTGGCTCAAAGTACTTCCTAGTGTTGTATCTGAGGCATTAGTGTACACAATGAATGTCTTGCTATAATTTGGATTCTTCAAAATAGGTGAAGACACAGGGCTTCCTTCAGTTGTCCAAAAGCTTCATGTGCCTTATTTCCTGGTTCATAAGTAACATCCTTCTTCAAGAACTGGGTTAGTGGCTGTGCAATCTTTGAGAAATTCTTGATGAACCTTCTATAGTAACCCACATGGCCTAAAAATGATCTCAACTTACTTCTATTCATAGGAAATGGTAAATATTTGATTTTTGAAACTTTATCAGGATCAGTACCAATACCATCTCTGGATACAACATGCCCTAACAAAACACCTTTAGAACATCCAAAGACACACTTTGTAGGGTTGAGTGAGGCTTGTGCTTCATCTAACCTTTGAAATGTTGTCTCCATCTGGTGCAAGTGGTCCAACTTGCTCCCATAGATGAAAAAATCATCCAGAAATACTTTGATGAAGGTCCCAATGTAGGGTTCGAACACCCTATTCATCAAACACTGGAATTTTTTTGGAGCATTACACAAACCAAAAGGCATAACTTTATAGGCAAATGTTCCCCAAGGAGTGGTGAATGTGGTCTTCAGCTGATCTTTCTCTGCTATACGAACTTGGTTGTAGCCGCTATATCCATCAGCAAAACTATAGCACTCCTGGCCAGCTACTTCATCCAAGATCTGATCTGAAAATGGAAGAGGGTAATGATCCTTATTTGTTGCCTTATTGAGCTTCCTGTAATCAACACAAATGCATAGCTTCCCATTCTTTTTTATTGATATCACAATGGGAGAAACCCATTCTGAATTCTCCACAGCAAATATGAATCCTGCATCAAGTAACTTATCTATTTCTTCTTTTACAGTCTTGGAAAAATTAGGATTCATTCTATATGGCATTTGCTTTATGGGCTTAGCACCATCTACCAGCTCAATAGAATGTTCTACCCAACTTACTTGACGGAGTTCCTTGTAATTAGAAGTGAATAGGTGTATGTTCTACCCAACTTTCTTCATCTTTAGTGTCCACTTCACTGGTACTAGAGTAATCAGAGGATGTCCAATCATCAGTTTCATCACTTGAATCCACAGGTTCTACCTTATGATGTCAAGGGATCATGTTTATTTTCACCCTCTCTCTACCACGTCCAAGTGTCATGAAGCCTTTATTCCAGTAGTTTCTTGCATGAACTCTCCTTAGCCATGGTCTTTCCAGTAACATTGGGTATGCAACAGTACCATTTTTCATCACGTGAAAGTCTACCACACATACAACACCCATAACAGATATTGCCACATTTGAAACTACACCTTCTGGTTTAGTTTTTCCTTTATTTAATGACCTTAACATAAGTGTTGAAGGGCGATCAATTTTTAAACCCAACATATTCATTACAGACTCGGTCATTACATTAACTGCAGCACCTCCATCAACGAAGACATCATGAATTGAAATACCATTACATAATACCTCAGCTTATGGAGCGTAGGGATCCACCTCTGCCTCCAAAATAGGTACCTCAACCTCCTTCCTTTGTCGAGCATTGAGTCCACTTCGCAACTCCCGCCTCTTCTCAGAAGACATAGCCAAGAATTGACCATATGTAATATTTACAGGCCTTTTGGACAGATCTTACAAGATGGACTATGGTCATTGCCCCTGTGAAATCAGAAAATCCTACACACCCAACTTTCTTCTCCTATGTTTCTTACTAGTTTCTCCTTTCATCTTCTTAGGATCATTTCCATCTTGATTATCTTTTTCTTTCTTTCTTTTGTTACAAACACATCTACTTCATTATTTCTGCTCTTATCTACTACAATCAAAAGAATTCACAGGTGCTTTTCCTTTATCATTATCTCCTTTACCAGATGTAGAAGCCTCTATCTGGACAATTATACTTATAATGACCCTTTTTATAACAACCATAACATACAACTTCATAATATTTTCTTATTTGGACCTCTATCTCCTCCCTTAGAACTAAATTCTTTTCCTTGAAGAAGATTAATAGTTAACTGACACCATCTTTTTGAGCAGATCTTCATACTCAGTAGATGTACTAGGAGAAATATTTGTGCTCACCGGGAGTGGTTGTGGATTCTGGACCAAAGGTGCTGGTGTAGGCTCTACTTTAGCAACCATTTCTTTGGACTCCTCTTCCATGCTTTCTTCTTGCCTTCTTGCAATCTCCTTTGTTTGTTCAATGGTAGCTAGGCGGTCATACTTCACTTGTTGTCTGATCTCTGGCTTCATCCCAAGAATGAAGTGCTTACATAGGAGATTATCCACACCATTCATCAACCCATCTACTAATCCTTCCTTCCGGATCTGGGTGTCAAGCTTCCTCCTTAGCTCTAGAACATGAGCATGATAATCCCTTATCTTCTCCTTCTCTCCTTAGGATAGCTTTGTGATCTCGATCATGAGATCTGCATATTTTTGTTGTTCACCAAATTCTTCAAGAAAACTTTCAGTTAATAAATCCCATGAATTTTTCACATTATCACCTAGTGTTTCAAACCACCTAAGTGCTGAACCATCTAAAAAGGTAGAAAAAATTTAGTCCATTGTTCCCTTCTTATAAGGTCATTACAAATACAGATCGTTTAAACTCTTGAATGAAAGAAGAAGCATCTTCATTAGATTGAGCTGAAAAAATAGGAATCTTTCCCATTTTAAAAGATAAACCACCGTGAAATACCACCCACAAGTACAATCAACAAGACTTATGCGCATAAATAATTGGAATCACTATACTAGAAAAGTGACTTTACACCTTTCTACAGTAAAATAGAAATGACCACGGTAAACTATGGTAAAACTTGACTTACTGCGGTAAAAAAACTAACTTACTGTGGTAAAACTATTCACGGTAAAAAGTGAAGTTACTGCGGTAAATACTATTCACAGTAAAAAGTGACTTTACGTGGTAAATACTATCCCTAGAAAAAATGACTTTACCCATGGTAACTACTATTCATGGCAAAAATGACTTTACCATGGTAACTACTATGCACAGTAAAACAAGGTTACCCTCCAATTGATTTTTGACTAAGTGGGAATATCTCTCCAGAAAATCCACCAACAGAGGAATGGTCCCGGCAACGGAACCAAAATGTCATCACCAATCCGGCACTATGATAATTCTTCACTGGGAACTCCTCATGCTATGATTATTTACTAATGCACAGCCTTTAGTTTGGTGGATGTAATCTTGAAACAAAACAACAACATAACACAAGAATACCATCGACTATGATAAGACGGAATGATGACAAATCTGAAATATCAAAGTAAATTATAATATTAACATGAAATTGTTACAATTTCACCCATGAGGTACTTCAAGTGTTATTTACTTCTTACTTTACTTGCCTTTCACCAAGACTATGGGAGAAACTTTACAATTACACCTCTTAATGGCTTCCTTTGCACACTTCCTACAATATTTCTCACTATTATCACCAAATCACAGCACCCCTATGTTTATAAAAGTGCATATACTTGAACTCACAGTGTGATTGGATACATGGGTACTATACTCCAAGTTGTGGGACTTGCTACTTGAGATAGAACCTCCAGAGAAAGCTGGTTCTTGCTCATAAACTACCTGTCACAATCTACTCTAATGCAGGATAAGCTAACTGTTCTAATCTAAATTCTAAGGGACCAGGGAGAGAGAATGCACAAAATTAAAAGCCTACACTAAAGCGGTGATATACCAGAAAAGAAGGGTGTGAGAGTATTTCTCCAAATGCGTGAAATATAGAAGCAAAGTGCACACTAGAAGAGGTGATGACAGTTCTCCATAATCTAGCAAAATGCATTCACAATGATATTCCAGCATACACAATGATAATGGATCCCTGCAAGAACATAAAAATAGACACAATATTTCTTGTAGAAAGATTAAAGGGGCAAGAAGAATGCAAAAAAACACAGCAGGGGAAGATACATCCACAAACTGGTATTTTATTGCTTCATGATATGCACAGTTCAATCTATTACAAGATAAGGGCCTGGATCACCATGCAAAGAGTCCACTACAAGGGCCTGCAGCACATTGGCTTCACAAAGCAATTTTGATAGATATTTTCTACAAAGAGAACTTCCCTCTCTTTACAATAGCCCAACACTCCAATTTATAGAAAAAACTGAGAAGGGAAAGAGAAGGGAAAAATGGAAATCCCAAAATCTGTCCTTCAACCACCTGTAAGAGGCATTAAATTAAGTGAAATGATTATATATTACTTGCAAAAGGCTCCCCATACTGTGCCATGTACTGCAGCAGAGAAAGAATGATGACCATGCCTCTTAATGCACTCCCGGCTACCAAATAAAACACTGTTCTAAACCCGGCCACGTTTTGTTAAAAATATCAATCAATCTCTCACCAATCCATAATTTCTTGATTTCTGTGCATCGAGATCGGAGCCATGATTCCAACGGTACCAACTTTGTGCGATTTTGTTGAGAAATGCAAAATTCATGGCCTTCTGAGTGCGGGCAGCTATTTGGGTCTGGCAAGGCGTTTTCTGTCATTTGACGGGAATGAGCATGACTGACTGGAGCCGAATATGTTTCTTTTATTTAATATATCTACCCTCATTTAAAATAATAAATCCAGTTTTTTGTGGCATAGAGGACATCGTTCTCGTTCCAGAAAGTATAATTTTGTGAAAATCAGCAAGATCGGAGTCAAAAGTTTCATGGTCGTTTGAAGTTTCCCGAACACAAACGTTGGACTTTTCTTCCATTGTTGGCTGTCGGCCGCTTCGTCTTTTTTGCATCCCGACCGCATCGCTTTGTCCCAGATGTCCAGTATGCAAGGCTTCTCATTTTCGGCCAAACCGGCCGGTTTTGGCTCCTCCGCTTACTCTGTCCCGCTTGCTTCGGACTGTCTAGGAACAAATTTTCTTCCCCCCTGATTCACCCGGTTCGGCCGGTTTGCGTACTTTGTCCCAACTGTCCCGTTGTTGAAAGTTTCTCATTTCAACCGATTCGGCTGGATTCACGTACTTCACGTACCTTCGGACCAACTGTTCCAAGGCTGCCTTACAGTCTTTTCGGCCTAACTTGCGTCCTCGCCGTATTAATTCCCCAGATGTCCCACATTGCCTGTTTCAACAGTTAGTCAATTTTTCCACTTTTCAGCCAGTTCAGATTTTTGCGTCTCGCGCGTCCCTTTGGCCCGGATGTCCCAAATGCTACGCAGACCGCCTGGCGGCCTTTCGGCCGGTTGCGTCAGATGTCCTTTATGTCCCAATTGTTGCGAGGACTAGACTTAGCCATTTTTCATGATTTTCTTGGCCCGAGCTTGTTTTCTCAAATTTTTTTTTTACATTTTTAAACTTGCTGGGTTTTCTTCATGGACAAAGAGTTAGAAGAACTCGAGGGGGACCCTAGAAACATGATTTTTTGCCTTGAATCAATTATATTGCTTGGGACTAAAGAATTTGATGCATGTTATCAAAATACCTTGAGGGGTGAATTTTGGATAACACTCACTACTTCCTTCTATGCTAAATGAGGGGGGGGTGGCCTCTATATTTATAGAATTCCAGGCTTATCCCATCTTATCTCTAAGATAATATAAGAAAATCCACTCTAACGAATCATATTCCATACCTTAACTCTTATCTGTACATGTAAGCTTATCCTTTTAAGATAAGATAAACCTTATCATTTTACATGGGTTCCACATTTTTAGACTTTTTATAAATAAAATACACAAAATATTTATGACCTCACTCCTTGTCCTATTAACCAATATAATATTCTAATTCCTAATCATGTAGACCCTACGTCTCTAATTACCCAAACTTTGACATTTTAACATTACCAGAGCACTTACGACAAATATTTACTTTTTATAACATTCCTATTGTACTTCAATGTTACCATACTCCACATTATTGGCGGCACCGTACTGACCGGCCGCCGTTATCTTCTATCAGACGCTACTACTAATTATACTTAACAACATCCTATTCCTAATACATACATTAATGAAATAGAAATTATGGAGGAAAATTGTAGTGTCGACAGGACATGGAGAAGAGAAATGGCTAAAATAGATCTACACTTTAAAGTAGGTGATACACCGAGAAAAGGAATTTGATGATAAAAAATATGAACTACATCAAGTGGAGTAGAGTGTGCATGGACGGGGATGACAGACTTGCCATCATAGGAGACCAAGATTAGAGTTCCACACAAACACCACTTCCAAAACCCATTAACATAAGCTCCCAAAACCTATAATACTCACATCAGAAGTATGTACCTAACCCTGCAATGATGACGAGGACAGAAGGAACAACAAATAATATAAGGATAAAAAAAATGCATCCATAAGACTGATATTTATTGCTCCATGAGTTCACACAGTACATCATCATGCGAGAAGAGAAAGAAACACCATTATATAAAGCAATTTGATAGGCTAAGCTCATACAATCCACCTAAGGAAGGAAGAGAGAGGGGGAAGGAGAGAAAAGATGCCCAAATGTAAACAATGCCCCTCCTTTAAGATATAATAGAAGAAGAGAGAGGGAGTGAGGGAAATTTTGAACATCATACCTCAACCACCCCAAACATATACATTGAATCACCTCATTAACAATGATGGTTTTCCCGACAAGATCCCACACTTCAATGTGTTGTGTCCGCTCTGCTGGGAAAGGCGAAGAGGCTCATTCTTCATTATTGGCTAGGCTAGGGTTAAGAAAATTGACAAACCTCAAACAATGGCAGACTCATTTGATCGAATTTTCATTAATGTTGAAAGGTGAGTAGTAGACGACCGGATCTCTCCAAAAAATTACATCTCCCACTCAGATTTATGATCTTTCATTCAAAATATATGGTTGTCAAAAGTGCTTTTGGGGTTTTGAGTCTATTCACGATTTAAGATCCACATGGTAGTCATTGCACGTCTTAAGATATTCACCCCCTCTTCCTTCACCTTTCTGAAGTTATGTTGATGAAACTTGGCACCATCCATGGGCTGACTTTGTTTTCCCTTGTGCTTTGGACTGTTTCTATCTAATTTGGTAGAACACTATGTATGCCTTTCACACCCGACGAGGAGAAACTTTACAATTACACCTCTTAATGGCTTCCCTTTGCACACTTCCTACAATATTTCTCACTATTATCACCAAATCACAGCACCCCTATGTTTATAAAAGTGCATATACTTGAACTCACAGTGTGATTGGATAACATGGGTACTATCTCCAAGTTGTGGGACTTGCTACTTGAGATAGACCTCCAGAGAAAGCTGGTTCTTGCTCATAAACTACCTGTCACAATCTACTCTAATGCAGGATAAGCTAACTGTTCTAATCTAAATTTCTAAGGGACCAGGGAGAGAGAATGCACAAAATTAAAGCCTACACTAAAGCGGTGATATACCAGAAAAGAAGGGTGTGAGAGTATTCTCCAAATGCGTGAAATATAGAAGCAAAGTGCACACTAGAAGAGGTGATGACAGTTCTCCATAATCTAGCAAAATGCATTCACAATGATATTCCAAGCATACACAATGATAATGGATCCCTGCAAGAACATAAAAATAGACACAATATTCTTGTAGAAAGATTAAAGGGGCAAGAAGAATGCAAAAAAACACAGCAGGGGAAGATACATCCACAAACTGGTATTTTATTGCTTCATGATATGCACAGTTCAATCTATTACAAGATAAGGGCCTGGATCACCATGCAAAGAGTCCACTACAAGGGCCTGCAGCACATTGGCTTCACAAAGCAATTTTGATAGATATTTTCTACAAAGAACTTCCCTCTCTTTACAATGAGCCCAACACTCCAATTTATAGAAAAAACTGAGAAGGGAAAGAGAAGGGAAAATGGAAATCCCAAAATCTGTCCTTCAACCACCTGTAAGAGGCATTAAATTAAGTGAAATGATTATATATTACTTGCAAAAAGGCTCCCCATACTGTGCCATGTACTGCAGCAGAGAAAGAATGATGACCATGCCTCTTAATTGCACTCCCGGCTACCAAATAAAACACTGTTCTAAACCCGGCCACGTTTTGTTAAAAATATCAATCAATCTCTCACCAAATCCATAATTTCTTGATTTCTGTGCATCGAGATCGGAGCCATGATTCCAACGGTACCAACTTTGTGCGATTTTGTTGAGAAATGCAAAATTCATGGCCTTCTGAGTGCGGGCAGCTATTTTGGGTCTGGCAGGCGTTTTCTGTCATTTGACGGGAATGAGCATTGACTGACTGGAGCCGAATATGTTTCTTTTATTTAAATATATCTACCCTCATTTAAAATAATAAATCCAGTTTTTGTGGCATAGAGGACATCGTTCTCGTTCCAGAAAGTATAATTTTGTGAAAATCAGAGATCGGAGTCAAAAGTTATGGTCGTTTGAAGTTTCCGAACCAAACGTTGACTTTTCTTCCATGCTGTCGGCCGCTTCGTCTTTTTGCATCCCACGCATCGCTTTGTCCCAGATGTCCCAGTATGCAAGTTCTCATTTCGGCCAAACCGGCCGGTTTGCGTCCTCCGCGTACTCTTGTCCCGCTTGCTTCCGGACTGTCTAGGACAAATTCTTCCGATTCACCCGGTTCGGCCGGTTTGCGTACTTTGGTCCCAACTGTCCCGGTGTGAAAGTTCTCATTTCAACCGATTCGGCTGGTTCACGTACTTCACGTACCTTAGGACCAACTGTTCCAGGCTGCCTTAAGTCTTTTCGGCTAACTTGCGTCCTCCGCGTATTAATTCCCCAGATGTCCCACATTGCCTGTTTCAACAGTTAGTCAATTTTTTCCACTTTTCAGCCAGTTCGGATTTTTGCGTCTCGCGCGTCCCTTTGGCCCGGATGTCCCAAATGCTACGCAGACCGCCTGGCGGCCTTTCGGCCAGTTCGCGTCAAGATGTCCTTTATGTCCCAATTGTTGCGAGGACTAGGACTTAGCCATTTTTCATGATTTTTCTTGGCCCGAGCTTGTTTTCTCAAATTTTTTTTTTTACATTTTTAAAACTTGCTGGGTTTTCTTCATGGACAGAAGAGTTAGAAAGAACTCGAGGGGACCCTAGAAACATGATTTTTTGCCTTGAATCAATATAATTGCTTGGGACTAAAGAATTTGATGCATGTTATCAAAATTACCTTGAGGGGTGAATTTTGGATAACACTCACTACTTCCTTCTATGCTAAATGAGGGGGGGGGTGGCCTCTATATTTATAGAACTTCCAGGCTTATCCATCTTATCTCTAAGATAATATAAGAAATCCACTCTAACGAATCATATTCCATACCTTAACTCTTATCTGTACATGTAAGCTTATCTTTTAAGATAAGATAAACCTTATCATTTTACATGGGTTCCACATTTTTAGACTTTTTATAAATAAAATACACAAAATATTTATGACCTCACTCCTTGTCCTTATTACCAATATAATATTTCTAATTCCTAATCATGTAGACCCTACGTCTCTAATTACCCAAACTTTGACATTTTAACATTACCAGAGCACTTACGACAAATATTTACTTTTTATAACATTCCTATTGTACTTTCAATGTTACCATACTCCACATTATTGGCGGCACCGTACTGACGGCGCCGTTATCTTCTATCAGACGCTACTACTAATTATACTTAACAACATCCTATTCCTAATACATACATTAATGAAATAGAAATTATGGAGGAAAATTGTAGTGTCGACAGGACATGGAGAGAGAGAAATGCATAAAAATAGATCCTACACTAAAGTGGTGATACACGAGAAAAGGAATTTGATGATAAAAAATATGACTACCTCAAGTGGAGAGAGGTGTGCAATGGAGAGGATGGACAGATGCATCATAGACCAAAGATAGAGTTCACACAGAACACCACTTCAAACCCATTAAACATAGCTCCCAAAACCTATAATATACATCAGAAGTATGTACAATATACCCTGCAATGATGAGAGGGAAGAAGGAACAACAAAATAATAAAAGGATAAAAAAAAATGCATCATAAGACTTATTTTATTGCTCCATGAGTTCACACAGTACATCATCAGTGGGAAAGAGGAAAGAAACACCATTATAAAGCAATGAGAGGAGGATTAAGCTCTACAATCAACCCTAGGAAGGAAAGAGAGAGGGGGAAGGAGAGAAAAGATGACAAATATTTAGAGAAATGCCCCTCCTTTAAAATATATAGAAGAATGAGAGAGGGAGTGAGGGAAATTTTGAATCATACCTCAACCACCCCAACATTACATTGAATTCACCTATAACAATGATGGTTTCCCTGACAGATCCCACACTTCCATGTGTTGTTCCTTGCTGGGAAAGGAAGGAGGCTCATTCTTCATTATGACGGTAGGTAAGAAACTTGACAACCTCAAAAATGGCAGACTCAATTTATCAATTTTCATTAATGTTGAAAGGTGAGTAGTAGACACCGAGATCTCTCCAAAAATACCTCTCCCACTCAATTATGATCTTTCATTCAAAATATATGGTTGTCAAAAGGTGCTTTGGGTTTTGAGTCTATTCACGTAAGATCCACATGGTAGTCATGCACGTCTTAAGATTTCACCCCCTCTTTTCATTTCTGAAGTTATGTTGATTGGAAACTTGGCACCATCCATGGGCCTGCTTTGTTTCCCTGTGCTTTGGACTAGTTTCCTTCTATTTGGTAGAACACTATGTATGACCTGAGACACCTGGAGATTCAATGCTCATCTAGAGATCCTGCTTTGGAATTGACCCTAAAGGTGCGTCGCTGGCACACATGGAGGCTTCCACTAGCTCCTCTCATGTTAAGAATTTTTAATGACCGGTTCTACCTTTTTAGACTCTAACCACATGGAGGGCCCGCACTCATTGAGAGACTCCCCTTGGATCCTACCTCTGAAGTTGCACCGAGATGACATGTGGCTCCTTCCACTGGTCCTAGAATTTTCAATGGCCGAATTTTTCTTTCGTGCCCATTTAGGAAAAACTTGTTGGACCCCTGGAAACGTGGAGAGTTTGCACACATTTTGGGACCCTATTTGGACCTGACTTTTGGAGGTGTGCCATTGAGACACATGGAGGATTCTACTGACCTTGTTGTACTTAGCTAATTTGGGCCTGCTCCATTTGATTATTTTTTTACTAGCTCCCTCTTGTTTAGTGGAGCACTATGTTTGAACCTAGACATGTGGAATCTTCACACTCATTTGGGGACCACCTTTGGATTCGCCCCTTGAAGGTGCACTGAGATGACACATGGTGCCTTCTACGAGTCTATTGGTTTTCCCTAAGTTAAATCGTATGTGAAGTCTAAAAAACATCGATCCCTTTCTCTGATTTTCTCTTGTTGAACTTAGTTCTCCTTTAACATTGTTTGGCCCTATTTTCCAACCTTTCTCCTTCATTTTCAAGCCCTCCTACCCCTTTATTTGGGATCGAATGTGAGCTCGCAGGAGCTAACCGAACCTTCAATTTTCTCCAGTACAGGGTTGTGTTTGATCAATTTTTCTTGAGGGGCAAAATTGGATAACAATTTCTGTACTTGGAATTTATTTGGTTTTGTAAATGATGTAATGTCCATTATACAGGGTTACTATTTCTTGGAATAAATTTTTATATTTTTTACTTCTTAGGAATGTGAACAGAGCCATCGTGTTTTAAAGGAATGTTGTTCTTTGTAAGCTTGAATTGTCTTCTTGTTATAATGTGCTACAATAATTCTTAGAGCATGTTGAAAATTATTACTTCATTATGTTGTAAACTTCCTTGTTGTTTCTTTTGTGAATATGTGGTATAATTGACAAAATGAATGGTTTGTGTGTATCAAGTATGTAGAAAAGATTATTTTTGAAATTAAAATGGATGGTGGTTCATTTTCTTTGTCTTACATTACAGATAAGTTTAATCAAATGATTAAAGAGAGTGAACTAAATATTAATACTTTTACCAAATATGTTTTGTTGCTAGAATATGAAAAATAAGACCCATTTGTGATTGTTTTGGGGGTATCAAAAAATGTGTTTATTTATATGAGATTTGGAAATAAGTTAGGACTGGTTATTAACTGATTTTTTTTTAATATATTGGAAGGGCGAAATTTCATTTCCAACATTGTGGTAGTCATGTTGCACAAAGTAGGAATGCAACTATTCATTGGCTGAAAAACAATTATCTGACATCTCGTAAGCTTAGTTTCATAGAACTTATTTTTCTTTGTTCTTTGATGTTCCACAACCTGGAAATCAATTTTACCTTTAGATATAAATAAAGGAAATCATATATATAACTAAATTTATATGGAGTGCATATATGCATATGGATATGATTATCATATACTCCATCATTTGAAAACCATGCTCTATTGATGGGTAAATTAATTTCTTATTACCGTGGAATGAATTATTAAAATTCAATTATTGGATTTAAGGGTTTGTCAAGCATGGTCTCAACACTATCTAACAACTACTAGTATGTGTTAACAAAATTATATTTTGGGATATATCTAATTTATAATAATAAAAAATAAAATAAAATAATAAACCAAATGAAATCAGATATAGAAAAGTATTGTTGAAAACAATATATTTATATATATATATATATATATATATATATATATATATATATATATATATAAAGTATTAAAAACATATAACATTAAAAATTTCTTGAATCACTATTTTATTATAGAAAATAATAAATTTGAAAATAAATAATATATAATAAATAAATAAAAAATAGTTGGAAAGGGTCAAAACAGGTCGCAGTTTGCCCAACCCCTCCCTTGCGCATTGCCCTTGCGACTCCTACAACCACCCACATATCTACAAGCCTCGCCACCTTGTATATCAAAGGCCTCGCACCCAAATTGAATTGTGCAAGACACATACAATATATATACATAAACCTATTAATTTTGAAGTTCATACTTTTCCTCCCCATTGCTTCTATGTGGTTTCCCCTCAAATTCCCACCCTTCACCTCCTCTGTCATGGGCACTGTCATCCTCTCACCCTGCCAAAAAAATGATAAAAGAGAAAAAAAATAATGAGTACCCATCATGTGTAGTTACCTTTAAGAAATCAGTAGTAAGGGCATCATGTGTCTATGATTAAAGAAAAATAATTGGTAGAAATAAGTGAATCCATGTGAGCCACCATACGCTGCCACCAAAGAGAGAAAATAAAAAATAAAAATTTATATGTATAAATGTGAAAAGGGAGTAGAAACAAATAGCATCCCATTGATATTTCTAGGGATTTAGTTTCAAATGCAAGATCAAGGGTGTAGGATTAATTGATCATAAGGCATATTTTCATTTTTGAAAGGGGACTACATTGTAACTAGCTGAGTTGTTTTGTCTTATAGGATTCATTTCTATTTTTTAAAGGGTTGGAATAATTGTTTTTCCAAAATTTCTTTTAGCTATTGTTTGAATGTTAAGACCCCCACCCAATGCAGCTAGTAGATTAGGTGAATTGTTTTTTTTATCTCTCTTTCCTAATTATTTAAAATACTATCCGAAGGGAAAACAAACTTTTAAACTATGGCATGTGTTACTTGTTAGGAAAACATACCAACCTTATAATAAATAGGTTTGCCGCCCTATTCACTATGATTTCAGAAAATGGAAATAAATTGGAAGAAGATAAAATAATAATAATAATAATAATATTAATAATAATATAAATTCCAATCATACCTAAGAGAATCATTACATTGGTAAACGAAAAACCCCATGGTAAGGCCTAATAATAAAAATTCTGGATTATTCTTTTCCTCATTCAAGTATTTATTTAACTTCTAGGGGTATATTAGGCCCCTTATAAATACAAATATAACCCTGTGGTCTATTGGCATCTGAAAATCCTTAGGAATTTAGGATGTGATTAGAGCTTGGTCCATTTACAAAATTTAATCATAATCCTTGTGGATAATTTAGGTCCCACACTCAAAATTAAGAATCTCCATGACATATGGTACATTTTGTAATCACAAATGGTTTTAGGGATATTATAACATCGAACGCAGTCGAGAAATTAATTAAATAATTTATTTATTTACAAACTAAAAAATTTACCCAGGTTTTACGTGACTGAGGTTCAATTCGAGTGCCAAACATTTCTGCATTATAGTTTGGGTATAAGTCTTTCCTTTCTACGGTGGAACCTAAGATTCGGCCTTCTATTAAACTCATGGCCTATGCTAAACAAGATTCCTAACGTTTCCTTCAGGGATGAGGTTACAAAGACTAATGAGTAATTTTAAAAGAGGGGTTTAGTTTATAGCTTTAGTAGCAGCTTCCCTAGGCTCCCTTGTCTACACAGTTGGATTTCTGAATAATGATGCCCCTTTTTTTATGGTAAAGTTAATATTTATCCCTCTTCCTGTGGAATTTTATAGCCATTTTTGATAGTTCCTTTGATAAGGAGATAATTTTTGTGAATTTTTTGGAATTGTACTCACATCTCCTTCTCATGAAGCCATGATGTTGTCAGTTTAATGCCTCAACTGAAACATTTAATACCATAACAGTATGGATAAGGTTACCTTATCTATTCCTGGACTTATGGAGTGTGGATTGATTTAGTGTTATGGGTGATGTGTTGGGTGATTTTTTAGTTGTTAACCCAAAAAATGATTCCTTTTATCACACCAATTATGCTTGCATACTGGTGGATATGGACATGATTGATAAATTTTTGGCTAATATGGAACTCAATGTCAAGGACTTGTTATCTCAATTTTTCCCCCAGAAAAATTGATTAAACACAACCTCGTGCAGGAAGAAATCCAAGGGACGGTTCCGTCGTACGAGCTCACATTTGAAATCCAACAAACAGATTCTAAGTGGGCTTTAAAATGGAGGGGCACTATCGGGGAAGGAAGAAAATAGTGTCAAAGAAAATCAGAGGCTCAAAGGAAAAGACATGGAGAAAAACTCGAAGTCTTCGGGCTCTACAAATGATTCAAAAATGAGCCCCAAAATTTGCTAAGTAGGAGAGAATCAGCAGAAGCTTCCATGTGCCTCATCGGCGCATCTCCAAGGGCTAAACTCAAAAATTAGACTCAAATGATTGCGGAGAATCCACTTGTCTCAGGTCCGAAAAAAGATAGAGCCGACCATTGAAAATTCCAAAAAAGTGAAAAGAACCACGTGTCATCTTGGTGCAATTTCAAGATGGGAGCCCAAGGTGGAGACTTAAACTTTCTCGATCCCTCCATGTGGCCAGGGGTTAATAGAGGTCAAATGGAAAGTGGGCCCAAATCGGTTAAGTATAGAGTGCAGGAGGAAGGCGTTATGTGTTTTAATGACGCACATTCAAAGGCATAGCCCAAAGTATAGCTTCAAATGAGTGCAAGGTTTCCACATGTCAGCATGGCACATCTTCAAAGATAAATCTAAAAGTGAGTCCTTAGACAAGTGCCAAGCCTGCACGTGTCTCTTGTCAGATGTATGGCCCTGCCAAACAAAAGGACTGAGTCGAAAACATAAAGGAACAAAGAAAATCTACGGAAGGAGACACGTGTCAACCTAGAGCAACTTCAAAAACAAAATCCAAAAGTGTTCCCCAAACAAGAGCCAGCCCTTCACATGGCCATGTTCCAAGTCAAAGTGGGAAGGTGGGTCATTAGATGTAATTTTAACTTTTGGATTCATTCCCAAGAGACATAAGGTATAAAAATGAGCCGCACCTCCACCAATTCCCAAGGAGCCTCATGTCAAGCCTAAATTACATCCGGGTTGACGGGCCTTGAAGTGATTTTTAACCCAAATGAAAAATGTGGACCAGCGGAACCGAAAATGGTTTTTTACAAAAGGGGTATTGCGGGGATGCTGGGTAATTTTTGTATTTTTTTATTTTTGTGCAAAACTGTGGAAAGTAAATTTCGGGCCCACAAATCTGTTCTGCTAACTAGTTTCTGCCATTTTTTGTACGGACCTGATTTAAATGTTCAAATGGGCGTATCTTCCAATCTAGTACCTAAAATCCAACAAATTTGACACCATTGGAAATATCTTGACCTCGTCTATGCCATGGAGATCTGAAACTTTAATTTTGACGAGGTTATGTGGGTAAAAAATGGACAACATCTTCACGCCATTACTATGTAATCTGATTTCTCTCGAAAACTAGATCAAATCTGATTTGATCCATTGTTCTTCCTTCTTCAACATGCTGAACATACATAGAGTGGTCGACTCAACAGATTGTGGGCAGATTTGTATGGGAATTGATGGCTAGTGGCTAAGCTTTAAATAAAGTTTCCCGCTTATTTTCTCCTCCTCTCTTTGGTGCATCTATAAAAGAAGGAGATGGGCTCATTGTAAAGGGTTGGAAAGTTTTGTTTTGCACCCTCCCTTCTTCCCTTGTCTGTAAGAGAATTTGTGGAGATTTGGAACCTCCCATTCAATTTGTAATACAAAGATTTTCCTCTTGGCTACTGTAGTGTAATGTATCAATTCTGGAGCAATAATATATGTCTTTGGATGATTTCCAACCCTTTCATGTGTTTATTGTTTTCTTCTGATATTTTATTACAACTTGGAAATCTGTGCATGGTAGTTGTAATGCATTTCTATGGTCTATGTCAAATTGCAAAAAAATTCTCTAACATTCCTTTAGTGCAGCACCTCATTAACTTAGGTTTATTTTATCATATCTTCTCAACCATGTCTCCTTGGTAAGATAGAGTAGGTTTTAGAATATATCCTCTATAATTTATTTGTCTCCACCTTAACAAAGGAATATGAACCGGCCTTCATCCAGAGAGAATCTCTTGATTTTAAATTCACACACTTTGAGAGATGATCTATGTTTTGAAATCACACTGAGATTCTTAACTCATCTAGTTGTAGGAACTTAGGTGTGCTGTGATTCTGCACTGTCAGTTTTGGCAAACTCGGTGGGACCAAGAGGTCTCCATTTTTTATTGTAGTAGGATTGATGTGCACTTGTTGAAAGTTTTCATCTTTTAAGAAGATCTGAAGTTTCATATCTGGGGACTCCAAAAGAGATAGAATCCACTGGTTTTAATAGTCCAAGCTTGTCAAGTTCATGATAAGAATACAAACAAGGTCAAGAACTAGAGAAGAGGAAATATTTTTCTATATACATTTTTCCCTGGATAGAGCAAGAAGGGGAAGAAGAACCAAAAGGTAACCATCTCCACCAGGCATAACCTTATCAATACCTCCTCTAAGTAGGCCATTCATTCAATCAACAGGGTTTCTTCATCTAATCATAATGGCACAACCACCCAACTCTTATTTTGACTTCACCGGTAGCATCGCACTAGCTGTCAATGCATAAAACCCAGTCCCAATTACAACATTAAAGAGAATCCCATATTTCACTAGAGAGAACAAGACTTCTTCTAGTGACCACATTCAAGACATTGCAAATGACTGCGCAATTCATGAGATCACTAAGATGGACATTGCAGTCAAATTATTAGCATCCTCACTCAATGATAAAGCTTCACAATGGTTCAAGAGTCTAATAGCAGGCTCTATTCAGAATTGGGACCCTCTGTGTAGAGATCTTCACAACCAATTTGGAGATAAGGGAGATAATCTATTCTTGTTCGAGCATTTGACAACCATCAAGAGTGATCCTAATGAGTAGTTAACAGATTTGAACTTCATATTCCAAAGGACATGGGATTGGATTCTATTGGCTATGAGGCCCAAAGATGAAGGTGCTTTATTATACTTTCTTATAGCTCTAAACTCTGATATTTCTTTAATGATTCAATCAATGGGAGGCACAACCTTAACTGCAGCTTATAACAATTCCATTAGAGATAAAAATTGTTTAATTTAGGCTGGTAAACATTCCCCTAGGTCACCTATGCCTCTATATCAAGAAATAGAAGATTGAAGCACTAGCCAGACACCTACATTAGCTCCTATACCTACTCCTAGGAATCAAAGTTCAGTTGAATCCTATACCTCATCCTCGAGCACTTCAAAAGAGTTAGAAGAGGTTATGAAACAACTTCAGAACCTAGGGAATGTACTAGTGGCTATTAAAAGGAAGCATGCTCATAGTTCTACATCATATCAACCTCGAACTCAGGATCAAGCTAGGCCCCCATATCAGCAAAATAAACAAAAAAATTAGGCTACAAATCAAAACCAAAGCCAAGGACAACCTCAAGTTGCTAGCCCTTTCTAACCATATGATTGAAGCACATGTTCAACATCTAGGGCCTTGGTTCCAGCAAAAAGCAATATGACTTAAGAATATGATTGGTGTTTCCCCTACAATCAGCCCCATAAGGAATCAATGTGTTTTAATGGTGCACTAAATTGGGCCTTGATGGTATAGACCATTGGTGTGTCACAAGAGTCTAGCCAAGAGGAAAATCAACAACAAGGAGCTCAGCAAGAGGCACCTCCAAGTGAAACTATGCTTGTCAATTGGAAGGCTGAAGACTTCTGTGGAATCAAATAATTCCCTTCTCAAAGTGTAGCTGCAAATACATGGTCCAAAAAAAAGGAACATTAGAAAGGGACAATCATAAAACTCAGGTAATCCTCAACCTTCTATTATTACACAAGGTATTGGAACTCAGAGTGCAACTCCAAATATGCATAGTTAGCCCAAGCCACCTTCCAGATCCACTCAGACACTAGTTGTAATGACCCTTGTGTAATAAAAACATGTACCAGGGAAAGGGAAACAAAAGGATAACTCATCCCCATTTGACATCATTGAAAAAATGAAGAAAAAAAATGTAAATATTTTAATGTGGGAGTCATTGGCTATTCCGAGGTGGAGAGACCTATTGCAGGATGCTATAGTTAATTGGTCAACTTCATACCAGTCCCCCAACCAACAAGATAAAGTGTTTACCAATGCGGCTTAGCCTGAAGGAAACCATGGAGGATAATAAGGTAAGAATTTGAATCCCCCTCCTTTCTATGTTTCATTGATCATTGGAGAAAAATTGGTACATAATTGCAGGATTGATTCGGGGGCAAGTAGCTCTGTAATTCCAAAAAAATACCCAATTAGCTGGGTCTTTCATATGAAGTTATCTCAAGGGGAGTAGTGCAATTAGATGGAACAATAGTAATAATGGTTGGAATCATCAAGGCTACGATCAGATCTGAGCCCATTATGGATTACCGTATTAAGCCTTTTGTACCCATCCCAATCAATGCCAATTGTTCAGCGTTTGATCAAGAGGACCTCCCAAATGTTTTTGAGGTAAATACAAAAGTTGGGTGTATTCCAAACTTGACCCTCAATGAGTGGGTAAAAAGGAACCATGCTTTTGACCACTATAAAGATATGGAGGAATCTGAGCTAAGAGTCTACTATTTGCATGAAGAGAATCATCCTCTTACTAGAATCATTAAGCTAGACCACAAAGATGATAACGAGGTATGGTAGTTATTATTTGATGGCTCAAGAAGTATACAAGGAACCAAAGGAGGAGCTATTCTTGTTTCGCCTCAAGGTATGAAATATTATTCGGCTTTCCATTTTCAATTTTCTTGCTCAAACAACATAGCAGAGTATGAAGTCTTGGTCCATGGACTGTATTGGGAAAGGAAAAGAGGGATTAGAAACTTGTAGGTGTTTGACGATAGTGACCTAGATGTGAATCAAGTTCAAGGACAAAATGCTTCCAAGAATGATCTATTAAGGAACTAAAATAATTGTTTATGGGACCTTGTCAAGGATTTCAAAGAGTTCGGAATCAATTCCATCCCAAGGAAGAAGAATGAAGTAGCAGACGGACAGGAAGTGATTGGGGCAACATTTGATTTTGTAGAGAGTATCAAGACTGATAAATCTCAGCCCTATATCAAAGTGGTTGTGAGACTAGCTATCCCTAATAATAACACAAGTTGGCATGTCTTTGAGAATGATCACTAAATTTTCAACTTTCTACAAGAAGGTAAGTTCTCCTCCAAAAACTAAGACAAACTGGAACAATACGATGGCAACCAAGTGGTGCAGCTAAGAACCAACAAACTACCAAAGGGTCTTGTAACTTTGGAGTCAATCTTCAACCCAAATGATTAAAACTGAAAGGAGAAAGCAATTTTTTAGGTAAAGGGTGAAAATTGAGAGCCCATTTCCATAGAAGAAGGAAATACGTTGTGAATCAGCAAGGTAAGTACTCAACAAGAAAAATTTGAATTCATTTGAGTTTGTTAAGAATTCCTAGATGTCTTTTCCTAGACATACAAAGATTTAAGAGATTTCACCCCAAAGTTGGCACATCACACTATTGAGCTAGATCCAGGAGCCAAGCCTTTCAGACATAAGAAAAGGCTAATAAATCCTCTTATTGAGCCTCTCATGTGGAAGGATTTGAACAAGATAATTTAGGACAGCATCATCTTCCCTATCAAGCATTCGAGTTGGGTTGCAAACTTGGTGCCTGTGAGGAAAAGAAATGGATAAATCAAGCTATGTGTGGAATTTCATGATCTGAACAGAGCATCACTCAAGGATCATTACCCACTTCCATCAATAGAACCAATCTTACAGGTTGTGGCTGGCTCTGAGAGGTTTTCACTGCTAGATGGATAGTCAGGCTATAACCAAATAATGGTGAAAGAGAAAGACCAATTTAAGACAACCTTCACCACAAAATGGGGTACATATGCTTATAAGAAGATGTCATTTGTACTATCAAATGCTAGAGCAACATTTTAGCAAGCTATGGACATGGCATTCAAAGGCTTAATAAACAATATTGTCCTGGTATATCTAGACGATATCGCCTTCTTCTCAAAAGATTTTGCAAACCATCTCTTCCACCTCAGACAAGTATTCAAAAGACGTAGAATATTTGGAGTGTCATTAAACCCAAAGAAGTGTGTGTTCTTTACACAAGAGAGAAAATTGTTGGACCACAATGTCTCAAGAAAAGGGTTAACAATTGATTCTGAAAGGGTTGAAGGAATTCAAACACTTCAATTGCCACAACACAATAAATCTTTCCAAAGATTCTTGGGAAAATAAAATTTGTTCGTAGGTTTGTGCATGATTTTACCACTCTTGTGAAGCCTTTTGCAATGATGTTAAAGAAGAGTCTTGCATTTAAATGGATAGTAGAAGGCAAAGAGATTTTTGAGGCCATCAAGCTCACAATATCACAGACCCTAAATCTTATTAACCCAAACTTTTCAAAGGAATTCATGCTATATGATTTTGGAGGATTAGACACAATCTCAACTAGCCTAGTTCAGCCTAGCAAGGAAGGTTCATAATAACCTATAGCCTTCTTCAATCAAATCTTGGAAGATTACGAGGTAAAGTATTATTTCATTGAGAAGCATGTCCTTGCTGCCATTAGGAGTTTGTAGAAGTTCTGACACTTAGTCTCGAACAATAAGATTTAACTCTTAGTATCTCATCTTGGTGTCAAGGATTTTCTCCTAAGCAAGGGCTTGAATGAGAAGAGATCCAGTTGGATCACTCGGGTAATGGAGTATGACATTAAAATAAAGGTGACCAAATTGGTTCGTGGAAAAGGTCTGTGTGAGCAACTCACTTCTAAGCAACAATCTGAGTCAGTGGATGAAAAGGAGGCCATCCTATTACTTCAGAATGATGAAGAACAACCATCTAATGATACACCTATTCAATGTTGGACCCAAGCCTTGGTGCATTATCTCCAAACAAGTTTGTGCCCTCCAGAATGGAACAAAGCAAAAGGTAGATACTTTAGACTACAAGCCATCCCATATGTGCTTATTGATAGAGTCTTGTTCAAAAAGGATATCAATAGTGTCCTATTGAGATGCATTGGGACATGCCAAATTGAGAGAGTGCTGCATGATTTCCATGATGGAGAAGTAGGAGGCCACTTTTCCCCTCAAGTAAAAGCTCTCAAAATCATGAAAGTTGGTTATTATTGGCCTATGATGTTTAAGGACTGTTACTCATGGATACAGAAGTGCAAGAAGTGTGCATTCTTCACAGGGAAGGAGAAGTTAGCATCCATTACCCTTCAACCAATTTTAGTGGATCATCTATTCATGTAATGGGGATTAGAATTCATTAGAGTGATTAACCCAAACTCAAGCAAGGGTCACAAGTGGATACTTACAGAAACAAACTATCTCACCAAGTGGAATGAGGAAGTGGCACTTAAGAAAGAAAATGAATCCAACATCTTGGATTTCTATGAAGGAATAACCACCAATTTTTTAGTCCTTGCCACTATTTTATCAGATAATGCATTAGAATTCTTGGGTACAAGGATCACTAAATGGGCTATCAAAAATGGTGTATACCTCAGAACTTCATCAAACTATTACCCTCAAGGTAATGGCCAAGCAAAGTCCACAAACAAGAACCTATTGAGGATTATCAGAAGGAATCTTGATGAAAATCAGAGAACTTGGCATACAAAGCTCAAATTAGCTCTATGGGCTGATAGGATCACATCCAAAAGATCTATAGACATCTCCCCATACAAGTTTGAATATGGAAAAGAGATAGTTTTGCCTATATCATTGGATTTTCCCACTTTGGAGCTCATGAAACAGTTGGAACTAGTCAAGTTTAAACCTATGGAAATTAGGTATGTAGAGCTAATTGAAGTAGGAGAAGAAAGAGATCATGCAATGCAGAGCATGGAAAAGGATCAAGCATTGATCAAGAAGATATTTGAAAATTGGTCCCAAAATGAGCACTAGCCCTCCATGTGGCCATGTTCCAAGTCAAAGTAGGAAGGCGGGTCGCCAGAGGTAATTTTAACTTTTGGATTTGTTCCCAAGAGACATAAGGTACACTAATGAGCCATGCCTTTGCCAATGCCCAAGGAACCACATGTCAAGCCTAAATTACATGTAGGCCAGCAGGCCTTGAAGTTATTTTTTGCCAAAATGAAAAATGAGGACCAGTGGACCTGAAGATGGTTTTTTACAAAAGGGGTATTACGGGGCTGTGGGGTAATTTTTGCATTTTTTATTTTTGTGTAAAAAGGTGTAAAGTAAATTTTGTGCCTGCAAATCCATTCTGTTAACTATTTTCTACTATTTTTTGTATGGATCTAATTCAAATGTTCAAATGGGCATATCTTCTGATCCAGGGCCCAAAATCCAACAAATTTGCCACCATTGGAGAGATCTTCACCTCATCTACACCATGGAGATCTGAAACGTTAATTTTGACAAGGTTAGTTGGGTAAAAAATGGAAAATGTCTTCATGCCATTAATATGTAATCCAATTTCTCCTGAAAACTTGATCATGTTCAATTTGATACTTTGTTCTTCCTTCTTCAACATGCCAAACAAACATAGAGTAGTGAACTCGACAGATTGTGGGCAGATTTACAAGGGAATTGATGGCTGGTAGCTGAGCTTCAAATCAAGTTTCCTTGCTTATTTTCTCCTCCTCTCTTTGTTGCATCTATAAAATAAGGATCTATGCTCATTGTAAAGGGTTGGAAAGTTTTGTTTTGCACCCTCCATTATTCCCTTATCTGTAAGAGAATTTTTGGAGCTTTCAAACCTCCCATTCGAGTTGTAATACAAAGATTTGCCTCTTGGATAATGTAGTATAATGTATCAACTCTGGAGCAATAATATATATGTGGATTATTTCCAGCCCTTTCATGTGTTTATGGTTGTCTTCTAATCTCTCATTATGGTTTGGTTATTTGTGCATGTGAGTTGTATTGCATTTCTATGGTATGTGTTAGATTATAAAATGGGTGTCTAACATTTCTTTGGTGCATCACCCTGTTACCTTAGGTTTATTTTCTCATATCTTCTCAACCCTTTCTCCTTGGTAAGATGGAGTGGGTGTTATAATAGATCTTCCTTAATTTATTTATATGCACCTGAATAGAGGAATATGAACCAACCTTCATCTGGAGAGCTCTCTCAATTTTAAAGTCCCACACTTTGAGAGATGCTCCATGTTGGGAAATCACACTAAGAGTATTAACTCATCTAGTTACAGGCACATAGGGGTGTTTTGATTCTGCACTAACTGGACTTAATATGGACACAAAATTTAGATTATGATGGGTTTCCTTTTAGATATAGAAATTTAATTGCTCTAGGACATCTGGCTTATGATTTTCACATGGTTAAAATAAACATTAAAAAAAGGGTTTCTGTGAGTAAGGATTTTAATATGGATAATATTGTTGTCTATGGACTCAAGGACAATGATATAGAAATTGATTTAGTTAGTCTTAAGGATAAACAAGAGGAGAATTAATGTGAGGATGCCCCTTTCCAAACTAGTTTGGATAATATTTAAAATCAGATGGTTTGTAATGGTGGGGAATCCTTGCCTCTATCTCCTAGTACCAAATAGAATCCAAATACTAAAAACAAATAGGTTATTCCAATTCATTTACCTTTCCACCCTGATGAGAATGTGGATCCTAACGAGGGCGATGGTTTGAAGGTGGTGAATAGAAAAAGAAAGGAAAAAAATGGAAGTTATCATAAGAAGATGATCCTTCGAGATCAAAGGGGGATGAAACATCATAGTTAATCTTTCTCCTTGTGGGTGGCCAAGCCTCTTTGACTTATCTATTTGTTGGGGCCCTTTCTTCTTTTGGTGTTTCCTTCTCTAGGGTTCTGGTTTGTTTGTTTGTTTCATCTTAGACCAGACTGGGCCTTGTCCCTTGATGTTTCACCTTTTTGCCTTGATGTTTTTCTTTTGATTTATATATGGTTCCTAATCCCCTCAAAATTATCCTTACTACCTTATCTAATAAAAAAACCCAACAAGATAATTAAATGGAAAGTACTTCAATATTAACAATGTAATTTAGATTTACAAAATAATGTGCATCTACCTGAATGAAATAATCATTGAAAAACATTCTTTAAAGTAGATGATGCACAACATAGAGGATCCTATCCCTCACGTATGTTCATGAGGGACTTATCCAAAATAGAACTCAATACCTTCATCTTAACAACTATATAGCCCAACAGTGCACTGCAACATTTTTTTCTCTAAATTTAGTGATATGGTAACTTCATCGACCCTTGAAAATGTGCATGAGGGTTAGGAAAAGTAGCACAATAGTTTACTTTTTTACACACATGGTTATGGTATTAAACACAATAAAATCTAACACTATGGGAAGAACATCTTCCTAAGTGCATTATTATGAATCCCATTAATGATATGTGTCACAATATAAAAAAACCTCAGTTACATGGGTTGGGTGTTTAAAAATGAGGGAACAACCTTAAAAATTACTATGTGGAGAACAAAACATAGTTAAGAAATATATTAGCTTAAATAATCATTGTATTAGATTGTAAGGGTGGTTACTAGTCATTCATGCAGTTATTCAGCTGACTACAACTTCCCTCCTTATATTTATACACTCTCCACATTGTGTAATATCATTTCAACATAGTTATGCATTTATATTATTCCAAAAGTGGTATCATAGCGAGAATCTTGACACAAGAGTGGAGGACTATTTTAGCATCATGTGGAACTATTTTTTATTTGAGTCTCAACACATGCATGACAGATAAACCTATCTTTGGAACTTGTTGTTCTAACATGGTAGATGCCCTACTAGTGAATTTCACTTTATTTTTACATCAATGGTGAGTAAGCAGCCAACATGGAAAACTACTAGTGTTTTCCTGTTCCAAAATCCTATGTGTCTTAGGTTTTTTAAAGGAGGAGGAAAAATGACATGACTACTATCAAAATTTCACTACACACAAATGATTGTAAAGATGAGAAATGTGAAAATATGTCAACTTATGACTCAAACCCAGACTAGTGATGATTCCCAAGAGGATACATCGGAGATGCTTGATTTGATTTATTTGAAGAAGAAGACCCTAGAAATGGAACATGGAGCCTTGTGGAATCGATATCTAGATTAGCTTTACCAATTCATATCAGGATTGAGATTGTGTTATGTGAAAAGATAAGGCATGAAGGTGAAGTTCTCCATTGTATATTTAGAGGTGGCCAATGCTACTCAATAGGGCGTGCTACAACAAATGTGTGTGTCACATGAAGCATAAGATGCATATGTAGATGTAAATGCCCCATTTATTAGCTTAGGTAGTAGATAATGACCTATCCTTAGGAAACCATGATGATCTAGAGGAGGAGCATGGTAGACAAGGATTTTAGAGAGGCACAATTGGATAGAGGTTGGCTATATTTATTTTAGCCTCAATAGAAGACCTATTTGGGTGAATGTTTGGAAAATTGTATTGCAAAGAAAATTCACCAGAAACCATGTATAGGTGATGAGCAGACATGTGGAAGTTGTTTGAATCAATTGAAAAAGTACAAGTTCAATCCCCAACTCCATTCATCAAATCTACTATAAAGCTATAAGATAGAAAGACAAACAACTAACCTATGATCCCATGCAATAATTTTAGCACATGAAAATTGTTCCTTAAGATGTTAAATAAATATTGAAAGTAACTTTAGAGATGTGAAAATATGGAGAAATTAAATTCAAGCCCATGAGAACACCAATATTTACTATGTGATGTGTAAAAGTATCCAAAACTTGTAATTCAAGGACATAGTGGAATGTATGATTGAGTCTTGTTTGACATCAAGACAGAGAAGATTCATGTCAATATTGAAGTAGGATATTATTCATATTAAGAATGTGATATCAACACCTTCAGGAATGTATGTGTCTCACTCCACAAGCATACCAAGCTCACCTCTTCATCCATAATTTGGAAAAACATTTGGTCTGAATGATTCACAGAAATTTAGATGACGTCCTCCTTACAGGAAATTAAAAGGACAAATCATGACTCAAGAAGAGTGTGAATATGATGATTCACCGTACATTTTTAAAATTAATGTAATAAGTGGGTGAATGTTAGCTTAACTAATCATTGTATTACATTATATTGATGGTTACTGATTTTTCATGTTGTTATTTAACCGAATACCATTTCCCTCCTTGTATTTATAAACTCTTCACAAATTATGTATTACTATTTCAACATATTACTACATTCTTCTTGATCCAAAAAAATAAAAACACATTTATACTAAGTTATAATGAACACAAATTTTGAATAGTAAACTAGCTTTCAGTGTATATTTTCTAAAGAAACAATAGTATCAAACTAATGAAAAAATAATTAACATTATACAAAGCATATGGTGATCATGAGATTAAATAAGTGGGAAAATTTTCCCTAAATCTCCTAGGATCATTACTGAAATACGGTTTAAAACCTATAAGCAAGGATCGTGAGGGACGACATGCACATCAACGGACGTGTGAACGACAGTGTGAAGAGATCTCAGGAGGAGCGAGCATCAACCGAATGTGCATTAAAAAATTTGACAAATGAGCAGAACTTGGTTAAGCCATAAAACTCTCCTCTATCTCATTGATCAAATGAGGTGTACATATAGGAGGTGTTGAGTAACCCCTAGTTCTGCAATCATGACAACTCGAGTAGCAAGGGGGAGTTACACTCCCAGAATAGAAGTGTAACTCCCAATGACGCATATGATGCACTGACGTGCTGACACGTAAGGGAATCTCATAATGACCCCTAAATGACACATGGACCTATGATCTCACCTAAGTGAGATGACTCACCTAATGATGTGGAAAATACACACACCAACACCCCCCTTTCATCGTAACTTAGGATGAGGTGGCAAGTCAGAAATGAGAAATGGGTCCCAACACAAAGCCTGATGAGGTACCCATTTACAAGAAAAAGATCCCAAGAAGTGAAGGAAAACCCAATGGGAAAAACATCCACCACAAGAGAACAAAACACTCTCTAATCTAAGAAAGATGCCAAAAATGGGTCCCGGCAATAAACGAGCCTGAAAAGGTACCCATGTATAACGAGGCAATCTCTCAGAAAGAATAAGAAGAGAGAAGAAGAGGGAGACGAGAGGAATGCAGAAGATGCCATGGATGGATCTGAACTATGCAACTGTAGGAAGTCTCCCAGAAGAATGTCGATGATGAGATCCTCTACCTCTGGACTGAATAGGAGCCACCCGCAACGAACTATGTGCCTACCCTTAAGAAGGACATAAATGATGTGCTGGAAGTCTACCCACTCCACAAAGGAAACTGAAGGTAGCAACATGATGAACTTTGACTTTGGTGCATGGAAGTGTGACATAGGTCTAGCAAGTGAGTGCCAAGGAACTGAAGGTAATGCCACATGCGTAGAATAGTCAGAGTGAAAAAGAGGAACACCTACAGAAAGGATGTCCAAGTGATTTGAAGGGAACAAAACATCCTCCACAATAGAAAAGGGATCCACAGCTGAGGGTGGATCAATGCAGGTCTCCGAAAAAGTGGAAGTGGTATGATTCTCAGAAGGGGTACTCCCAACAACAGAGATGATGAAATCCTCTGAAACACCTATAGATGGATGTGGAACTTGTAGTTCATCACAAGTAGACTCTGTGAAAAGACAACTAAGGTCAGGCATATACTCATCCCAATGAGGGGGATCAACAAACAGAAGAGCGATGTCAGATAGGTACGAGTCATCCAATGAAGGTAGAGGAGTGAAAGGGGCCTCGCACACAGGAAGTGGATAGGAGGTGGGTGTGACGACTCTTTGAGATTGGGAATGAGACTGCTTGATATTAGATGACATGTGGGGGGTGATAACAATGTCTGGAATAGTGAGAGAAAGAGGAGAAGAGTCCTCTGTAGTACTCTCGACATCAGAACTGAATGCACAATCCTCATCATCAGAAGTAGAACCAAGTGATCCTGTGTCAATGGAACTATCATCACACGAAGAAATGAAGGAGATAACTGAATCAATAGAAGCAAAAATGGCAGCAGTATGTGAAGGGTCTCCATACAAGGACTTAATAATGCTCCAGACATGGTGAGGTGGATCTGAGTCTGCCATGTGAAACAAGAGAGAACGAGAGACATGCATCATCATGTGACCAAAGACATGGTCACAAGTGTCAAGAAAGTCCTCTAGATGATGATGATCAGTGGGTGTAGGAACTGGCCCAAGTAAGAAGGCTAAAAGACCCTCATAGACAAAGTAACATTCCATGGAAGCACGCCAGGCTGAATAGGTCTCTCTCCCGGTGAGAAGTGGTGGAGGCTGTAAGGAAATCCTATGACACTCACGTATGGAAAGAGCACTCTCCATGATAAAATAAAATGCAAGGTGCAAGTTGCACGAAAGCAAGACGTCGGACTCGGCTGATAATGTGCCTGCGTGTGTAGGCCCAAGAGTACAAGCAACCCCCCTAGAGTGTGGCACTTTATAAAAGTAGTGAATTTACAAAATTGGCAATTCCATCATGTAAAGTGTGAAAAATCATGCAACTTTGACTAAATAAGCGCTAAAAAATGAGTAGCGAGTCAAAAGTTATAGCATTAAAATGATTCCCGCAACTGATGGAAAAATACACTAGATGCTACAAACGCATTAAAAAAAGCCTAAAATGGGTGAAAAAGGTTTCATGTGACTACTCATTAGAAACAGAATGGAATTTTAGTAGGGGTTTATTTTGACTATGTGGGGAGTTAGCCTCTTGCCAACCCCATACCTCGCCCTCTGTCTTTGACAAGCGTAGGAAAGTCAAATTATAAGCAAAATACAGCCAAAAACCCAATTTTTTTGCCAAAATGAATGTTTTTTTTTAACCACTTTAAAAAAAAATTAAAAGGAGGTGGAAGGAGGGGGCCCACATTTGGAAGTGGTCAATGCCACATGTCAGCGAGAGGTGAGCTCCTTGTTTGAGCCAATAGGTGGTTGGTTGTGCATGTAACGATGCTACGTGCCAAGAAGATGGGCCAAGAGTAGGTTTGAACCAAAAGCAGGTTGCTGGAGTGTTGCAGCAAGTTGGAAGCCACGTGGTGAGGTGCTGGAGGTGCTGGTGGTGCTACAGGTGGAGTAGGTTGAAGCAACCAAAAAACAACAACTCAAAAAATGTTTTTTACAATGCAAAAAAACACAGTTTGTTGGAGATGCTGTAGGTTTGAGCTAGAGGGAGCTGAGAAATGTTGGAGGGTGTTGGTTTTTTTTGTGGTGCAGGTTTGAAATAGTTTTCCAATGCAACCAAAACATTGTTCAAAGCACCTCAGTAACCAAAAAAAATTTTTCAATGCAACCAAAAAGCCACGTTGTAGGTGAAAATGCAGGCTGGGAACCTTGAACAAAGAAAAAGGTAGACCACAATCCAGCAGCTAAAGCATGAGCCTCAAAACTCAAAAATAGTTGAAGAGCAAGAACGGGTTGTACAAGACTGAACTTCTTCGAGCCAACCTTAGACCAATACAACAAATAACTAACAAACAAACCCGAGTTGGTCAATGAAGCTACACACTCTAGTTGAATGCCATTCCTACGTGAGAGGAATCAGGGATTGTAGTGGCCAGTATGAAATGAGTGCCATGAAGAGAGCCAACAATTTTTCCAATGCTGAAATGATCAAACCATGAACCATGCATGGGTAGCAAGCAAACAATAATAGCCAATGTAGAGTTGACCGAACCAATGTAAAGCCAAATCACAACAATAACCCACAGGTCCACACCAAGCCAAAAATGAGCACATGTGAATAGAAGCAATCACGAACTTAGCAATGGATAATGCAAACCCAATACAAAATGACACTGTAACCTTTAAAGACCACATGCAAAAGCTGAAAACTTGAAAAACCACAAACACAGAAAAACCCGAACAAGAAGGTGAAACCCACGAACACGAGCAAGCAACCGGAGGTATGAACCACAAGATCAGTGCAAGAAGAGCATGAATAGAATATCCATTATGACACATGCAATGAGAACTGGATATCACACCGAAAGCCAGAAAACACACACAGAAATGCCGATGAGTGCATGGATAAAGAATATCCTCTCTGATACCATGAAAGAGGGTTTGAAAACCTGTAATCGAGGATCACGAGGGACAACGTGCACATCAACGGACATGCGAACGATAGTGTGAAGAGATCTTGAGATGAGCGAGCATCAATTGAATTTCCATGCAAAGATTCGACAAATAGGTAGAACCTGGTGAATCCATAAAACTCTCCTCTATCTCATAGATCAAATGGGTTGTACATATAAGAGGTGTTGAGTAACCCCCAGTGCTGCAATCATGACAACTCGAGTAGAGAGGGGGAGTTACATTCCCAGAATAGAAGTGTAACTTCCAATGATGCATATGACGCACTGATGCACTGACGTGCTGACGTATAAGGGAATCTCATAATGACCCCTAAATGACACATGGACCCACGATCTCACCTAAGTGAGATGACTCACCTAATGATGTGGAAAATACACACACCAACAATTACATTACAGTAGATGGCTTCTAGAGATTTAAAACTAAACCATTAGCCTCAATTTTTCAACAACATTTTTGTGGTTATGTGGTGTTACAAAAATAAAAATTGTGGAATTGGAATTATAGCTAATCCACATTTTGATATATTATTGAAGTTTTTCTACATTTGATTATACCATGGATTGTCCACAATTTACAAAATTTATAGCTAATCTCCATTTTTTTAATTGTACATCATCCACATTTTTTAATGTTTGTAACATTCCTACAATTCCTATTTTTGTTACTATTCCACAATTTTTGCAAAAAATGTAGTTTATCTATATATTGCATATTTGAAGAAATTCCACAATTTACGTTTTTGTAACTCTCATTGATGTTATCTTGTGGCGATTTCAATAAATTTTTTGTACAATTGTCATTACCACATAAAAATTATAGGTGGAAGCTACAGTTTTATTGCCACAATAATTATTTGTAAAATTATCTTATTTCTGTTAGGAATTTATGAATATTATTGTGAACATTAGAGTTGTGAGAGTTATATTTATATTAGATAAATATAATGGGAGAGATTTAGGGAATAACAACTCATGTATATGTGATTATTTGTAAGAGAAATAATAGGGATTATAAGAGAGGATCATGGAGAGATAAGATGAGATGTTGATAGGATTTGACTCCACCATTGCAGGGAGAAAATCCTTATAAATACTTGTAATCTCTCACTTATATTAAATCCCGAATTAATTCAAGATGTATTATTATTCCATGTTTTATGTAATTCTGTAGTGTTTAACAATTTCTAAATGTAGAAATGTTACAATTAACAACCAGTTTCATATTCATTTAGATAATTCATTATGTGCATTGTCTATGTTTGGAATACATTCAAATATATATTCTTATTATTAAATGTGAATACTTTTCTAGAAAAAAATTATTGATGGTTATTATATACTAAAAATTATATTATAAAGAAATGTTTAAGTAATGTTTTAAATATTGGTAAAAATAATTTGTTCCATTTTCATAAATATTGTTAACAATTCAAATAAATATATTTATTACTTCAAATGAAAATGTATACCATAATATCATTAATTACATTTTTTTTCATGATGCAGGGGAGCCCTAACCCTAAGAATCACTTTGGTGGATTTTGCCGAGGGAGCAATGGAAAGTCATCTGGCGGCATGGTGGGTTTTGAGCCTGGGTACCCCTACTCTAGTATCACTACGTAGATCCATAAGATATGGGTAAATGGAGGAGGTGACGGTCTGTTGTTGGGGGTGCAAGATCCTTCAAACACTGGTACCTCCCCTTCTCAGGTCACATCATTTTAGGTGTCTTTAAGAATAACAGTGATATTATCATTGGATCCCATCAAAAGGGCTTTTCCTCTGATGTAGTAATGCCTGTCTCTCCCTCTCTGTCTCAGATTCTTCCTTCTGGATATCTTGAGCCTTTTTTGAAGGCTGCGAGTTTGGGGGTTCTGGGAAATGGCAAAAGTTTTGCTAATGTGGCTAAATCCACAGCTCGTCCTCCTCCAAAGGCGAAGGATCCTGCCAAATCTTCTCCCTTAGTGCATTTTGGACAAGATGTTTTGAAATCTAAGGATTATTTCAAATAAAAAGGCATTATATGCAGATTCAATAAATTTTTCCTTGGCTTGCCTACTCTTTATGAATGGATCTCTACATCTTGGAAGCCATTAATGCATGGTAAACTGGACATTTACCCTTCAACCAGAGGTTATTTCATTGTTGTTTTTGATATTACTTCTGATAGAGATTTAATTTTTGCTAGATTGTGGGATTTTTAATCCCATTTGTTGCTCATGAAGCCTTAGTTTTCCCTTTTTAACCATGTAACTGAAACTTTTCAAATCTGACCTGTTTGGGTTCGCTTGCCATATCTTCCTCTTCAGTTCTGTGATGATAAATGTTTAATGTCTATAGGGAACTCTCTTGTAAAAAACCTTGCTATTGATACAAAAATGACCTTGTATGAATATACTATGTATGCCTGCATTTTAGTTGACATGAAAACGTCAATGGATTTTCCTTGTTCTATTGATCTTCTGGTGGAGGACAGAATATGGACTCAAAAATTAGATTATGAAGGTTTCCCATTTAGATTTAGAACCTTCTTTTCACTCAAAAACTTAGCCATGGATTGTAAGTTCAGGAAAAAATAGGAAAGTGAACACAATTCTTGGTGGAAGAATGTTGATCTAAGCCTTTTGGTGGTTCACAATCAATCAGATTCCGGGTCTGATGTTGGGTCTGAGAATGAGGAGGTTTAGGATGAGAAGGTTAACCATCTGTCAACTCCTGTTGAAGAGACTCCTTCTCCTTGTGCGTTGAGTGGAATTTTTCCCCTTCCTCTTGGAAACTTAGAGGAAAATAATAATATTAAAATTTGTATTCCGGTTCACTCAATTGAAGAAGAAAATTTGAAATCCGATGATGGATGGTCTACTATGAATAGAAGAAAGAAACGAAACAATTATTCTCTTAATATGCTTCTTAGATCCCATGGGAAGGGGTCCCAGGGATAAGCTCTCTTGATTTTTGTTTTGTTGTTAGTTGTCTTTTATGCTCTGGTCGTGTTTTATGTTTACTTTGTGCACCGTTGGTAGAGGCAGCTTCAGTTGTTCCGAAGCGTTATATTTTTTTTCTCCATTATTGTATAGTGTAGGGTCCCCTTAACCTTTTTTTTGAAGTTTTATTGAATTGTGAATGGTTAATAATTTTAATATGATTTGCTAAATTTTGGTTGTTGAAAATTTATAATTCATTGAATTGTCAATTTTTAAATAGTTCCTTAAATTCCTTCCTTCATTGTTTGGGTTCTTAAGTTTTATAATCTAAATTATATTTTGTAGTCACTTCTCCAACTCTTTCTCCATTAGGTAAAATTCTTTTAGACCAAGAAAGAATCTACTCGGGAGAAACTATTCCAATTCGAAATTGTTCATGTTTATCCTGTTCACATTGATTATTTTCCTCAAATCTCGTAGATGCTCACACACTAATACTCCATAATTATATTTGTTATAACGATTTGTCTATTGTTGCTACTAGTATTGGTACTAACCCACCACATTTCCAAAGAAGACACATTTTCTCTTCTTGTCGAAACCTAAGAAATGTGCTTCTCCGCATACATCTCTCCACCACCCAAATAAGACAAGGAAGTCTCACACCAGCATGCAAGCGAGTGAGCAGTTGTGGATAAGAAGACACATACCAATACTCTAGAGAATAGTGTCTTGACACCAAATCTCATGATGATCTAGGTATTGGTCATTTCGAATAGCTTGGCTTGCAAGGCATGAAGCAGCACATGAAGAATGTCCCCAGGTTGATGGAAGCAGCCGTGGGAAAACTTATTGACCAAAAATATCATACAGATCCAGATGCAAATTTAAATAAGAACCATGTTGAGGACTATGGAGCATAGGCCAAGCCATTTCCTCAACTATGGAGTGCTGACCAAGGCCTTCCCTCAACTGTGGAGCGTAGGACACGGTCTTCACAACTTAAAATAAGGTGTAGTGGGAGATTTGTTGGGTCTTTAATTCTTCATCGTTCAATTCAGTTTTGATATTGGGGATAATATTTATTTTATTATGTTCTCTGAACTATGGATTCCACCAATGCATGTCATTCATATCCCAAATTTGTATGAACATGTAAGTATACAAAGACCTATTCAACTTTGGCATTGCTTATTGCAATGACATATAAATTTGGCAAAAATATGAAGATTTTTTTTCCTTTAAAAATTGCATTTGATAGGGAAATTGTCTTATAAATAATAGTGCCTAATGACAATATTAAAATATATACTGTGAGCGAGCTTCATTTATAAATTCCAAACATGTCTATATCAAAATACTAAGAGTACTTAGTAGTTACTAGGTAATGGCTCTAGAGTTATTTTAATTTATAATTACTATTAATATATTTTATTAGAATTATTTTAATGGTTGTGGATATTTAAAAATGTCTTTTTAAAAGTTTTTAATAGTTGTTAATATGTATTTTTTTTATAGTTAGATATGTATATATAGTTCTTTATCAAATTTAAATTAGGACTCTATTGACATGCATGCAAAGACATTTAACAACACTTTATTCTTTGAGATTTAGATGGAACTACAATATACTAATTCATACTTATGATGTGATATATGACATGAGAGTTAAATTATAAATAAGATATATAAATATTTACTATAAGAAAATTTTCTCATATAGAGGCTCCTTTATTTTCTTGGGTTGTAAAATAATATACAACTATTTAAAACTAGAAATAACCTTCCACAATGCAATATAAATAAGAACAAAATATAAAGAAGTTCAATAAAGTTTTAAAATAATATTTAAAAAAAAGTGGGAGTGTGCCAATATATATATATATATATATATATATATATATATATATAAATATAATATGTATGGTATTTCTTACACTTTTCCTTTGGATCTCATCCTATAGATTGTGTTCTCATGTTGGTTTTTTCAAATTTTTTATTTGGTTATTATAAATAGTTTTAATAACCTTAGATATTTTTCACATAAAATTTTTAATGGTATAATTCTAGTTAAATTAGTTTTTTTAATTAAAAATGCAAAAATAATAAATTTTGGATAATGTGGCATTTCCACCATATTTAATTTGCTATTTTAACACTTTTATAAATTTATCTAATAATCTTCTTCAGTTATATTAGGATAAACTTCACATAAAAGACTTTTTTCAAATTATTCTTAACAAAGAAAAACCATATTTTATATAAGATGTAATTCTCGCTAAAATTTCCCACACAAAACCCAAGAACAACCTAGGGAAAGTTAGAAAAATTATGGAATATTTTTTTTGAAAAACGTGCCTGCAAAAAGTTTTGAATTACCACTTGTCACAATTATGTATCTAAGTTAATTTGAATTAATAATATAAATTTCCTTATTTGATCCCCATTATAATAAAATAGTAATTCCCTCGATACCTATGAAATAAACCAGGTTAGTCTAGGGCTTGGTTTAGTCTCCCTTAAATTTCATTTTGATAAATATTTGATTTCCACTATCGTCGACTAGGACAAATTAATCCCATGGATGAAAGGGGTCTATTTAAATAACATGCTAAAGTCATATTAATCTCACAAGGTGACTAGGTTTAAAAAATAAATGACAAGGTCTCTAATTAGCACAAGGGTTAGAAGAATAAACACCCCCTTACACAAAAAGTGACCCCTTAAAAAGTCGACCCATGCATTTTAGATTTTAAAATTAAATTTAAATTCATATTCCTCTCACCCACTCATCAGCTACTTTTTTAGGGATGAATTTCATCCCTTGGATGGATTCATTTGGGGCCCTTAGATGAGGGAAAAACAACTAACTCTAAAGTTTTCTTAAGAAAAGCTACTCCTTCTCTGTTTGGTTCATTATTTATTTATTTGGTTTTGTAGGTTAGCAGAGGAAGAAGAAGCCATGAGAGGCAATTTCAAGATTTTGGGAGGAAGCACATCTTGTTATCCAATTTTTCCACTCGGGTGAAATTTATTGGACAAAACCTTGCATAGGAGAAATGGAAAGGTTGGTTCAGTCACGCGAGCTCACATTCAATCAAAAAATTTAGGTTACAGGCAGACCTGACAATGCAATGGAAGGTGGGAAAATGAATGACCAATGGAAATATTTGTTAGAGTAGGTATTTACCTTAGCTCATGTTCACCTAGGTATTTTATTTACCTTTATTGTATTTATCCTCACCCACTTATGTGTGTGGATATTTCTTTTATCTTATTTAGATATTATGAGATATTATCTAGTTGTTAGGTATAGTTCTTTCCTTGATCCATGGTATTGACTAGTTCTCTCCTAAATCTATGGTCTTCACTAATTTTTTGATGACTAGTTATTTCCTTGATTTATGGCTTGATCTACGACCTTGACTGGTTCTCATATTGTTATTCCTTGCTTATTTAAGCAAGGCCCATTCTCAATGTATTGCATTGAGTTCCATAATAATATATGATATTTCTGCTCATTTGTTTGCAAAGGCTTTATGTAAAGATATTCTAGGGAATTGCTTTCATCTTATTGGTCATGGTGTTTGATTAGCATCTGTGTTCTTGGCTTGGTACAATTTGGTTATCAGAGTTGGAGATTGTTGTTGACATCCATTTGTAAGTTTTATTTTGCAAATAAATTCATTGTATATTCATATATTTTGGATTTGGTCGTATTTTGTTGCTGACGGCAACATTTTAATTTGTTTTAGTGGCACCTAAAATAAATAACAGAGAAAAATATTTAAAAGCTTGTAACTTTTGATCGGTAACTTGGTTTTGAGTGCCGTTTTTTTCTAAAAGTGGTTTCTTTTTGTGCTCTTTCCATTGGAAATATTTATTTTGATACTTGCACTATAATTATAAAGTGCCAAATATGGAGGAGTGTTGTAATCAATTGTGGATGTAATTTCGGCTGAGCCTAATGTCCTAAACTTTTGGGAGTTACAGTTTGTACCTATCATGGATTTTGAGAATGATATGCTTTTCTCTGAAGTATGTGGACTTCAAGAGGATATTGTAAAATTTGTGGAACAAAATAGATCGCTCAAGAAGTGAAATTCTCTTCTCCAATCACTCGTTCACGATAAGGATACAATAATACACTCCCTACAGAACAAACTTGCTAGCCTACAACATCACCTTCATATTATGGATAACCACAACCATGCTCCTATTCCACTTGCAGTTATTGATTTATCAGTCTTTGAGTATGTTCATGCTCTTGATGCTCATACACCTATGAAGCTTGTTACTGTGTGTTCTTCCACATCTGTGCCTATTACAATACCACATGTTGTGTATCCTACTTCTGTTTAGCTACATGCCGTTTTTGAGAAGCATACCATTGCATTCCATTCTTGCATGCTCCATTCTATGAGTTTCACTAACAGAGTCATTGGCAGAAATTCACAAGGTATTGTTTCCTCTATTCCACATGTTAAGTGGAATTCTTGTCATGACATTGGTTTTCGAGCATATACTTCATTGGGATCACACATTGACAGAGCTCCTTTTTTTGGTTACTCGACTCTTTCTGAGGATCCTGAGAAACACATGAGTTCTACATCTTCACTCAGGCTTGAGAAACTTGAGATTTCAGTTGTCAGACATGATCAACCTGACACACATTCTGATGTTCTTTTGCATGCACCCATTGTGCATTTTACACCAAGTCATATGCAGGCATCTTCTTCATCCATCTGTGTTGATTTGGGGTGGATATCTAATCACTCATGGAGGCGACATAGGCATTCATTGAGAGGACTCTACAGGTGTGGCTCCTCCACCATTCGGCCTCTTGTTCCACTTTTTGTACATTTTGCATTGTGATGCTTCTTGTTTTGAGAATTTGTCTTTAGCAGGTGTAGTGTATCTCTCTTGTTTGTTGAGAGATTTTGTATCTATATTTTTGACACTTTTGGCATGTTGACAGTCTCTCTTGTGGGGTAACTATTCTGGTGAAGCCCAGTGTTAGTTTGTCAGTGTTCGAGTATTTTTTTTGACAACTCATATAGATTTGTAGCACCACTCCACCCATTCAGCAGTATGGGAAGGTGTGGTGCTGATCTTGCTTCTTCGAGTTTTGTGGTTTTGTGTCCTTGCCTTGTTACCTTGGCTTTTCTTGGATCATGAAACTCTAGATTTTGTGTCCTTTCCTTGTTACTTTGGTTATTATTCTTGGATCGTAGCACACCTATTTGCAACACTTGATCTAATTATGTTTGGTGTTTTTTTTGTACTTTCGTCATCATCCGTTGACAATCTCCTTCTATGGAGCTATTCTACTGGAGCACACTATCAGTTGTTTTTGAGTTTTTTGATTGAGCAGTGGATTCAGACCACATTGCACACCAAAATTCTTTAGCATTGTATGATTATTTTGATTCGAGCTTCTTGGGATGGCTTGGAGTGGGTCTTTACTCTCTTTACTTTGTTGTTACTGGTTTTGGGTACCTTACGGTGTCCCTTTTTTCCCAGTTATTGTACATGAGTACCTCATCAAGCATAGTTTCCGGGACTCATGCTGTGGACATGCCACATCTATTTCGGGCCCTAGCTTCACTAGAAGGGGGTGTGTTATAGTAGGTATTTACCTTAGCTCATGTTCACCTAGGTACTTTATTTACCTTTATTGTATTTATCCTCATCCACTTATGTGTGTGGATATTTCTTTTATCTTATTTAGATATTAGGAGATATTATCTAGTTATTAGGTATAGTTCTTTCCTTGATCCATGGTATTGACTAGTTCTTTCCTTGATCTATGGTATTGACTAGATCCTTGATGTATAGTTCTCTCCTGAATCTATGGTCTTAACTAATTCTTTAATGACTAGTTATTTCCTTGATTTATGGCTTGATCTACGACCTTGATTGGTTCTTAGATTGTTATTCCTTGCCTATTTAAGAAAGGCCCATTCTCAATGTATTACATTGAGTTCCATAATAATATATGATATTACTGCTCATTTGTTTGTAAAGGTTTTATGTAAAGCTATTCTGGTGAATTGCTTTCATCTTATTGGTCATGATGTTTGATTAGCATCTGTGTTCTTGGCTTGGTACGATCTGGTTATCATTCCTTTCAATATTGAATAAAACCAAAGATCAAGTGAAAAAATGGATAAAGGCTCGAAGTTTTCAAAATTCACATTTTTGGGGATATCGGGGAAACAGACGGTTGGAAAAACAAAGAAAGCTAACTCGGTAAGTCAAAATCAAGCCCAGAGCAAGTCGACCTGAAGCAAATCAACAGAACCACGGAAGGTGCCATGTGTCAACTCAACACACCTTTAAAAGGTGTGACAAAATTGAATACCCTAGGGATGCGCTTGTCCCCCATGTGGATCTCAACACATATAGTGGGTAATTTATAGACTTTTAATCTGAAGGTAGGTCCCCAAACCAGCGGAGACTCTCCACATGGTCAGAGCCTGATAAAGTCACACCAGCCATTAAAAATTCTAAGCATGGGAAGGCCATCAGAATCCTCCACGTCTCTTTAGGTCAAATTCAAAGGTAAAATCCAAAGGGAGGTCTCTAAATGAGCGCATGCCCTCCATGTCTCTAGGGTTGAACATAGTTTCTCCTAACCAAAAGGGACTTAGCCAAAATAAAAAGAAAGAAAACAAGCTCTTGGAAGATGCCAAGAGCCCAACCAGAGTAACTTCAAAGGTAAAATCCAAAGGCATATCCCCAAACGAGCGCAGGTTCTCCACATGGCTAGAGCTCAAGGAATTTTCACCGGCCGTTGAAAAGTCCAAGCATGCGAAGAGCTAGCAGAAGCCTCCATGTGCCTTATCAGTGTAAATTCAATGGTAAAATCAAAAGGCTAGTCCCCAATCAAGTGTAGGCCCTCCATGTGTCTTGGGTCTAACAATGTTGCTCCTAAATAGAAGGGACTTAGCCAAAACACAAAGAAAACACAAGAGGCTCGTGGACGATGCCAAGTGTCGGCACATCTCATTCTTAGGACCCTAAAAGGCCAATGGAAGCCTCCACGTGTCTCTTCAATGCACTTTTGGTATGATTCTTAAAAGAAAAATCCCCAAATGAGCGTAGACCTAGGGTCATTCAAACTTGCTTCTAAATAGGCGGAGAAGGAAGAAAACAATAAAGACAAGTGAAACGAACTCAAAGATCATGTTGGCAATGTGTCTAGTATTATTATTTAGGAAGCAAATCTACGTGTGGGTACTCAATACCATTGATCTTTTGGTCTTTCCTCTAGTGGTGTTTCTACCATTTTTGAGGTTGTCAGGATTCTGACCTACCACCATAATGAAGTATGGGTTTCCTTTCCTTCCCAACAAGGAACAACACATGGAGGCATGGGATTTGCAGTGGAACACATCATTGTTGCAAGAAAATTCAATGCTCTTTTGGGGTAGTTGAGGTAGGATTCAAATTCTTCTCTCTTTTCTCTCTCATATTCCTCGTATATATTGTAAGGAGGGGCATTTCTACAAAAAAATTGGGTCATTTTTCTCTCTTTCCCCCTTTCTCCTTCTTCCCTAGGGTTTAATGTGGAGCTTAAGCCTTCTCTCTTTACTTTGTAATGCCATTTTCTTGTGTCTTGCCCACTGATGAACTATGTGAACTCGTGAAGCAATGAAATTTGTTTCATGATGCATTTTGTCCATCCTTTTCTTATTTTATTGTCTCTTCTTTCCTCTCACCATTAAAGGGTATATTGTGCATATTTCTTATGTTTATTGCATGTATTGAGAGTTGTGTTTAATAGGTTTGAAGTGGTGTTCTGTGTGAACTTTATCTTTTTCTTGTAATGCATCTTGTCCGTCCTCTCCATTGCTCACCTCTCTCCACTTCAGGTAGTTGGATTTGTGACCAGCAACTTCCTTTTCTGTTGTATCACTGCTTTAGTGTAGGATTTATTTTCATGCAATCTCTCTCCCTGGTACTTTTGAAGGTTAGATTAGGATTAGATAGTTTTCCTGCATTAGAGTAGCTTGTGGCAGGTAGTTTAAGAAGAAGAAGTTGTCTTTCTTTAGAGGACCATATCGAGCCCGCAAGTCCCACATCTTGAGAGATGGTCCAATGTTATTGAGATTACACTGAATGCCCCTCTCACATCTAAGGCAATTCAAGGGTGTTGTGATTCTGCATCAACAGTTTTGGCACTCTTGGTGGGACACTGGAGTAATATTTTTCTCATCTTTCCAAGGTGTCTTGTTATCAAACAACAAATCTTAAGCCACTGTGCAACCACACATCAAATATTTTGGCATGCCCGGTGGGATAGGTTTGAAGCACCATACCACTTCATTTCATGAATTTGATGTGTTCTTAGTGAGATTCAACCATTCGAGGCACATTCAAAACATATATGATGACTCCATCTAGTCAACAACCCATTCTCTATGTTACAGATTTCTTTCCATCCATTTCCACCCATTCTTCTTTCCACATCTTCCATCTTATTCCATCGCATGAAGTTGTTCAATCAAGAATTCATTCCCAACTTGGATTTCATACTTATAATAGCAATGGTGCAGTCCACCTCAAATGTATTTCTTAACTCCTCCATATCAGCATTATGATCAGATCTAAAACCATTATGCTTAACCATATGAGCAGTGTAAAAACCAATTTGGCTATGTAGCTTATCAAGAGAAAGGGTGTGCATATGATGATAAAAATTACATAGAGAATGCTGATCTACTAGAGAAGATTCAAATAATGGTAGCTAACACGGTTCAATCCAGGGCTACAACACAAATGAAATCTTTCAGAATTGGTTACAGGGCACCTTGTCCATGGGAAGGCCCTTTTCCAAGACATTATAGCCTACAACAGAAGCTTGACTTCATGGTTGAAATGCTGCCCCAACTCACACAGTGGAGTGAGGATATTGAGGCATATGATCAAAGTGCAAGACAACCTTGTCAATGAGAAAGTCAGTCACCAGCTCCTTATGCTCCTTTTTCCCCATCCCAAGTTTTATCATTTCAGTGGTGTCAAGATTCAAGCCCATTGTATACTGCTCCAAGTGTCAATTTCTCTTCTCCATCTTATAATATTTCATCTCATCTCAATTCCTCTACCCTTTTCCCTTCCAAATCCAATTCCTCTCCACAAGAGCTAAAATTAATACCTTCCCCTCCACCACAGATAGAAAAAAATAGTTGAAGCCCCACCCACCACTCCTACTTTCCCGAGTTCATATCAAGAAGAGACTCAAAAATCAAGTCAAGAAAAGAATCAAGAAGAAGATCCAAGAAAATAAGAAATTATTAGAAGCTCAGTGAGCTTGGCTCTTAGATTCGGAATTGAAAAGATTCCCTTATTGGTTAAGCCTATAGAGGAGGTCAAAGTTGAAGACCCAGTGGTGGCTAAGGTTGATTTTGTAGTAGCAATGGAACAAGAAGATCAATGTTCCATATCCTTTGAATGCAGTGTCCATGATGGCTCTTTACTTAAGGAGAATGCTGACCTAATTCAAGCTATACAATCAATCCAATCAAGGGAAGAAGAAGATACTCCAAATCCAAAAGAGGAGGAGTGCATTCTAGTTTTGGAGGAGAACCGTATAGTTCTAGAGGTTTCATGTATATAGCAGGCCACAGAAGAACCTTTAGTTCTTCCTCCCACTTCATCCCCTTCAAAATCAAATGTCGAAGAAGATTTTGATCTTTTAGACTTCATGTTTGAAGATGAGAGGAACCATGGTGAGAAATTTTCAAATCAGGAGGACACCATGGAGGAGGTTGAACACACGTAGTAGGATAATGAGGAGGTAGATTATCTATCTTACTTGGAGGATTTATTTGATGGAGAGGATCCTGAGGAGATCAGATCATTTTCTTATCCATCATCCACCTTCCAGGCACACAATCCTATTGTCATGAAGGAGATCATTCAATCGCAACAACCTACACTTCATAACAACCCTTTGGAACTAAGGTTGGAGGATCCTAATCTTCCATGTTCTTCACAGGAGGAGGAAGGAAATAGTGATGACACTAGTTCACCACCAGTCATCAAGGTAGAGGATAAGTTGCTTACAGAGGCAATGCAAGGAAAAAATCAACATGCAAGCAACCTCCTTTTTCAAGAAGGTCTATAGGAAGACTCAATTTTTGGAGTTGAATTTCAGAACAAAGGGTATATCTATAGGATCAGACCATGCCCAATCAAATACTTGGCTTCTTTGGAGCTAAAAAAGAAGTTTCTACTAGTCATTCTTGTTGATGGTGAATCACAACACCCATGAATGTTTGCAACTCGATGGGTTGAAACTCTCAGTGTGATTGCATAACATGGAGATTTTCCCAAGTGTGGGACCTTTCAAGTCTGGAAAGCTCTCCGAATGATTTCTAGTTCCTATTCCTCTGTTCAGATGCACACATAAAAATGTAGGGGGTTTACTCAAAAACCTAATCTAACTTACCAAGGAGACAGGGTAAGAAGATGCATAAAAAAAACTTGGACTAACAAAGGTGATGCACCGAGGAATGAAGAACACCTGTCTTGCTAATAAACACAAACCATTAAAATGTAATACAAGATCATGCACAGATAACCAAATTTGCAATGAAAGATTAGGAGGATGTAAATGAACATAGAGAGGGTTGAGAATCATCCACACACATGCATTATTTTCTCCAAAGATTGATACAATACACTACAAAATGCAAAGAGGCGAAGTTGCATTACAGTTTTAAATGGGAGGTTTGAAACCCCACAAATTCACCTGCCAAAGAGAAGGAGGGAGGGGAAAAACAAGAATTTCTAACCTTTAGAAAAAAGCCCCTCCTTACAATTTATAGGAAGAATGAGAGAGGGAAGAGAGAGGAATTCTAAATCTACCCCAACCACCTCTAGGTTGTATTTAATTCATCTCATTATGGCGGTAGGTGAGAACCCTAGCAAACCCAAAAAATGGTGAATTGTATTTTAAATTTTTGAATAACTTTTTCTCACCCAATTAAATATATCTAGTTGTAGTTGGGTAGAGGACCTTGTAATCTTTCTGAAAATTCCAACCTTGCATGAATCCGAGCTCCCTGTGAAAAGTTATGGCCATTTGAATATCTGGGTCAAGGTTTGCTTCCTGTGGGGTTCGGGGTGTCAATGCTCAAAATGTTGTGCCTCCTGAAGGTGTGCCTTGGTGCACCCATCCTCATGTCAACATAATTTTAAGTGCACCATAGGTGCTGAAAATGTGGTGTTGGTGCATTCTAATCTGCGCCATAGGCGCAATGTTTTCCATGTTGGTGCCTTCTAACCTTCGCCATGGGTGCAAATTTTTCCATGTTAGTGCCTTCTAACTTGTGCCATGGGTGCAACCTTTTCCATGTTGGCACCTTATAACTTGCACCATGGGTGAAACCTTTTCCATGTTGGTGCCTTCTAACCTACAGCTTAGGTGTAACTTTTTCCATGTTAGTGCCTTCTAACTTGCACCATAGGCACAACTTTTTCCATGTTGGCACCTTTTAACCTGCGCCATGGGCGCAAATTTTTCCATATTGGTGTCTTCTAACCTACGCCATAGAGTGACTTTTGGTGCAAATAAATGTCAGGTTTTGAGTTTCTTTGATTCCCATATTCTTATGTTGGTCTATATTTACCTAGGGGGAGATATATACAACAATTTGGTGACTCAACGGGATCACATGCCTGCTAGGTAGAAGATCAGTGGCCTTTTAGCAATCCATTGGGCATGGAGTGATAAGCAATAACCTGAAACCAACCTGATATATGATCTCAAGCCTGATACCACAACTCCTTCTCTGAGAGCACGCTGAAATGTAGAAATTCAACTTGAGAGCAACAAAACCTATGCCAAAGCACTTAGGGAAATTGAAACCTAACTACAACAAGACAATGTGCATCTGCACTTAGAGGAATTGAAATCTACGATAATATTTACAAGGGTAAACCTTTTCCTTTTAGTAGCAATGTTTAAGATAGATTTCGTTAACCGGAATTGGGAGTTCTTCTCCATCTAATGTAGACAATTGGAAGTAATTACTAATTTTACATCCCGTGACCATGTAGGGGCCACTCCAAATGGCATCAAACTCTAAATGCTTTCCTTGTTTTTCCCAATCTGCATCCCATTTTAGAACTAGGTCCCCTTCCTAGAATGTCCTTGCTCTTGCCTTCTTATCAAACCATCTTTTTACTAAGGCCTCATCCTTCTCAATTGTTTAAACTACATGTTCTCTGATTTCTTCCAATTCCATCAACTCTGCATACCTGGCCTCCATTGGTTCGAACTCAGACAACTCCAATTGCTTCATGAGCCCCAATGCAGGTAGTTCTAATGATATAGGCAATACTGCATCCTTCCCATAAACTAGCTTGTAGGGAGAATTACCTATAGACCTCTTTGGTGTTATCCTGTCAGCCCATAATGCTGATTTTAGCTTGATATGTCATGTTCTTTGGTTTTCATCCAGAGTCCTTCTGATGATCCTTAGCAAATTCTTGTTCGTGGACTTTGGTTGTCCATTACCCTACGGGTAATAGTTTGAAGAGGTGCTCAAATAGATTCCATTCTTGATATGCCCATTCTGTAATCTTGGAACCTATGAATGCCAATGCATTGTTTGATATGATAGTGGCTGAGCACACCGAACTTGGTCACTATTCCTTCATAAAAGTCCAGTATGTTATACTCATTTGCTTCTTTGAGCACTAGTTGCTTTGGTCCACTTGGTAAAATAGTCTGTTACCGTGAGAATCCACTTGTGGCCTTGGCTTGAGTTTGGATTGATGACCCCAATGAAGTCAAATCCCCATTGCATAAATGGTCTGGTCAACCAAAATTGGGTGCAATGGAAGTGCTTCTAGTCTTTCTTTTTCTATGAAGAGTGCACATTTCTTGCACTTTCTTATCCATGTATAGCATTCATTGAACACTGTGGGCCAATAATACCCTGCCTTCATTATCTTGAGAGCTGTTATCTTGTGGGGAAAAATGTCCTCTAGAATCTCCATCATGAAAATCTTATAACACCGTCTCAATTTGACCTGTCCCAATGCACCTCAATAGAATTCCATTGATGTCTTTCTTGAACAAAACACCATCAACAAGCACATATGGAATGGCTTATAATCTGAAGTATCTCCTTTTTTATTTGCTCAATTCTCAGAGGGCATAGGATTGTCCTGTAGGAAGTGTATCATATTATGAGTCCAACAAGGAGTGCAAGCACATCATCATTTTCATGTTCTTGACCATCTTGTAGTACCAAGATAGTCTCTTTTTCATCACCTGCTTCAACTTACCGACTTAAAGCTAGTTGTTCACATAGTCCCTATTCCACGTACTAGTTTTGTGACCTTGATCTCGATGTCATATTCCATGACTTGGGTTATTCATCCTACAAATTTCTCATTCAGATCCTTATTTAGAAGGAAGTCCTTGACTCCCACATGAGAGACCAACAATTGGATCTTGTTTTTTGAGACTAGGTGCTTGAATTTCTTTAAGATCCTGATCACTGCAAGGAGATGCTTTTTGATGAAAGAGTACCTAGTTTCGTATTCCTCCAAGCCTTGACTAAAGAAAGCAACTAGTTGTTCTAATTGCTCTTTGTTTTCCGGTACTAGGATTGCAAAAATTGTGTCTCCACCACCGAAGGCATATAGCATGAAGTCCTTCGAGAATTCTGGATTGACGAGAGTTGGAGCTTAAGATATAGCCTCTTTTATTGCCTCAAAACTTGCCTTACCTTCAGATGTCCACTTAAATGCCATGTCTCTTCTTTAACATCAGCATCATTGGCTTAATGAGAGTTGCAAAGTTTGGAGCAAACCTCTAGAACAAAATTGATCCTTCCTAAGAAGCTTTGAAGAGCCTTCTTGTGACTTGGCAATGGAAACGCTCGAATTGCTTCAACTCTTTCTAGGTCAATTGTCAACCCCTCCTTTAAAACAATATGGCCTAGAAGTTTTCCTTTGTGAGCCAAGAATATGCATTTTTTGGGATTCAATGATACCCAAAATCTTCTACACCTCTAAAATACCTGCCTCAGATGAAAGAGGAGATCAGCTACATTTTTAGAGAATACAATGATGTCGTCAAGATATATCAGAACTATTTTATTGATCAATCCCTTGAATGCCATATCCATTTCCCTTTGGAAAGTGGCTCCAACATTTGATAGCCCAAATGGCATCTTCTTGTAGGCATAGGTGCCCCATTTGGTGGTGAAAGCTGTCTTGAACTGGTTATCTTCTTTCACCATTATCTAATTATACCCTGAGTAGCCATCTAGGAGAGAGGATCTCTCTGAACCAGATACCACTTGCAATATTTGTTCCATTGAAGGAAGTGGGTAATGGTCTTTAAGAGATGCCCTGTTGAGGTCTCAGAATTCCACACATAACCTGATTTCTCTACTCTTCTTCCTGATCGGGAACCAAGTTTACAACCCAACTTGAGTGCTTGATTGGGAATATAATGCTTGCCTCTATTAGCATTGTTAAGCTCTTTCTTCATTAGATGCTCAATGTGAGGGTTGACTAGTCTCTGCTTCTGCCTGATGGGTTTAACATCTGGATCCAATTCTATGGTATGTTGTGCCAACTTTGGATTGAATCCTCTCAAGTCTTCATAGCTCCAAGTGAAGACATCTAGAAATTCTTGGCAAAGCTATATGAAATTTGATTTCTCCTACTCAGTGGCCACTTTACCAATTTGAAGTGTTTTGCCTTCCCCAACTAGAATTGGCTCTGAATATTCTCTCTTGACCTATATGTTAGCCTTTTCCTTACAGAACTAATCGTTAGGGTTGAAGATAGAATCTAGTGTTACTAAACCCTTGGGAAGCTTGTTTGTCCGCAGCTGCACTACTTGATCCCCGTACTGCTGCTCTAGTCTGTCATGATTCCTAGCTGAGAATTCAGCCTCTTCTTACAAAAAATTGATGATTTGTTGATCATTCTCAAACACCTGCTAGCTTGTGTTATTATCTAGAACTGTTGACCTCACGATCACATGGATATGTGGTTGTGTTTTTTCCCTTCTAATGTTGTCAACCACATCAAATGTTTCTCCAACTCCTATGAGCCTATCCACTAGTTCATTTTTCTTCCTGGGTATGGACACGATGTTGAAAGCTCTGAAATCCTCAATAAGGTCCCATACCCTATTCTTGTAGTTCTTCAGCAGGTCATTCTTTGTAGCATGTTGTCCCTTGACTTGGTTGACAATTAGCTCGCTATCCCCGAACACCTGCAAGTTCTTTATGCCCTTTTTCCTGGCCCAATGAAGTCCATGAATCAATGCCTTGTATTCAGCCATCTTGTTTGAACAGGAAAACTGGAAATGAAAAGCTAAAAAATATTTGACGTCTTGTGGTGAAATCAACATTGCACCACCTCCAGCACCTTGTCTGTTTCTCAAACCATTGAAAAATAGTTGCCAAAATCATTGTCATCCTTTTGTTTAGGATGAATGATGTCAGGAATGGGTGAATTTTCTTTGTGTACACAATACATGCCCAATTCAGATTCTTCAATTTCCTTGTATTGGTAAAATACATGACTCTTGTTTTCCCATTCATCCAAAGTCAAATCGAGAATTCCCTTGAACTTAGTACCTATTTCTAGATCATTTGAACACTCCTCCTGATCAAAGGCTAAGCAATTTGCATTGATCAGACTTGGCACATGAGGTTCAATATGGAAATTAGAAATTGGTTCTGACCTGATTGTTGCTTTGGTCCCATACCTCATCTTGAAAATCATGTGTGACCAATCTGTAGATAAATATCCACTGATCTTTACAGTGAAGTCTCTTGATAGACACAACGCAAAGAGTGGCGGAAGGTCAATCACAAACACATCTTATAGAACTATAACATTAGGAAAGGCATGTAGTGTTAGGATTAACCCTTTTATGACCCCAATTGTTTAAACTGTCGTTCTATCGAGTTGTACTACTCCTTTCAACACTAGCTCATACTTCAAACCTAGTTGATCTGCTATTTTCTTCGGCATCACTGAACTACTTGCCCTTGAATCTATCATGCAGTTGTGTACCAAGTGGTTTCCAACAACCAATGACACATAGAATGGTGGAGGCTTCAAATTCTTGCTTGATTGACCCCCACCTGGTTGCACTGCATTAGTGAGAACTTTATCCTGTCCCTGGTTTAATACATTCGAGGCAGACCAATTAGCCATCACAGCTTGCAATAAATCTCATTATCTTGAGATCACCAGTGATTCCCACATAGAAATGTTCACATGTGTCTTCTTCATTTGATTGATGACATTGAAAGGGGATGATCTGTCTTTTTGTTGTCCCTTACTTGGCGTAATCTTTTCTAGAGCTTGAATAGGTGCATGTGTTGCTACAATAGGTACCTTAGGCTGATTTTGCACATTTGGAACTACATTTGGTCGACCGACCCCTTGTTGTGTAGGAGTGTGCTGAGAAACAACTGGATTAGATGGTTGCCCCTCTTCTATGCTTCTCTTGTTTGACCGTGTGTTGACAGCCATGCCTTGAAAGGGTTGTTGGTTAACTTCACAAAAGTCTTCCATTTGCCAATTAGCCAACGTGGTTTCTATTGGAGGAGCTTCTTGTTTTGTTTCTTGTTGCTGATTCTCTATTTGGCTTGGTTCTCGAGACACACCAATGGTTTGCACCATCAAGGCTTGATTTAGTGAACCATTGAAACATGTTGACTGATTGTGAGGTAGATTGCAAGGGTAACACCCGTCATACTCTTGTGCCATGTTGTTTTGTGTTGGAACCAAGGCTCTTGAGGATGTCGTTGCGTTTGGATGTTGTCCCTGCTTTTGGTTTTGATTTGTAGCCTGAGCCAGTGGTCTATTTTGTTGGTATGGGGGCCTAGCTTGGTACTGCGCTTAAGGCTGCTACGGTCTAACACTTTGAGTTTGTTGTCTTTTGATAGTCACCAGCTCATTTCCAAGGTTCTGTAGCTATTTCATAACCTCCTACAGTTCCTTTGAAGTGTTTGAAGAAGTCGATGCCTCATTATTGCTTTGATTTCTAGGAGTTGGGATGGGATTCAACTCCATTGTTTTACTAATTGTAGGATTTCCCATATCTAGATAGAGAGGCATTGACAGCCTTGGAGCAAGCTTGCCAGCTTGGATCAAATAGTTATCTTCTCTGATAGTTGTGTCATAGGCCCCTGGTAGCGTTGTACCTCCCATTGATTGGATCATCATGGCTATGTCTGAATTTATAGCCTTTAAGAAAAAAAGGAATGCACCTTCGGTGGTTGGTCTAATAGCTATTGGAATCCTGTCCCATGTCCATTGTAATTTGAAGTTGAAATTTTTTATTTGTTCATTACGAGCTCTTTTAATTTTCGTCAGTTGTTCCAATAAAGACAAATTGTCTACCCTCTCCCTGAATTGGTTGCAAAGAGCTGAAAAAAGTTGGTTCTAATTCGTAATAGACCCTGCTGCTAGGCTCCTAAACCACTGTAAGGCTTTACCTTTAAAATATGAAGCCAACTTGAATGAAACATCCATTTCATTTATTTCATGGATTACACATGCATTGGAAATATCCTGGATGTGGTCAATAGGAGTAGTATGATTTTCTCCTATGAAATAGGGGATACTCTTTAGCGCTGCAATTGGAACCTGATTCTGAGCATTTAGGGTGAGTGGACTACTACCCGTGAAATTGACAAAGGGATTTGGTGGTAGATGTGCCATTATGATTGGCCTAAGAACTCTGGTTGATGCGAGAAAAATTCTACTAGGTGGAGGTGTAGACAAAGTCCAGTTAGGTGGAGATGGTGATCTTTGTGGTCCTCTTCTTCTCCTTCCTCTGCCTTGTGATAGTTGCAAGTAGACAAATAGCCCCTCTTCTCGAGTATTAGACCTGGTTCAAATTCTTCTCATGTACTTGGGAAATTTTTACTGCTACACCACTAAATTCTATCCCTTCAGAATCACTAGATGTGTTAGAGAACGAGCCTCAAAAGGATGGATTCTGCCAAGTTACACACCAAACTTAACAATATTAAAAATACAATTTAAAACTTTGAAGGACCCAGAAGATACAGTTCTTCAATTCAGTTATTGGGTCTTGTTGTGTAGCTACTAATCCTCAAAAGGTACAGGTAAAACTCAGGTCATGCAAGGTAACTTACAAATCTTGAAATACACTGTGTCAGAAATTGGGACATGCTTGACACCTAGGAAAACCCGAAATACTAAAAACTATGAAATTTTGAAAGTCAAAATCTCAAAAATATAAGAATACCCTTTTGAATATTATCCCCCGATCTATCAACTAGTGAAATTTTGACTTGTTTTGAGCAAGTTAAGCCCTTGAAAATTGATTTCAGAGTTCAACCTGGGAGGTGAAAAAATCTGAAATTGTAAAACATCCAATTTCTAAGTCCCAATTTCTTAAAAAATCCTTCAAATCTTGTGGAATGACCTCTTGGTGCCAAAACTATTGATGGTGAATCACATCACCTCTGAATGTCTGCAACTCGATGGGTTGAGACTCTCAGTGCAATTGCGTAACATGGAGCTTTTCCCAAGTGTGGGACCTTGCGAATCGGGAAAGCTCTCCGGATCAAGGCCGGGTCCTATTCCTCTTTCAGGATGCACACATAAAAATACAGGGGGTTTACTCAAAAACCTAATCTAACTTGCCAAGGAGACAGGGTAAGAAGATGCACAAAAAAAACTTAGACTAACAAAGGTGATGCACCGAGGAATGAAGAACACCTGTCTTACTAATAAAAACAAACAATTAAAATACAATGCAAGATCTTGCACAAATAACCAAATTTGCAGTGAAAGATCAGGAGGATGCAAATGAACATAGAGAGGGCTGAGAATCATCCACAGACATGCATTATTTGCTCTAAAGATTGATACAATACACTACAAAATGCCAAGAGGCAAAGTTACATTACAGTTTTAGATGGGAGGTTTGAAACCCCACAAATTCTCCTACCAAAGAGAAGAAGGGAGGGGAAAAAGAAGAATGTCCAACCTATAGAAAGAAGCAAAACAAGAATGTCCAACCTTGTGTGAATCCGAGCTCCCTGTGATAAGTTATGGCCATTTGAACATTTGGGTTAAGGTTTGCTTCTTGTCGGGTTCGGGGTGTCAATGCTCAAAATGTTGCACCTCTTGAAGGTGCACCTTGGCGCTCCCATCCTCACGTCAACATACTTTCAAGTGCACCATAGGTGCTGAAAATGTGGTGTCTACGCCTTCTAGCCTGCGCCATAAATGCAACTTTTTCCATGTTGGTGCCTTCTAACTTGCACCATGGGCGCAAATTTTTCCATGTTGGCGCCTTCTAACCTGTGCCATGGGCGTAAATTTTTCCATGTTGGCACCTTCTAACCTACACCATGGGTTCAAATTTTTCCATGTTGGCACCTTCTAACCTGCACCATAGGCGTAACTTTTTCCATGTTGGCACCTTCTAACCTGCGCCATGAGCGTAACTTTTTCCATGTTGGTGCCTTCTAACCTGCACCATGGTGTGACTTTTGCCACAAAATAAATGTTGACTTTTGAGTTTCTTTGATTCCCATATTCTTCTTTTTATCTATATTTACCCAGGGGGAGATATATACAACAATTCTCGCTCATGAACATGAGGATGAGTTTCAGAGTACTCAACAATTAGAGTACCCAAGTGTAGAGCAACTAAAAGAAGTATTTGTCTTGCTTCCGGTTCATACCTTAATTATTTGGGTGGAGGATCAATATTAATAAGTCCAATAATATTAAAATATTTTATTATTAATAATATAGAAAAAAAATTAACCCAACTATCAAAAGTAATAATGGAATGTAGTTAGCAATATTGACAAGTTAAATACTTGCACTCTCTTTCCTCTCTAACAATTTATAAATATTGTATAGGAGGTAAAAAGTAATACATTTCATTTCCCTTAACAATTTGTAACATATTTACAATAATTTTTAAATGAGAATTACTACTTTAAAACCACTTCATTGGCCAAATAAAAGACTATTATAATTTAATTTCTTTTCCATCAATAATACAAGAAAATGAACAAATAGTCTAACTTTTCCACTACATGCCTTTTAAGTAATACAATAAAATTTAATATTTCCTTCATACAAATTTCCCAACATTCCACAAGAGACTTTCAACAATTTTTCCAATAATTTTTAGAGAAAGAGGAACACACTTATGTGAGACAATAATCAATTACAATGGGAGAAAGATGTTTCCCCTTTTAACTTCATTTCCATTACAACAAAACTAGCTTTACTAAAATTTATTTATTTCCTTTACAACATACAATACAATATTGATCACTGATAACCAATACAAATTTTCTTCCAAAATAATACAATAGTCTTCCACTTGAAGTGGGGAATTTTACAAGAATGAAATTATAAATGAAATATAATTTTGTCTTCTGTTGTTGCTCTAAGAATCAAATCTCCAACCAAGCTCCATATTCTCTTCATTTGATCACAACAACCAAAAATGGGGGAGACGAACCACTCTCCACCCAACCAAAACTCCAATGAGAAGAAGAAGCAATTCTTTTCATTAGCCCCCGAGCCCCAACCACAAAGCAATAAGAGATGTTTCAACACATGGTAACGAAAAAAATGCTTCCACATTCACTTTGAAGCAACAAACACATAATAGAGATAACCACAAAAAATATTTTTTTTTAATAGAATAATTTCCCAAACAATGCCTTCTAAATAGCAAGAAGAGATAGGATTAATGGGGGTGCCCTTGTGTCTCCAAAGGGTTTGGATGCCCACCTCTAAAATCATCCAAAACATAATCAAACCAAAATCTATTATGCCTCCCCGCAACAACAAAAATATGTCTCTTATGCCTCCCTCACTCTTATGCCTCCCTCTCCCTTATGGATCCCACAATACATAAAGTAATAAAATATAACAAGGTGGGGCATCCAAAACCCACTCCCTCTTAAACATACAAGGAAAATCTTATGCCTCACAACATATTTCATCCCCTTATCCAAATCTCAACACAACCTAAGATCAAATTACTACCAAAAACTTCAATCAAGAATACAATTTCATATAATCACATAACATGCAAGAAAACATGGAAAAAATAAGCGAGAAAGATCCTACCTTTCCATTGTAAAGATCCTCTTTAAATCTAGTCCCAAAATATTCTAACACAAGCAATTTTCCAAGCACCCTTCAACTCCCACAAGAAATCATCCAAAAAGAGAGCTCCAAAAATAAGTGAGTAACCCCAAATACCTCCCAAAAATTTCAATAACTAGAAAAGAGGAGGAGGAAGCTGATGTGGCTCCAAGTAGGATGTAACATCTTTTCTTCTGCACTCCACATCACCCAAGTCAAACCCATACCTCAAAGCATAATTAATAAGTGGTTGAAAGGAATGTCAATTTACTTACACAAACTAAACCCACACCCTTAAGGACTACAACTAAATACATGTAAGAAAGTGCAATAAAAACTTACCTTTTTGTCTTCCCAAAACACATATTGGGGTCTATTTTTGACCCCCCCAACCCATAATTAGGGTTGGTATAATAAATTAAGAGGTGTGGGACAAGTTTAACTTGTCCCACAAGCCTCCAAAATTGGCCCTTAAGGTTAAATCCGAATTTCTAAGGAGAGGTAGAGTGTAAATCACTCAAGATCACATACAATTCCCTTACAACACATAAAAAAAGAACCATCTAATCTAATAAATGAATTCTTGTCCCATCTATAATTTAGTTTAGTGACATGATTAATTTAATAATCTAGACACAAATTAAATAAATGATAATAGGGAAATACATCACTATAAAATCACATACTAAAATTAAATAAGGAAAAAAAAAATAAAAGAAAAACACACAAACCCCTTGGTTACAATTGGAGGTGATTCCCCCCCATGGGGACCCCCTAACAAAAAACAAGACACCCACAACATAACACAAGTTTCCATGGTGACCATTGTTGAATCCATCTGGTATTCTAATGTGGTTTGTCTCCAATCCCCCATTAATTGTTCTGATATGGTTGCCTACAAAACACATAATACCTCCTTCAGCCTCGTGGCCGCATCAAAACATTCAAGATAAAATATATAAATATAAATCCACAATCATCTACATATGAATCAAATCATCATCTAGACAAGTAATGTTATTATTTTCAATTTCCAATAATATCTAAATTCTACATTTTATCAATACCAATAAGATCACAATTTAGTTCAACTGCTAAGGTCTACTCAATATGACAAGAATGTTGAATGTCATAATATATGACCATGTCAATAACACGTCATCATCAATAGAAAATGTCTCTAAGAATCCACACACATCATACTATGAATCGAAATCCAACAATTGTCCAAGTATCTCTATCATCTAATCATCATGGTAAGTCAAAATGATACAATAATATTTATGTATAACTAATAGTAATCAAAATCAAAAGTAATAAGTGTCGAAGGGAAGTCGGAACTGCATAATAAGGTTAATATGAATTTAAAATTTTCATTAATATTTGAAAAACATGCATAAAATAGTAATATAGTGTATTCACACAATTAGAATTTTACATTAGTTTCGATTAAATATGCTATAAATGAAAATTTAATAAATAAATATGTACAATAAATTCTGCACCACTAGATTTTCCCATAATATATTGTGGTATTTACACACTATGTTTTTCTTAGTATTTTAAAATAATGTTATGATAAATATATCATTTGGTAATGTGGTATGTGACACTATCTTCATTTTAATTTCCTTAAAACATTTAAAAAATTAAATTTTCTATGTAATGGTACATGTTTATATTAAAAAGTTTAAGATTAGTGCATAATTCTCATAATATTTAATGTGGCTTATTTATAATATTATAAATTTATATCAATATTCTTAATGGACATTATAATATACATATGTTTGGTGTAGTGTGATATTTACATATTACATATTAGTCTTCTTATATATGTAAAAAAAAAAAAAAATTTAATGTGGCATTTCAACAATATTAATGTTCATAAAATATGTGATAAGTATAATTGTTGTGGATAATATTCATAATAAGTTTTAATATTATTTTCTAAAAAAAGTGGAATTTCTGTAATGAAGGTTTGAAGATGTGATTTTTCTACAAATAATTATCAATATAAATTTACTGTAGAAAATCCATAATAATTAAAAATCAATAACTAGATTATCATAGAGATGCCATAATTTTTCTACAAATTGTAGAAATTTTGTAAAATAATTTTGGTTAAAAGTGATTGTTTATTGTAGTGAATATTCACATCCTTTCAATCAAATTTCGGGTCATATGTGTATCTCCATTCCATATCTTAATGTTAGTTATTTACATTAAAGTACTAATTTGTAAGCATATTTATTGAGCATTAATTCACTTTTTTGTAAGTGACTAGAAATTTCACTTGTGGGTAAAAAAGAGAAAGGAACGCATGAACTCAAGTCTTATCCATATTGCATCCATTAGGGAGATTTTATTTACATTTCATTTATTTTAGTCCATAAATTTTTAATTACAAGATTAAAATTGGGACATCTATAGTACCCTATAATGGGACTAAATACACTTGTAAATAATCATTGATAAATATATATTTATATCAATTATTCAAGTAATTTACCTAATTCTTCATGCATCTCACTTAATCACATAATCCAAACCACTAAAATCATTATTGTCACTTAGTTTAACTCGCAAGTAATCTTTTTAGTATGTATAACACACATATTAAGACTCGTGGACACTTGTTTATAGTTTAGTATCATGTCCTAAACTAAGTGATGGCATAATCATCTAGAAAAGGAAGAATCAACCAATAGTTTTGACCCTAGATTAAGTTATTAATGATAACTTCCAATGATAAAATTTACAAATGCACAAGTTACAATGGTCTAGATAAGCTCACTTCAATTACAAAATGATTCACAAATGTAATATTTAAAATAATATACAAGCTACTCATTAGGGACACATAATTTATTTTGTTATGTAGGGGATCTCATAGTGAAGATATCTATGAAGGAATATCATATCATTATCAATCATTGAAAGAAACAAGAAGGTTTTCAAGTCTAAATACATTTCATGTTTCCTCCCTAATTTAATTTCACATAATATAAATCACACCAAATACTGTTTTCAAGTTTATAAAGGCCTTATTAACGTCTTTCAAAAATAATTGTTACTCCAAACATACACACGTTATCCAAGAAGGATAATTCTGTGTGGCTTGATCCCTCTTTGGTGAATTGCTACATAGTGTAATTATTATAATTCCAATTAGAGTGGTGTGATTTTAATCCAGTCTAATTAAACTAACCCTATTTTAAAGTCTTCAACCAAAGATCTCATGTTTACACAAAGAAGAAACTATTTTCAACTATAAACCAATAAACACTGAAAAATACTAAAAACGAGTTTTTATAATCTAGATCCATATTACATTATCAAAAGGATTAATCTACTTTAGTTTTCATAAAAACTTGGACATTTTAGTTCATTTCAATTAAACCTACCATGCAATAAGTTTCATCAGTCCAATTTTTAGGACTAATCATGACATTCTTTACATGTCATTTCTCAACATAAATATCATTGTAACTTCATAAAATTTAATTTTGGGTGAATATGTTCATAAAACCTAACTATAAATTTTAACATAGGTTTAAAAGTTTGTATGCTTATGTACATGATCATTACATGATTTAGTATCTATGTATTTAATGTATTTACTCCATCTACACTTTTATATCATATTTTAAAACATCTCTCATTAATCATAAATTTAACACTAATTTTGATTTTTAACACACCTAAATATAACACATGAGAATTTATTCGTAAAAAAATTTCATGAACTAAGGGTGTTTGAGTGAGTTTTGTTTGTTCAAATTATATATTATTGGCATATTGTTGTCCCTTATACATGTCCTTAGATCTTCCCTTAACAATTCATGGATTTTTCTTTCTCTCTTGTTTCTAATTCGACCAACATGGATGTAGTGCCTGAGAACAAATGAATAATAATAATAATAAATTTATAAAGGACATAAAAGGTGGATGCAAGGAGTTGGATGTGAAGGGACTAGGTGAACACCCCCCACCCCCCCACCCCCACATGTGAAGGCATGTGGTCCTCTTGACAAAGCACATGGGCCTTTTGAAAACATGTCATTTTCCCATCACAATAATTCAAAAAATTTATTGCATCCAATTGGATTTCATGCTGAAAACTAAACTCTAGTTAAAGACAAAATAAATTAGCAATAGTTGGTTGGTTCGTAGAAAATGGAGAAGGGATGGAAATTGTTTTTTCAGATGTCTTAGTTGAGTGCCCTAGGAAATATTCTTTCAAATGTGGATGCAAACATATCTTGAATGTGATCAGTTACCTTTTCAAGCTTCCTCCTATCATGTGCGCCAAATTAGAGGTTTTATCAAATGATATAGTTGGAAGTGCTATGGTAGATAGGCATGCAAAATGTGGAAGCATACACTTGGCATGTCAACTATTCGTCTAAATGCCTGAAACGTGGCCACATGGACTAGAATGATGGAAGAATATGTATGAAATGGGTTTGTTACAAAGGTTGTGGAACCTTTCAAGCAATGGAAATCTAGGCTTCACAACCTTTTCCAGCACCCTCCATTTTTATGCCAAAACATGAGTTCTTGATGACATTATGGACATACATCAAAGCATAATGGAAATCTGATTTATTTCCAACTTCCTCCTAGCATATGCCAAATTAGGGTTATTGTTAGGCATGTAGTTACAAATTCTTGGGTAGCCTTGGATCAAAAATGTTGAAGCATACAAATGGCATGTTTGATAGGAAAGATGACCATTGTTTACTTGCAATCAACTCATCCATTGAGAAAAGTAGACCTAGGATAGAGAGAACCAACATCGATTTATAAACAGAAACCGATTGGTATCTATAATTTCCCAATCAGTCTTCTCAGTAATGCAACTGTAGCTTTTAGTGTGTCTTCAAATATTGCTCAAAAGGTGTTCTTATCTGATCTCAAATGAATAAATATGTGATTCAAAATATGGGTTTATGGGAATTCAATAAAGGGATCCTCTTGAGTTGCATACATTACTTGTTATCTTGTTGCATAAGGATTGAATGGACTAGGGAGGGGATGCAGTTAGAGATTAGTAAAAGGACACTGCAATAATTATTTGAATGTATTAATATGAACAAAATTACATAGATGATTATGATGAAAATGGTTGTTGTTGTACAATGCATACCAATACTTAACTACTTAAGTCAAAGGTTTGAGATAACGACTATTATCATGTTTAAATTCATTTGGTAGAAGTGACATATCTTCCATTTCTCTAATGAGATCGGTTATTGCTATATGATGCCCTTGAATTCAAATTCTCTATTCTTCTAGATTTCCATATGCAATGTGGGTTGAGCCAAGAATTTGAAAGCTCAAATTGTTTTGTTGAAGTGTCTTTAGAAAATTTCAAACAATGTACACATGGGGGATTTTCTGAATGCTCACTCTACTTGAAAAAATGTCCATTAGAGATGCAGAACCAAATCTTGCAATATCAATCGGATTTTTTCCTCCATGCATGCTTCATCTCTCCCTAACTTTCATAATTTTTGTTCTTTAGTTGTTCATTTGCAGCTAAATAATTTTTTTAAAATGTAGCATTATCATAGAATTGATAGTTTTAAATAAACTTGTTTTCAAAATAAAAAGACGTCATATGGTAGCTTGCGCAATTAAAATATTCCTTGGTAAACAAGCATAAACTCAAATGCTTAGTTTGAGATGATCTAAAAAATTCCTAATGAAACCAGATTTCTATAGTACCCCTTTTTATGAACAAGTTGAAGTTGAGCACCCTGTAAATATGTTGACTAGGCTCTTGTTAAAACAGATAAATAACGATTTTTGTAGACTTGCAAAATAACCTTCGTAACTATGGAAAATAGATGTTAAGTTTCCTAAGTGTACCTTGTTATGTGAGGATTCACTTCAATCCTTGAATCAACCTCGAATGATCGTCTATGATATTTTTAACAGTCGTTTGTAGTGCCCACTTCCCTTCGACACTTTTGATATTGATCATGATACTGCTGAATATATTATGGACATTATTATAGTTTTGATTTAGTATGATATTAGATGTCAGATCATGGATTATTGTTGACTCTGATTCATATATGATGCATGATGGTTGTTAGAGACATTTTATATAGATGTTGACATGTTGTTAGACATGGTTATATATATGTGTGTGTGTGATATTTGGATATATTGAATAGACCAAGAAAATTGAATTTAAAATTGAAGATTATATAGTTGCTGATGAAATTATAAGTGATATTGTTGATTGTCTGGATATTTTTGTGATTCATGTATATATCAATGATTTTGAAATTATATCATATTCATTTGGATGTTCTGATATGGCCACAAGGCTGAAGAGGTATTTTTATTGTGTAGGTTAAAAATATCACAACAAACATCGGGGGATTGGAGACCAACCACATTATAATTCTAAATGAATTCAACAAGGTCACCATGGCAACTAGTTTTGTTTTTGTGTGTGTTGTTAGTGTTAGGGATTCCCATGGGAGGTGCACCTTTAAATGTGACCAAGGGATTTTAGGTATGGTGTGTAAATATTGTGAATAATCATAGTGTTTAGTTAATTAATTAAAAGATGTCATAAGAATTTAATTAAAAGAGTTGTTGGCCATGTTTTAAAGTTTTCTAATCATGTGTAAGTAATGTGTAAGTGATGTGTAAGTTAAATTTTGAGTGTGAAACACTCCACCTTCTTGGAAATTCGAATTAGTCCTTGGAGGCTAATTTTGGAGGCTTGTGGGACAAGTTAAACTTGTCCCCCATACCTCTTAAATTTACATACCAACCTTGCCTGTGGTTGGACAGTTAAATTTAGACTTTTATAATGAATTTTGGGAAGACAAATTGAAGGTTTTAATTAAAATTTTCTTACATGATTCAATTATTTTTTTTATCATTGGCAAATAGTTTTTTTGAAAGGGACTATACCCTTGTTTACAAAAGAAGGCCTAGAAGCCAGAATAAGCAAGAGAACCAGAGAGAAAAGGATCATAATCCAAATGTTACAATGAAGTTTAAAGTAGCCAAAAAATAGCTACCAAGACGAAACAAAACAACAAAATTACTGCAAAAAAGTAGTAAAGGGTCTACAAAAAAACAACAAAAAAACATACAAGGACAGCAGAAGCATCTACAACTACTTTTTAGTAGCTTTGTCAATGATGGTTTTGATATTCTTCCAGGATTTGAACATTCCCAAAGTTGTCATGTGGGCAGCGTCATTATAATCCAGCTGCTCCACGGTCTTCTTACTTTCCTTATCATTACCCCAAAGAGTTGCCGGAACTCCGCTTAGGTTGGAGACACTTTTGACGTGTTGCTCAATGAACTCCTCAATCACCCTAAAGATGGTAATGTTGTAATCATGTCGAGTTTTGGCCTTCCCTAAGCGGGAGTCTAAGGAGTGCAGCTTCTTGTAAATATCTTCAATTTGGCTGCTGTCAACATCCTCCTCCTCCTCCTTCTTCCTCTTTCCTTTCTGTTTTGCCAAGTTTTTAACTTCATCCTTCAACAATTTCATATCAGTCTCTAGGGCTTCCAGCCTTCTTGAAGGGCTTTCCAATTGCACTTCCCAGGGGCTAGCACTGCTGATATTCAGGAGGTCATGAGCAATTTCAAATTCCTGAGAACCCTTCTCCATAGTAAGAGTCTCAAGGTTAAGCTTCCTAGAAGCCCTGTAACCGGTCTCCGCGAGGAAGAGGCTAAGTGAGGGGCGGAGGAAACAGAAGGGGGAATGGGAGAAGATGCCTGAATGGCTGGTAGGGGGGTGACAACAATGGTGGCGGGGGTAGAGAAAGGAGAAACAGGGCTGGCAGCAGCAGAGCCCGGTAGAGGGGGAATCGAGCTAGGGGAGGATGGGAGACCAGGAAACTTGAGGAGACATCATTTGTGCAGCAACAAAATGAGCCCTTGGTGCAACGGAACTACGCCCGAGAATGCTTTTGAAACTCAAAAATGGAGCGTTCAAGAGAGTTCAGCAAGTAATGGGGGAAGCAAACCAAACAATCCCTACGAAAGTGATTAAGAAAAATAAGGTGTTTCGCAGGAACAGTGACAAACCTTACCTCCAAGGAGATGAACCGTATCATCATGCGGGTTACTTCATCATAAGGCAGAGGGATCAAGCTAACAAGCAGGCCCACTGTTATGTAGGTCAGCTTCTCCTCTCCCTCAACAAATCTCCTCTCTTCAGCATCTTTATCGACCCTTTTGTTGAAGAATCGGAAGCCCTCCAAGCCAAGGCCGGTCGCTTCAGCAATAAGATCTTCATTGATTAAGACCTTTGCCCCCCATATTCCACTATCCTCTCCTTCCAATCCTTTTCAAAACGCATAGAGATGCTCTTATCATGTCCCTGAACCTTTTCCATGAAGTTTTTTATGCCACCCTTGCTAAGAATGTTCCACAGCTCAATATTATCTTTCCAGTCTGGGTCCACACTAGGCTCAATTTTACAAGGAGGACCCCCCATCTTCTTTGTTCTGATCTTATTGCAACAAATTCCTAACTGATCTCTAAAGCCAGTCCACTTTTTGCTATAGTAATCCACATAATAATGGAAATGAGAGTCGTTGTTTTTCCCACGATCGGTTGCATGTCTACTGATCTGAGCCTACTGAAAAGCACATGTGAGAATAGCCTGCTCCCTGTCATCAATCACTTTATCGCCGCCTTCGGTTTCCGTGGAGGTTTGAATCCACCTTTTAACAGTCTCAATGCAGCCCGCATGCATGATTTTCAAAACCGTGTATCTCTACTTGAAATTCCCCATATGATTCACACTATCATGATTATTAGACGTGATTTGCATAAACCAATACTTTAAATCAGCACGTGTGGGAGTATTTTTGAAGTTGATCCATGCCCAAAAATCATAACTCATTTCTAGATATTTCTTGCGTATGGAGATCCACCTGAATGCTGTTTTGAAGTTGTTTGGGGATGTTATTATTGTCCCAAACTGTAAGGTTAACATTAATGCCATAATTTGCCAGCACATCTGCCAATTTATTACCCTCCCTATAGGTATGCATGATCCTGATGTTACTAAAAGTATGACTAATACTTATGGACTCTGCAATAAAATCCTTGATGCTCCAACTTGGAGATGAGCATTGTTTAAGAAGATTAATGATATTTAGGGAGTCTCCTTCAATAATGAGGTTCTGAATATTTTGTGTCTGGGCAATTCTTAGACCCCAAAGAGCAGATAGAGCTTTAGAAAAATGATTAGTTTGAATTCCCATTTTACCAGCATACACAGCTATCAGATTGCCTTTATGATCCCATATTGCTCCTCCCCCTGCCGCAATCCCAAGGTTTCCTTTAGAAGCCCCATCAAAGTTCAACCTATACCAATTTAGATCAGGAGGATGCCATTTAATCAAAGATCTATCAATGTTATTCCCGGGATTGTTCCAGCTATTAATTGATCCTATCTGCCAGTTGGATAGAATATATTCTTCATTTTCTGGATATCTCATGTTCTTGGAGGGTTTAAATCCAGCAATATTCTCTTTAATACCATTAGAAATTTTACCAATACTAATCTTGTAGTTTTTCTTTTTATTTCTGAAGATAATATCATTTCTATCCTTCCATATTCTCCAGATTAAATGAGGGATAACCAGCTTCCAGATCCTTTTGACAACACAATGCCTAAAGAGTGGGTTCCATTGAGTCCAAAGCTGATTGAGATCCTTCGGCATCACCAAGAGAGCTTCAAATTTAGAAAGGGAAAAACTCCATATTCTAGTGGCATACTCACAATGTATGAACAGTTGGCTGATATCCTCAGATTCTTTCTTACAAAGATGGCACCTATTAGGGATCATTAATCCTCTTCTCATCACATTGTCATTGGTAAGAATCCTACCTCTGATAGCCAGCCAAAGGAAAAAATTATTTTGGGAGTTAAATCAGACATCCAAATCCTGTTCCAATTGAACTCAGTTTGATTACTATGAAAGAAGTTATTGTAACCAGTTTTGATAGAGTAATTCCCATCATTGGAGTTATTCCATACCAGCTCATCCTTGGAATCCATCTGACTTAATGGAATAATATCTAATTGATCTTGAAGGGATGAAGTAATTTGTTTCAGATCATTTCTCTCCACAGTAAGTTTTTTCCACTTCTTTCTTGTACCATTTTCCTCAATATAGCCCTTGATTTTGATGCCATACTTGTTTATAAGACTGTCCTTGGCCATCCCAAAACTCTCCATGAGGTTTCCATTAAACCAATTATCCTCCCAGAAGTTTATGTCCCTACCATCCCCCACTTTCCATTTACTGCCCTGCTTGATGAAATTTCTGCTTTTAACCAAATTGTTCCAAAAAATGGAACCATTGGGGAGCTGTTCATCATGTAGAAAGGAGTACATAGATTGATGTTTAAGATATTTTGCTTTAATTAAATCTATCCAGGGTTGTTTCTCAGTCAGCATTCTCCAGCCCATTTTAGCAATGAGGGCCTCATTCATTTTCTCAATATCTTTTATACCCAGACCTCCCATAAACTTCGGGGTGCAAACCTTATCCCAAGCCACTAAGTGAAATTTGAATTTCTCATCCATGCCTTGCCATAAATTTTTTTTTTGGATCCTTTCGATCTTATCCCTGAAAGAAGATGGGATCTTGTATAGTAACATGATATAAATTGGCAGATTTGGGAGAGTACTTTTGATGAGCAAGCACTTACCAGCACTAGAAAGAATTACATGATTCAATTTGAGTCCTTATGGGATGTAGAATTTTTGGAGTCTATAATTTTATTGTCATATTATTCACCCACCTCTTTATTGTGCATTGGAGAATTAATTTAAATTTTGTGTTGGAGTTGAGGATGTGTGATGTAGCATCCTACATGGATCCACCTCATCCTCTTCTCTTCCCTCTTAAATAAAATTAGAAATCCTTGCTTTGTTTTGGGGTTGTTGAATATTTTGCATACTTGTTGGGTGAAATTTTGCTATGTGGAGCTCTTACTTTTGGAAGGAAATTAGAGACCTTTGTATGCTTGTTGCTTGTTTCTTTTGGACTGTACTTTGGCATTAGAAAGCTTGTTGTTTTGGAACTTAGACAACTCCTTCATGGAGAGGTAAAAGCTTGGCTCTTGAAATAATCTTTTTCTTTATGAATGTACATGATATTGTGTGAATGTTTTAGCATGTTTGTGGGCTATTTGGATAGACTACCTAGGAATGGTGTAGGAGAAGGCTGTGGGGAATCCATGTGGGGGGGAATAAAGGAATGCTAGTGGCATCAGAATTCTTGTGGAGGGAGTTGGGATTGGGTTTCTACCTTGGAAAAGAAATGGAATTACATTTCTTACTTTGTGGGGTGGCATAAGGAAAATTTGTGGGGGGCATAAGGAGGGATTGTGGGGGGCATAAGGATATATGGGAGATGTTTCATATTGGCATTTTTTTATAGGTGGATACCTATTTCCCATTGGGAGGCATAAGAAACTTCACCCATAGTTCCTTTCTCCTTTTCCTTGCTTGATGGAGCCTTAATCTTGTTTATATGTTTTAATGTACTTGTAAAATACATTCTGTTTTGAACTGTGTTTAAAATGTGAAAATGTTGCATGTGTGTTGTGGAAGCCTTATCACCATGGGTTGAATCACATATTTTATTGCATTATGGTTGGGGATCGGGGACCAATGAAGAAGGATGTCTTATTCTTTTCATTGGATGTCTTGGTTGGGTGGAGCGCGTTTCCTTTCCCCTACCTTTGCTGTGATCCAAAAGGAGAAATTTATGTTGTTGTTCTGGAGCAGAGGAGAAAGACAATTTGGCACTACCTTGTGAAATAAAATCTCATTGTAATCTTTCACAATTTGAAGTGGATGAATTTGTAAATGTTTTGAAATGGAAATATGTTGTATGGATCATGAAATTTGTAAAGTGAAATGAAAAAGAGATAGACTCTATTTTTTCTTTGAAAGAATGTGAAGGAAAGGTAATCTGTATGATGAATTTTGAAGTATGAAAGAAGGAAGTTGTAAGCTGTCCTTTGGAATCAATAAATGGTGTCCTATATTTTTCAAATTGTAATGTTATATTGAAATTTGATCATTTAATTGTTACTGAAATGTCTATTTGAAAGAGAGAAATGCATATGAAGGAATGATAATATTTTGTATTTTGAAATATGTTAAAATTGGAAATCAGAATTTTTATTTTGGCTCTTACATGGTTTGATTAAATCAGTTAAATTTATTAGACAGGAATTGAAATTAATCTCCATACTTGGAAGGTGAAAAATGATAAATAAATCCTTTAGAAATTCATCTTTGTTTTGTATTTCATCCTAGCAAATAATTTATCTAAAATGAACAGTTTGAACCTGCAATTCAAGAAATAAAAAAGAAACATTAAAATTAAACATGATATGATATAAATGAATTCAATTTGGGCTAAAACACTTAAGGAAATATGTCAAAACTTGGCAAAATTGGGCTCAAACCACTTTGCAGTCATTTTCTGTCAAGAAACAGAAATGTTCAAATTGTAAATCATTTAGACAAATTGAAACTTGAATCCTTACTTAAACCCATTTAGGAATAATCCTCCATGTCTATTTAACATGTTGAGAGAGGAGGAAGATGAAATTGAATAAATCTAACAAGTTAAAATTTACCAGTTTGTACTGTATAAGACTGCGGGCCATTTTCTTAAATTGACCCCTTACACTTTATCAAAACCAAAATTAAACAAGCTCTATGCAAAGAGGACATTGAGAGATTTCTAGAAAGTCCTCATTTTCCCAAAACAAGCTCTTTATCCAAATTTATGTCCTTCTAAATTTTTCTTCCTTAGCAGGCCTGCGGCCCGAATTTTTTCCTTTCGGACTTAGGAAATTTTTTAGGAAAATTTTCAAAATTTTCTCCACCACCCTACTAGCTCATAGCCAATCAGAGCCTACCACAAGGAACCATGAGGTCCCAGTGGTGGGATAGGTCATCTTTTTAACTTAGCACTTTCATAAATTTTTGGGAAAATTTTCCAAGTTTTCCCCCGCCGACCCGCAACCAATAAGGTGATGCCACGTGGCATCATGAGGCATTGGTGGAGGAATGGGTTCCTTTTTTTTCCTTTGTGTCTCAGAATTTTTTTGGAAAATGTTCCAAGTTTTCTCTGCTGCTCCGTCGGCCCATAGCCAATCAAGGGTTGCCACGTGGCATCGCAAGGTGTTGGCGGAGGCACAGGTCTTTGTACCCTCTTAGCCCTTTGGGGCATTAAGTCATTTTTCTCCCCCACTGCCCAGTATTCCTCACATTGGCTTAGGAGATATCACGTGTCCCTTGAAGACTTGTGGAAATGCGGGTGTAGAGCCAACTTTTCAACCGTCCGGGAGAATTTGCAAAATGTCTCCCGCCACCCTGCCTTTCCTTCATTTTCCCTGCGCTCCCTTAGACAGTGCCACATGTCCTTAGTGGACCCATGGGAGTGTGCGCACAAATTTTATTTTTTCCCCCTGTGGGAAATTTTTTACAAAAGTCTCCCCACAGCCCGCCAACCCGCCCTTTGGATAAATTTTCACCCCTGGGCCAACAGGCCCACTCTTGGGGAAGATTTTCACCCCAAGGCCCGCCGGCCAATAATTTGAGAAATATGAAGAGTTAGGAGGACTTATTTATATCAATGGAAAGGTGAGGAAATTTCCTATCTAATGGAAATGATTTAGGAAATTTTTTACTACATTAAGTGTGAGAAAAATCAAGTTGAAACTTTAACCCTGTTAGAGAGTGGGTATGGTGAGGAATTTCCCTCTGAACCTAATTGAAACTTATAACCCCAAATTTTGGACCTTATGACCTCTAATAATTATTAACAAAATTAAAGTATACTCTAGTAGATTAGAATTGTTTTCGAACCTATTAGTGACATGTGTTGTCTTGTAACCTAGTTATGGATTCTTTAAAAAAAAAAAATTCCATAATTTTGTAACTAAACCTAGGTTGTTCATGGGTCTTAAGTGAGAGATTTTAGTAGGCGTTACACTTGGTATCAGAGCCATGGGTTCAAATCTTGGACCCTTGGGCACACTAGAAACTTGAGACATGAAATGTAAACCTAGAACACTTTTGAATCTAAGAAAACAAACTTGTTTGGAAAATGAAAAAGAAATAAGTACGAAGAAATATTACATTACTCTGTTGATTTGAACTACCAAAATTAAAATAATAATAAAATAATAAGTTGTTTGAATTGTTGTACTCACTTAGTGGCATTTTATTTCAACCTGGGTAACTAAAAATGTCAAATTAAATTGAAGTTTGTGAACTTATAAGTAGTGGAAACTTGGTTCCCTTTTGAAAATGTGTCATTTTTACAAGTCCTAAATCTTGATTTAATTTTATGATGCGTTAATCCTTTTGAGACCCTTCCTTATTAAATTTGTTGGAATGATGAGTTGTATGGTATGATTCTTGTGGTTGGAAAATAGTTATTGTTTTCTGGGTCAGGAAGAGTTCATTAGAATTTGTTTAGAGCTTCCTTCCTTTGGTAGTTAGGAAAGAGGGTCTAGTTGTCAGTTTTCCATTTTGTTACCCATATGGGAGAGTGGACATTAAGTTTGGGTGTTGTCTAGGACCCAACCCTGCATATGTGTTCTTGTATCTAACCTCGAGGTAGAGTACCCCTATTGGCGGCCATGAAGGGCTGCAAAGTGAATGTGTTGTTAACATTTTTTATTTAACATTTGTAATCTTGTGTTATTTTATCAAGGACCAGCATCTTATTTTACGATTGGATTGAGAAGCTCTGAGGCCCTTCTAGTTATTTATATTTTTGTGAGTATTTTCAGACTTTGCAATGTGGCTACTTATCCACTTTCCTTTATTTCTAATATTTCTTAGACTTTATTTTGATTGGTGACTCAGAGCTCATTATGTTGTTGACTACTTAGCTAAATGTTACGTGGATTTCTTCTTACATGATGAAGAGTTGGTTCTATGCTACTTTTATTCATACATTTTTTCATATGGGGGTACACCCTAGGTGTCTTGAATTTCCTCTTAAGTGCTTAAAGTTATGCCTTGGTTTTGGATGCACGGAACCTTGAGGGTGTCTAGGATCTTAGAGTGAATTTTTCATTGCTTGACGTTATTGGGAAGAGAGTTTTTTGTGTTGTGTATTCTAGTTGGCAGCCTCTTAGCGGTGGTGGTGATTCTCTTAAAATATGATAAGAGCTTGAACCTTTTCGGAGTAAAGGTGTTTAATTGTGGGTTGATGAATTATGGTGGGATCGGTTTGCTTTTGGTTGGTTGTGGATGTTAGTGGAAAAGTGTTTTTCTGGTAGTGGCTTCTCTTCGATGGCATGCTAGTTTTATCAAGAGTTCCTCATTTCATTATATTAAGTAGTGACTTGAGGATTGTATGAATCTTGGTAATGATGGTTAGATTTAATCCCATTCGAGTATTGTGTGTAAATTAAGTGTGTCTGTTTCCCTCTCAACCTATAAATAAGTCTACCCTTAATTTTTTTAGTTCTTATGAATAATACTCTATGAACTATTAATTTTGGATTACGTGGAGACACTTATGGATGCTTTGAATCTTTTATAACATGACGTTGGTGATGATAGTGTAATTAGACCTTGATAATTTAATCTTGATGGTATTTTATAATGTGTTTCTCTTGCAAAACTGTAACTCTTGGTCATAAATCCATGTCAAATAAGATGGTTGATTGTCTACTTACATTTGAAGCTTCTAATGAGTATGTGGTTTTCTTGTAGCTAAAATATTTCCTTATCATTTTGATTGCTTGGTTGGTGGTCTCCTCTGGTAATATGGGTGTAGATTTGAAAAATTTCCTTGTCTTATCAGGTGAGTAAAATATTTTTCGCCAAAACAACAAACAATGTTAAATCCTAGTAGATCAGTAAAAGTAATTATGCTTCCTTAATGGATCTTCCTCGTAACTTCTTTTGAGAACTTTTAGTAAGCTACTAGGAATATTTTATGATACTTGTAATTAGTAGAAAAATATCAAAATATTGTTGTGATCCATGTTGGTTGATTGTTTCCTAGTTCTTACCAAACTAATAATGTGCTTTCTATGTTGAATGTCCCTTGTTTCCTTAGAATTAAAAATGTGATGTGTTGAATTACCACTCTCTCCCATAAAATTAATAGTGTGATATGTTTACCCTTCCTTCTCATTAATTTTTTTGTTTAGCTGACAAATTGACTCACCCAAACATCATAAAACTATAATTGAGGAGATTTGGCCTTGAAGCTTAACAAATAAACTGGAACATAGAAAGAGAAAATGGTCCTTTCTTTAACCTTGGTAGATTAATAGAAGGAATAAAAACTATGTAGAAGAGAAGAAAAGGAAAAAACTTTGTCCACGTACCTCCCCTAGGATTAGAATAAATATTTTGTTTGTCCACCTATACAGAATGACGAGATATCATGGCCACCTTAAGGTGATCCTTATAATGCAAAAACGTGATATCAGAATAAAAAAGGAATAATTTAATTAAAAACTTGTAAAGGAATACGTTGCTAGGTAAAAAAAAATCGAAACTAAAACTTTTGACTTAATTAGTTGAGTTATAAAATAAGTAAGATTTATGTGTATTGAGTGCAATGTATAGTTGAACCTGTAGTTCTATCGCCTACCTGAAATTGTGAAACACTTGGTGGATAGTAATGTGTTCTAGTTGCTTAGTACTTCTTGTTCATAGATGTATGTGCCTTTCTTGTGGGATTTTTGGGTCATCATACCCTTATCGTCCCATAGCTTGACGAATGTGATTTGTGGTCCTTTTGGATTGAGACTTATCTGTTGATTGAGAAGCAACCTCCTTGTGTGTTGTCTTGTCCTTGGAGATCTAAGTTATTGTAATTTTAAGGCAACATATGTTAAGGATATAAAATAACTTTAGGAAGTCTTCTTTTCTTCATATTTTCTTGGGTCACCTTGTTGTTGTTGCCCTTTTTTCCATTCCGATGGAAAGTGCAAGATGATGTTATTCACTTTTTATACGATGCACCCTTGGATTGTAATTGGACCCAGTGTTACTTGTTCTTCTCCCTAGTGACCTTGAGTGGTCCTTAGTGTTTCTTGTGCTCTCTTTATGGTTATTCGAAGCTTGAGTAGGAAATAAGATAAATAAATCCCATTGTGCTATAATGTATGGTACTTGTATTGATATGTTAGTTACTAGGGGATATATATATATATTTCTTTTGCTAAATGGTTGACTTCTTTAGATTTGGTTGGTATGGTGTGTTTGATTCTTAAAACAAAAGTGTAAAAATTAGACTATAGGAAAACTTGTGGTCTTGACTTCGCTTTTATTACCATGAAAATTTAATTGTACCCTCTCGAGTTATACAAGTGCTTTCCTGGAATAGTTCTTTGATTTTAAATGTTTTATTGATTTAGGTTTCCTTGCTGATTCACCTCATCCTGTGTGATCTGCAACTTGTGGGACTTTGATTAGACCTACTCCTCGTGTAAATTTGGTCATAGTTGATTTTTTGCTAGACTTGTCTAGACAACGAACCTTGAAATACAGGCTTAAATGTGTAGAAACCTTAACTTTTATTAATGTAGTGTGTTGTATTCCTTGGGAAACTATGTGGTCGTTCTCAAACTCATGGAATTATCCTTATTATTCCTCTACTTGGTGGTTATTATTAAGACTCTTTTGAACTCTTCATGATATATTGTTATGTGTGGTATCTTGGTTGATAGAGTAAATGTACTCTCGAGTTTTAAGTGTTCATAGCCTTACATGGAGAAAGTTTGTAACTCATCCCTTGCAAACTCCCTTCTTCTTGCTCAATTGCATTGGACCAAACTTAGGTTTTGTAGACCCAAAATTGTTTGAAGCAAGCAATCCCATAATGGAGTGACCCTTTTTCTATAGCATTTATTCCTATCTCTCTTTCTAGTGACTTCCAAGAGGAAGTCGAGTCTAAGGGGAGGGGCATGTGGTGCCCACTTCCCTTTGATACTTTTGATATCGATCATGATATTGATGAATATATTATGGACATTATTATAGTTTTGATTTAGTATGGTGTTAGATGTCAGATCATGGATTATTATTGACTCTTATTCATATATGATGCATGATGGTTGTTAGAGATATTTTATATAGATGTTGACATGTTGTTGGACATGGTTTTATATATATTTATGGATGTTATTAGGACATGTGATATTTGGACATATTGAGTAGGCCAAGAAAATTGAATTTTAAATTGATGATTATATAGTTGCTGATGAAATTGTAAGTGATATTGTTGATTGTCTAGATGTTATTGTGATTCATATATATATTGATTATTTTTAAATAATATTATATTCATTTGGATGTTCTGATATGGCCACGAGGGAAAAGGGGTATTTGTATTGTTTAGGTTAAAAATATCACAACAAACATCCGAGGATTGGGGACCAACCACATTAGAATTCTAGATGAATTCAACAAGGTCACCATGGCAACTAGTTTTTTTTGTGTGTGTGTTGTTAGTGTTAGGGATTCCCATGGGGGGGGGGGGCGAGGGGGGGGGGGGGGGGTCTCCTTTAAATGTGACCAAGGGATTTTATGTATTTCTTTTATTTTTGGTCCCTTTGTTATGTTTTCATGTGTTTATTTTGTGATGCTTTTACCCTTTCATTAATTATTAAATGGTGTGTAAATATTGCGAGTAATCATAGTGTTTAGTTAATTAATTAAAATATGTCATAAGAATGTAATTAATTGAGTTGTTGGACATGTTTTAAAGTGTTGTAAGAATGTGTAAGTAATGTGTAAGTAATATGTAAGTGATGTGTAAGTTAACTTTTGAGTGTGAACCACTCCACCTTCTTGGAAATTTGAATTTGGACTTGGAGGCTAGTTTTGGAGGCTTGCGTGACAAGTTAAACTTGTCCCATACCTCTTAAATTTACATACCAACCTTGCCTATGGTTGGAGGGTTAAATTTAGAATTTTATTATGAATTTTGGGAAGACAAATTGTATGTTTTAATTGCATTTTTCTTACATGATTCAATTTCAGTCCTTATTGGGTGTAGGCTTTTTGTAGTGTGTAAGTTTATTGGCATATTATTCGCCCACCTCTTTATTGTGCATTGGAGAATGAATTTGACTTTTGTGTTCGAGTTGAGGATGTGTGATGTGACATCCTACATGGATCCACTTCATCCTCTTCTCTTCCCTCTTCTATAAAATTATAACTCCTTGCTTTGTTTTGGGGTAGTTGAAAATTTTGCATACTTTCTTTTGGGAAAAAGTTTGCTGTGTAGAGATCTTGCTTTTAGAAGGAGATTGGAGACCTTTGCATGCTTGTTGGTTGTTGACTTTGGACTATATTTTGGCATTAGAAATCTTGTTGTTTTGGAACTTAGATAACTCTTTCATGGAGATGTAAGAGCTTGGATCTTGAAATAATCATTTTCTTTATGAATGTACATGTTATTGTGTGAATGTTTTAGCATGTTTGTGGGCTGTTTGGGTAGACTTCCTAAGAATAGTGTAGGAGAAGGGTATGGAGAATCCATGTGGGAGGGGGGGGATAAGGGAATTCCAGTGGCATCATAATTCTTGTGGAGGGAGTTGGGATTGGGTTTCTGCTTTGGAAAAGAAATGGCATTGCATTTCTTACTTTGTTGGGGGGGGATAAGGAAATTTTTTGGGGGGCATAAGGATATATGGGAGGTGTTTTATATTGGTGGTTTGTTACATGTGGATACCCAATTCCCATTGGGAGGCATAAGTAGCTTCCCCCATAGTTACTTGCTCCTTTGGTTTGCTTGATGGAGCCTTAGTCTTGTTTGTATGTTTTAATGTACTTGTAAACTACATTATGTTTTGAACTGTGTTTAAAATGTGAAAATGTTGCATATGTGTTATGGAAGCCTTGTTTCCATGGGTTTAATCACATCTTGTATTGCATTATGGTTGGGGCTCAGGGGCCAATGAAGAAGGATGTATTCTCATCTTCATTGGATGTCTTGGCTGGGTGGAGAGCATTTCCCTTCCCCTAAATTTGTTGTGATCCAAAAGGAGGAATTTATTTTGCTGTTCTGGAGCAGAGGAGAAAGACATTTTGACAGTACCTTGTGAAATAAAGTCTAATTATAACCTTTCCCACTTGGAAGTGGATGAATTTGTAAATGTTTTGAAATTAAGATATATATTTTTATATCACATCACATGAATAATTCCCTGTAAAATGAAATGAGTATATTCCTACAATCTGTTCTTTATCAATAAATACAACCAAACACTCGGTCACATGTGTAATCCATAATTGATGAACTTAGAAGCCAATTATTATAATATAAGACACATTGTCAACATCTGGACACTATCTAATAATGCAAATGGTGACATTATGAAATATTCTTGAGACAAATATTGCAATGCAATATTGAAATATGATCAAGCAAATATTTTCCAAAGTTAATGACTCTCATCCTAAAAATTCTAAAGAAATTCAATTTTCAGGAATCCATAATATCTTGTATATTTGAAATCATGCTTCAAATTGAGACAAAAATACTATTATCAAAATCAGATATTACAAATAAATTCATTTTGGCTCACTTATATGTATTTCACTGGACATGGAAATGATTTTCCATACTCTAAAGAGATCACACCAATGATCACCAAATCATTTAGAAATTCAATCTCTGTAATAATATATCATCTTGGTAAATAATTTATCATAAAATGAACAATTTGAACCTGCAATTCAAGAAATGAAAATGGGACATTGAAATTGTTCTTCCTATAGATGTAAATGATTCTCAATTTGGGCTGAAAAAAGGTTCAGATACATATGTCAAGAACTTAGTAAAATCTGGGCTTCCAACCATCCTAGCAGTCGCTTTCTGTCAAGAAACAGAAATGTTCCACTTGTAAATCATTTCGAAAAATTGGGGTTTTGTTGTTCTTCCTTGTTGTTGTTTTGCAGCAATCCTCCTATTTCTTTTTGACATGTTGAGAGAGGAAGAAGATCAAATTGAACAAATCTTATAAGTTAAAATTCACCACTTTGCACATTGTATACAGACCTGCGGTATGTTTTCACAAAATTGGCCCCATAAAACTTTATCAAAATAAAAATTTAATGATTCTTATGTAAAGAGGATGTCACTAGAGTTTTCCATGCGCAAAATTCCTCGTTTTCCCTAAAACCACCAGTTCCCAATCAAAATTTATGGCTCTTCTGAATATTTTTCTTCAGTTTGGCGTCAAAAAAATAATTCTAATCTTAAAAATTTCTCAACAAAAATTGGGGAAAAATTTCCTTTGCACACCCGTGGTGTCCAAAATTTTCCTTTAGGTTCTTCTTTAGAGAAAAGTTTTGTGAGAAAATTTTCAAAAATTTCCCCACTAGCTAGATTACTAGCCCAGTTGTTTTGATGGCTCAATATAGAGACTGCCGCGTGGCGTAGTGAGGCATACCCAACAATAAATTGGGATGGATCCCCTTTCTGTAACTTAGTGCTTTTCATGAAAAAAAATTGGAAAATTTTCCTAGATTTTCCCTGTCACCCTACAACTAAATCAAGATGCTGCCATGTGGCCTCACGAGGAAATGAAGGACGAACGCATAGAATCATTTTAACCTTAGTGCGTCTTTCAGAATAAAGTTTTGAAAATTTTCAAAGTTTCCTTTTGCCTCCACCGTAAGCCCGTAACCAATCAGATGCTGCCACGTGGCATCACAAGGCATCGGCTAGAGGAGCAGATCCCTTTTTAACTCTCTTAGCATTTTCGGAGATCCTAAGACCATTTTTCTGCCCATAGCCTTGTAAGCTTTTATCACATTTCGGATCAGTATCAATATACTACATATGTCTTAGCCCATCACTGGGGAACGAGAGCTGATTTTCTAACCACCGGAGAATGTTATAAAGGTCTCACATGTCCCGCCTTCCCTATATTTCGTACCATTCTACCTATACTGGAGTGCTACATGTGCATTTGCATACACGAGGTGAGGAATTAGGTGCACCAATTTTCCTTTCCACCGAGCCTGATGCATGGAAAAGTCTTACAAAAGTATCCCCGAAGGCCCGTTAGGCCACTTTGGGAAAACTTTCACTGGCTCACAGGAGCCCACCAGGATTCATAACTTGAGAAATATGAGGAGTTAGGAGGACTTTTTTATATCAATGGAAAGGTGAGGAAATTTCCTATCCAATGGTAATGATTTAGGAATGGAAATCATTTGAATTCGCTAGTTAATTTTGATGCAAAATCAAGTTGAAATGGCTTTTAATCCTGTTAGAGAGTTGGGTATGGTGAGGAATTGGACCTCTTAACCTAATTGAAAATTCTAACCCTAAATTTTGAGACCTTGTGACCTCTATCCTAATTATTAATAAAAAGGAAAGTATACTCTAGTAGATTAGAATTGATCAAGAACTTATTAGTGATAACTATTGTCTTGTAACCTGGTTGTAGACTCTTTCAAAATAACAAAGAAATAAATTCCATAATTTTGATACACTAAACCTAGGTTGTTCAAAATTTCAGATTCCTCAAGTGGGAGATTTGAGTGGGACGATTACATCATGGACTAGAGATAAAATTAACTCATGTACACCATTACTAGCAAAACCATAAACATTATTGTTATATTTAGAAAAGTTGGTCATCAGAATTTTACACAACCCATCGTCCTTGCAATGAACCCAGTGAGATAGATAGAAAGTTATAATGAGATTTGTATACACAGAGGGATTTTTAGCACTAAATCATTCATGGATGCAGTTTGGGGAAAAACAGATCTTAAGGGTTGCTTTAGGAAATGACATTCAGTATTCAACTACATCAATCATTGACTAAGGTCAAGACTATCAAATAATGATCCTGTAACTATAGAAAAATATAGATGAGAAAACTTTGACTAGTTACACATTTATGTCCATTAACTATGGTAAATACAAACAGATCATAGAGGGAACCAGTTAGGAAAGAGACTAGGGATAGACCTACTTACCTTTGGTGGAACATCTATTGCATTTATCTTTACATTATTGCTAAGGTTAAGAATCAAGAAGGATAGTTTGGGAAAATTTGAATCCTAATTACAACAAATAGCAAAGGACTCTAAATTTTGCTAAATCAATGAATGGGCTTTCTACAAGTATCTCAACCTCCATGTGTTGTCTCAATTCTTTAAGTGAACTAAGGGTCACATAGAAGACTTCACCATGGTGGTAGGTGGGATATTTTGCAACCTTAGAATCACAAACTAAAACATAATTGGTAGGGATTTCTTCAGCCTCTGAGCCTAAATTGAAATAGTATTGTTAGAATTATAAGAGAATGTAGAAAAGAAGAAAGTTGTACGACCCCTTGTCGGGTTGTCCAAACCATTTTCATGGATGAGCTTTTAGATGACTTATAAATAACATAGTTTTAAACTGTATCTATGTATACTTGATTGCAGTGAAGTACTGAAATTTTTAATGACAAAACAGTGTTTCTCTCTCTATCCTAAGGTTGTGGAAGGGGAAGAGGAAGGATGTAACTTGAGAGAAATGATTAGATAAAAATGTGTCTCTAAACCTGATCCTTTCAAATGCTAATTATTAAGGTTATTAGTGTAAATGTGAAACATTCTAAAACCCATTAATTATGCTACAATTAGGGTGCATGGTCATGCCACCAGATGTACCCTTGATTTAATTAGTCACGATGGTTTTACAAATGGAAGTAACAATGGCTAAAAGGGCGTGGTGTAATTCATTGTTTATTAATGTAATCTATATATGTCATTGTAAAATGTATATATGTATAATATATTTCCATGTAACAGAAAATTTAATATTTGAAATTTGGTAAAATGCATGCCATGCTAGTTTTAGGGCATGCCTTGGGAAATGTGCATTTAATCATAAAATGTAATTTTAATTCATATTTACGTATGATAAAAAGGTTGGAATATGTATATATTAAATAATATAGCTACTATATAGTTATATATATAAGTTAAATTAATTTGAATTTAATATCTTGTAGTGCATGTTCCAGTGTGTAATAGACAATTAAGTAATTTATGGCTTGTATTCTTTACCTTAAAAATGTAATAAAATAAATCTAACCAAAACAAGTCAACATTAGTCTAAAACATCATGCATATCTACCCTTCATCACATAATCTTTCTTACCATAGAATAAATTGAAAACAATAGAATTAACTTAAACATTTTGTGCTCTGATGAAACCTTCTAGTTTAAGTAAATAAGAGCCCAAGTTTGTGTTATTGCCATGCTTGGTATGTTTAGCTTTATCATCATGAACCCAATAGTCAGGAATGACCTGGACAAACTTTATCTGGAGTAAGTAGAACTAAAACTTCCTTAGTATCCTAGTGGACTACCAAGATCTTATGAAGTTACGATCTATGGAATTAACTTCATCATTGAATTACATTCCCTTGTCGGGAGCCAGATGATCACAAATGGACCTAGTGAAATAGTTGTACTATGACTTAAACTCTTGTTAATGATCTCTTTAGTTCCTCACAGCTAAATGTGTTACCTTGGCTAGTGATAATATAACACCTTTGATATTTAATAGAGGAATTCATAGGGTAACATATGTTTTCACACCTTAATCTTGATCTAGAATAGGGTGTATAGTCCCTGAGTGCTATATTGGAATTAAAACTAAACCTCAGCTAATTAAGAGGTTAACTTGTGGGTAGAAATTTATAATTAGCTCTTTGCAAATGAAATTGATTTGAATTATGTTGACTTTAGAAAACCCAAGAAACCAAAAACTTGGTTCTGTAATCCCATGTTATTCCCTTTTATGACATTAAGAATAAAATAAATTTCACATGCAAAATCATGAAATGTTGAAACACGGGATATTACCCTGAACACAAATCACTTGCGGTTCATGTCTAGTTTAGAATAATCCCAATCATGTACTTCTTCATGATGTTAGAAAAGAACTTTCGTAACTTTTTTGTTCTAAAGTGATGCCAATAATGAGACCATAGTGCAATGTTAGAGTAAATCATATAAGAATAAAATGAGATTTTAGGTTATGAATAATGTCACTCTTGGAGTCCTTATAACTCACTTAGAAATTTACTTGCATTAAAAAGAATATGAATTGCCCCTGGTGAGATCAAACTTTAAGAAAACAAAAGATTTATGTAAATCTAAATAAAGTTTCTTGATGTGGAAATGTTGAATGGATTCAACAAGTTACTGAATTATATTAACCATGGTAGAGAAAATAAAGATACCGTAATCAGGGAATGCTTATGGTAAAAATGTATCTTGAACCTAAACCTCCCTTAATCCTAAGCTTGCTTTCTTATCATCACATCAGATTCACCTATGTAGTAAGGGTAAAATTTTAAACTTTGAATAAACCTTTAGGAAGCATAATCTTAACATAAGAATGAGATAATTAGGAACTTTGTATATATTTTGAAATATGACAAACAATTATGTAAGTTATGGGGATTTTTGTAAGGGATAAAGAGCCAACTTAAATGGTCAAACTGTAAGTTGAATGAGAAATGAATTTAAAAATCTGTAGGTGGAAAAATTATAAATTATTCTTTCATAATAAGGTTCTTGAAATGTTAATTGTAACTAAGATGTAACCTTGGTAATGATGTGTAGTGGGTTTTCCAATCCTTGGGTCCATTTCTTGTGGTTGGGTTGTTTCCAGCATTCATTCATTGGTCAAAGTGTGGAATTGACAGTTATATGGTGTTGTCATGTGTCTATGTGAGTCGATGACTTATGTAACTATCTTATGTGTTGTTGAATTTCTCTATTTGGAGCTCTTGCGGTGTGGTGTAGTGAGTAATGTTACTAAAAAAAATTATTCTACTATTCTTAATGTTGTAATTGTGTGTGTAAATGGTGGGCATTAAAGTGGACTCCAATCTATAGTGTTTCATTAACACTTGTAAGTCATACATCAACATTAATGATTTTTAGGCCCTTCCTTTGGCCCAGTTTACAATACCATAACTTAACTTAAGGATCCGACTGTTTTTTCTATTTTGAAGCTTTTTAATGGATGTCGATGTTGATAGGATTTTAATTTTGGTATAATTTTTCAATAAATATGAATCCATTGTAGTTCATTTACAACTAGAGTATCTAAAACACCTAGTTGCACATGTATATGTGTGCATATTCATGTATATATACTCATCCGTATGCATATACATGTGTGTGTGTGTGCCATATTTTTCCACTTAGCCATGTCCCCAAATATTTATTTAATATCTTAAAGATGTTTCTCTCTTTCTTGTATCTATTTCATTGGACATGAAACCATATCTATAATGTTTCATTAACACTCATAAGCCAACCACCAACATTAATGGAATCATAGGCCCTTCATGTGGCCCATTTGAGATTGCAATAAGAAAACTCATAACCCCACTTTTTTATTTCTGAACTTTTTTCTCATTATAAATGTTGATAGGATCCAAATTTTAATTTATTTATATGGATATATATATATATATAGCATTTATAAATATTTTAAAAAGGAAAGTAATCATTACAACATGTTATAGTTGAAAAATAATTGTTTATATTAAAGGAATCATTTTAAAACACATCTCACAATATATTGGATATGCATGTGATTAAAAATGTAAAAAAATGAATTTAAAAAGTAGGTGAATATTACCATAGAATAATTTTTTGGGTGGCAATCTTATGTACCTCAAATCCTTAGGTGTATCACCAAGTCCTTATTTATTAATTTATACGATCAAAACCTTATATGAATCCCTTCTATTGGTTTCAAATTTAATAAGTAGTCTTTAACCATGCATAATTGAAGCCTTGGAATTTCAACTTAAATGGTTGTCAATTATAACTTTATCGACTGTTGAACATTTTTAATTGGTGATAAATCATATTATTTATCTGCACATGTATATTATTTTAATTGAATGTAATTAGGTATTTGTGTCATAATTTAATAGTTGTGTCAATAAATAATGATAACAAGGCCGTGATATGGCAATTCTTGTCGAAGGTGAAGTTTTTTGGTGTTGTTTGATATTTATTGCAAGGGATTTTTCATTGCAGTGGTGATGGTGTTTTGGAATGTATGAGACAAACAAATTATAAACATGTCGTTCAAATGTGCATGGCTAAAGGGTGTTCGAGCCACCCTTTTTTAATCAAATTTTAAGTATGTAGTACAAATTCATTTACTACTAATGTAAATTTGTATGTAGGAAAATAAAAGTGTTCATATTTTGTTGTAGAAATGAGTTATTCTTTAGTAGTTCTTGAACTCATAACACGTGATTTTAGCTTTTCTCATTGTTATTTCATATTTCTAATGTTCGGGAACTTGTGTTGTTTTTTGTGTAGATTATCGTGAAATACAATGCATAATGTGGATGCAATGGAAGGGTTATGTAGAATCATGTATTTTGTTAATAGGAAATCAAATATTAAATTATAGAAATGGAAATCAAATTTGTAATAATTCAAAGATGAGAAAAAAGCTAGTTAATTGTTAGTCGGCTTCACTAGTACATAGGAAGGAGGGAAAGATAACGAGAAAAGTAAATTTCGCAAGGCGACACATGTCAAGCTTTGCAACGAGTTAAGGAAATAATCCATAAGAATTTGAGAGGTGTGACAGGGAAGGAGATGGAAATAATAGTAGACACAATGTGTCTGGAGAGCCATAAACCCCGTAGAAAATATATGTTTATAATTGATCAAAATCATAATAGACGAGAGGAATTGAAAGGAAATTAATGTTGAGATTGTTAGAAATGAATAGATTTTGTTTATTTAGCATCAAAGTTTCACAACAATAAACAAATTTTGGAAGCTAAAGATCTTTTATTTTGAACATTTTTTGGCTATTTTTTTCATGTACAGAGGTATAAGCCGAGAGGGAAAAATTCATCAATGGGGTAAATGGGATGTGCAATTGAGAAAGTAAGTTAATCCTATAGGTGTAAGAAAATGTCTAGAAAGGATTTCTCATCTTGACTAAAAATGAATGATGACAATTCATAGTTTTCTCTACCTGTGCAAAAATTGTGAAAACATAGAGTCATCCAGATAGGCACAACTAAAAGGAAACAAGTTGGTGCACCTCACCACCATCTTTGTACCTACACAAAAAAATCACTATTAACTTTTTAGTGTACATGTAGAAAACAAACACGCATTTTATATTTACGGATAGTGTAGGACTGGGATCTTAAACCCTCTCCTATGATTTTAATGGAAACTAAAATAGTTTATAAGACTTTATTTCTAATAACCAGAAGCATAAACCAAGGGAGTAAAGGAGCCCATTAAAACCCTCAAAATAATTAGACATATTACTTGATGTATGGCCAAAAATCCTTTAAAATTTTTTGTATAAAGTTTATTCTTGAGAAAGGGACAACCAACCACTACTTGTAACAAATAACATGATAATAAGCAACACTAACCAATAGGAGAACCATATCACATGGGAGATGTGAAATAGTTGAGTAGAAACACCCAAAGATGAATGGGAATGGAGGAATAAGAAATTAAACATCTTGTTGAGAATTTTTAAAGTATTTTTTAGTGCTGCAATCCATGTATTCAACCAATACACAGTTGTTTAAATGAAACTATATAAATGCCATAATGAAAAATTCATTGCAAATCAATAGAAGATAAAATATGCTTTAAAAATGTTTTCCTACTATAACGCCCACATTTTACACACAAAAACAACAGTAAAAAATACTAGGATAGTTGTTTTTTACTTACATTACTTACTACACAACACCACAATGGCTACAAGTAAAGAAAACTCAAAGACGCATACGACACTTACAAGTCATAAACTCACATAGACACGAATAAAACACCTTAGACATTTCGATGCCACACTTTTCCCAATGAATGAATACTATAAATGACCCAACCACAAGAAAAGGACTCATTGGGAACCCACAACACATCATTTATTTAATTGTATATTAGATATGATTAACATTCCAAGAACATTATTATGCAAGGATAATTTTCTCCTTTTTCCACCTACAAAATTTTTAATTTCATTCCACATTTAATTTATAGTTCGACCATTTTAAGTCAGCATTTTATTATCCTTTACAGAAATTTCCAAAACTTACATACTTATTTGGCCTAATTCAAATTGCATATACAAGTACTTTAATTATCTTGTTCTTATGTTAAGAAAATGCTTCTCAAACATTTATTCAATGTCTACATGTTACCCTTACAACTCAAGTGAAACTAACTTGATGTCCAGAAAGCAATATTAGGATTTAAGGGTGGGGTTGGGGGGGGGGGGGGGTTGTTTAGATTCAAGATACCTTTTTCCCATAAACATTATTTGATCACAGTATCTTTATTTCCCTGATTCAACATTCCTACAACACAGAAATTGTATTTAGATTATGTGTGTGTGTGTGTGTGTGTGTGTGTGTGTGTGTGTGTGTGTGTGTGTGTGTGTGTGTGTGTGTGTGTGTGTGTGTGTGTGTGTGTGTGTGTGTGTGTGTGTGTGTCTGTGTGTGTGTGTGTGTGTCTATAAATATATCTATATATGTAATATATATCTTTGTTGTTTTCTTGAATTTTGATCTCACCAAGGGAAACTCATATTCTTCGAACACATGAAAAAGTTTAATTGAGTTATAAGGACTCCAAGATTGATATTATTCCTAACCTCAAATCTCGTTTTTTACTCTTATATGCTTTACTGTTACATCACATATGGTTTCAATATTAGCATTGTTTTATAAAATTTGTAAACGAAAATAACACATAATTTTCACCAATGGATGCACTATTACAAGGAGCGTAACCCAGCACGAGACAACCCAATTATTTTTCTTTTAAACACTGAAATGTTAACGCATACTGCAACCAAGACATCCACTTGTGTAATATAACCCCACCAAGAGATCAATCATGGGAATATCATAAGAAAACTACCTCTGTTTGGTATAATTCCAATTGCACCTAAATGCTCTACACCCCCCAAAAATAAATAAATTTAAGGTGAGAGTACATATTTATGCTAAACAATCTTCATGAAAGACCAAGGTGTTATGTTGTTAGTAACCAAGGTAACACATTTATCTATGAGGAACTGAAGATATCATTAACATGAGTTTAAATAATAGTACATCTATTGTACTAGGTCTCATTTGTGTTGTCTAGATCCCACAAGGAATTCATTTTATGATGGAGAAAATTCCTAGATCTCACTTTATAAGACTTGGTAGATGACAAAGATAGTAAGGAGGGGTTAGATCTACTTATTCTAGATAATGTTTTTCTAGGCCGCTCCTAACCATCGGGTTCACAACGGTAATCCTAAATATACCGACCATGACGATAACACAAACTAGGGGTCTTATTTACATAAACTAGGAGGTGTCATCGAGTACAAGGTTTAAGAAACTTCTATGATTTCAATTTCTTCCACACTAAGGAGGATCACACATCAAGACAAGTTATGGATGAATCTTATGTTAGGGTTGACTGTTGTGGTTAGATTTCTTTATTACATTTTCAAGGTAAGAAACACAACACCAATTATGTAATCATCTATTACATACTAGAAACGCATTGAAAGATTTTAAATTCACATTCAATATATATATATATATATATATATATATATATATATATATATATCAATATTTTTACCACACAAAACTATGAATCAAAATTTCACCTATGATTAAATGTGCATTTCCCAAGGTATCCCTAAAACTACCATTTCATACATATTAGCAAATTTCAAATATAAATTGTATGTAACATAAGACCACATTATACATATATTCACTTTAAAATGACCAATATAAATTACAATAATAATAATGAATTACACATTGCCTTTTCGCCAAGTTTCTTGCATCCTGCAAAACCATGTGAGCATGAAATCAACGATAACTTGTTGGCATGGAATCCACCCTAACCTAACATAACTAATGTATTTAGTTTCCCATTTACATATAAAATAATTATAGTTTGCATTCGAAAGAAAAAATTTAGAAAACATGTATTCATTTCATTTCATTTTATAACCAAGGAGAGAGAAAGAGAAAGGAAGAGAGAGAAACACCATTTTTTCAAAGGTTTTGTTTCACACAACAAGTTACAGTATAGAGTTTTAAATATTTATTTAGATGTGTCAAAAGTTTCCACAATGGTTTGGCATCTCGATAAGGGTCCTACCACTCTCTTTTTACATTTTCCTGCTAGATACAAAAACGTTCAAAACAGGCTCAGAGGCTAAGAACTGAATATCACAAGTTGTCTTCTGATTAACAAACACACCATGGTTAAATTTCTATGTGTCCACATATATATCATTATTTCACAGGAACTGAAAAATTTTAGAACTGACAAACACTTTACGATTAGCGGCTGATTTTATGGGGCCATCAGTCATAAATGAGCTAGTTGTCAATAATCAAAAATGAGCTCGAGGGCTCAGAAAACCATGTCTAAAACTGACATTCGATGGATGAATGTGCAACAACAAACTTCCTAAAAGTTCCCCTATATATTGAGAATTAATTAGAGTCAACAGGAATGAGAACTAAAAATATAGTTTTCAAAGAGTGACATGTTTTCTGGAGTGACAAGTCGAAATTGGTCTAGTTTGAGCTCGTCAAACTGCGACCAAAGGCATGTAAGATTCTTTTGCCAAACTAACCTGAAATGTAATTTTTCCAAACTGAAGGTTTCAGGTAATTGTCTAGTAAAAGTACTAGAGGTTTGCGAATATTGATAATAATTTCTCTATCCAGGTTTCAAATGGAAGTTCAAAATGAAAGCCAACTTTTAGATTTAGTAGCTTCCTGCTGCTGCAAAATAGTGTAGCCAGACTCTTATAAGGGCATCATAAAGGTTACGAATGTTCATTTTGGGTCAATCCATGGATTAAAATGACACCTCACATAGCAAGGTATGTGAATGAGGCTTGATATCCCTTTTTTGGAGTTAAGAAGGTTACTTTGTGAGTTCCCCAGAAATTTTAATTTATCTAAATAAACCAAGATATGGTCAACAAATTCACCGAGAAAGTCAACCTTAACTTATTGATAAAACAATATTTTAGTGATATAGTTTGGTCAGATAGTTTTTTTAAGTCAACTCAGAATGAGGGTTAAAGTTCATTGTTGACCACAAAGTGATTCTTTTCATTGTGTGAGTTTTGATACGAAATTTTTTTTTTTGCATTTATTTATTTATTTGTACGAGAAATTATAGAACAATTAAATATATGATAATCCTAAGCTCTTGAAATTATATTTCATTTTAAAAGAAAAACTGAAGTACAATAATTATGAAAGATAAGGAGACATCAACCATGGCTGGAAATGAAATGGTGAGGTAGAAGTTGGGGAGTTGACATCGCACGCATTAATTGCACTTTCTTACAGCCATCTGGGGTATATCCAACGCTCCAACCCAATTTTTCCTTACAATTATCGAAGAACACAGAATATATATCTTAGAGGCATTCAATTGAATGGTTCAAATTATTTGTTTACACATCCAAAAACCTAAACTGTGGTATTACCACATGCAACACGCAGAGGAACTTCCATTATTTAGGGATAAGAACTATGAGTGTAGACTGTCTGGTGGCCTCATTAAACCTAAAGCTCAAATCACATTCATATCATTAGTGGCATTCAAGGAGATGTCAAAAATTGCATCTACACTTTGAAGATACATTTGGTGACAGGATTAACAATACACCATATTGCCTCTAACAAGATATTGGTCTAGTACTATTGACCTCTCTATTTCAATCAGAATCTGTATAAACAAAATCGGGGCAAGACACTCCACTTTATTTATTTATTTATATTTTATGGTGGAGACTATTTCTACGGATGCATTTCTTACCAGCATCAAACAAGTCAGGTAGTAATCAATATGCCTGATGAATGTTCATTCCCTATGCTCTAAATCCATCCATTTAAAAAAAAAAATTCCACATGGGTAGAGGATGTTGGAAAATGTAGTGAAGTGTGGGTTTGTAATTAGTTTGAATGTTCCAAAGCCTTTTAAACAAACCCATTTTGTATGTATCATGCTATCATAGTCATCCATAAGGCCACATTACAGGCATTTATTCCAATAGCTCACATGCAAACCGCATGCTTCCACATTTTGCATACATAGCTACCAAAGTGCTTGCAACTATAGTACCTAACAAAAAATTCCTCCATCTTTTATGCTTTGTTGGATGTCTAAACTAATTTCAAGAGGTCCATTTAAATGAAGGATGGGACTATGTGGCAACGAGCAGGATGCTCTACCTAGGTCTATGAATGAATTTACTTGAAATTTTCACACCCATTTTTCAGCTTAACCCAATTTAAGCGTTACCTATTATTATGGTGCAGTCCATGAGATCACATTTTTGTTAGGCATTTTTGGCTAACAGTTCACATGCACGTATATGCTTCCACATTCATCTGCAAATCCAACACATCCTCTGTGTTTGGCATTTTATCCAAATTTCACTATCATTTTTGGTGTTTCCATAAACAACTACCAGCTCGATAGGCATATATAGATCCGGTTAAATCAATGTTGTATATTAACATGATATGAGGTCAAGACTCAACTTAGAGTTGCAGATTATGCTCTCCTTTATGCAATAGGCTGATTTAGATCCAACATTGGGACTACCATTTTGAATGGATGAACATATCTTGATGAGATCTCCCTTCAGCATAGTCGATGATGAATGTAAAGGATCTAGTAAGAGCTATATGTGCAATGAGTCATTTTAGCAGGATTATCGATTTGCTATTTAAAGTATACCAAACGATTGGTTCATGAGATTTTCATCTCCTACTGCAACTATCCACTTACTACTTTAATCTCGAATAACATTGCACTTGGGCTTCCGCATGGTCTAGATCTCAAGGGAAGTGGTTGTGATATTATGCTGAGGGCCATTTATGAGTAGTATGCCCATTTGATTTTCATGGGCTGCCCATATGCATGCTCAGAGAACCCAACGTCCTTGGGAAGTTGAAAAAATACAATTCTAGAAGATGTACTCTATTCCATGGCTAAAATGGAATACCACACGCTCTGACCCAAAACTGTCTCATGCTCACCCACCCCACATGTCAAGAGTCACACCACTAACAAATGCAATGCCACTTCTCTCTCTATATTAATATTTTATTTAGTTACATTATATTCATAATCGTGGTTGCACTGCATTTCCCTCTCCTTATAAAAACATCGTCCATCAATGTGACAAAACGCTGAAGGTTAGGAGAGGTACTACTTAAGACAAAAATTCAATAATGACACATCGTACTGTCACCAACAAAGACAACTTGCTGGTACAAGGAATGACGAGAAGGAAGACAGACAATTTTTTTAAACCATATCCTAAAATTTTAATGTTCTGTGAAGATTAGGTAGTTTTATCTTTTACATTGTTAATTAGTTATTTTTCCTTTAACAATATTTATCAATCTAAAACTCTAAATATTCCACTGCTCTAAGTTTTTAGTTCATTTATCTTCATGGGGTGACGAATAAAAGCTGACATCACAATACCACATTAGGGCCAAAAACAACACTAATCATCCTTAGGAAATAACTTCCAACATACTATTACGATTGTATCGATAACATAAGAACTAAACTCAACCATGAACCGTGAGCATAGACAGCCCTCCCAAAACAGTAATTATCCCACATGCTCCTGAAACCATAGTACCCTTGCACTTACGCAAGAAGACTACAACAACATGGAATTCCCAACAAGCACACATACAAAGGTTTCACGTAAAACTCTAGGGACTATAAATTTAGGTACATAGTGTCAAGAAATGGGTCAAAGCATACCCATCACAAGGAGCATCAATCCTCAACATCAACAAACATGACCAGACTCACATGAGTACACATAAATAAAAGAAGCAACACCATACACCTCCCATAACATAAAAAAACAACTCCATGTACCTCCCAAAGCATAGCAAAACAACTACATGTGCCTCCCAAAGCATCACAAAGTAACTCCATATATTTCCCAAAGAATCAATCACACACACACAAATCTCATATTCCTCCCTCAAGTATCTTATGGCTCCCTCAAGTGTCTCTGACGCCTCCCTCAAGTTTCTCTTATGCCTCCCTCAAGTCTCTTATGCCACCCTCAAGTAATAAAATAAATATAAATTTTCCTTTTCACTCCCCAAAAGAGGTCGATCACCCTATCGTCCTAGGCGCATACAATCCTGATACCTCTATCCCAAGTGACATAATAACTCATGGTTCCAAAACCCACTAGTTATATATAACTCCTTGGGGCATACCCCCATACAATGAATCGGGTCCATAGGTTCCACCACCCCATAGTGAATCTCATGACCCTATTCCAACACATTATGACATTAGAACCAGCACAACGATCCATATCAAGTGCCAAGTGGTAACAATCCCAAGCCTTGGGCTAGGCTATAAAAATTTTAAACTTGATACAAAATTGAAAAATGAGAAAAGAAAATGGCTAATTAGCCATGGTTCATTCAAAATCTAAATGTTAGTGCAAAAACCACATAAATGCCCAAAATATAAGAACATGTCAATTAAGAAAACTGCTGGTTTGTAGCAAGAAAAGGGAAATTGTTTGATTTACAAATAAAATACATGTATAGGAATAACACATTATGATAACTATGTGGCCTTATAAAGCCACTAAGGGGGTACTCAACGAGTTGCTGGCACTCGAAAACATCAAGCCTCAGCTCATAAAATATCATATCAATAATACAAATGTCATCATCTCTATCTGAATCAGCCCGCAACCACTTTGACAAGGCTCAACATAGTCAAAATCACATAGGTTGAATCCATACGATAACCATAGTGGGAGACAGAAAGGAGTACAAGTCTCCATATAATGAGCCTAAGGTTTCCAAAAACTCAATATGCATGACACTTGTTGAGCAATTGCCACACATACCAAAAGAATAAAAGTGGGTTTTCAGCCTATGTAAGGCTCCACTTCCTATCTTGTACTCAGCTCGAGTGACTGGAAAATGGTACACATTTCCTCACTCTAAACATACACCTTTTACTAATTTTCCTTAGGTTCAGTTAGTGTAGGGTCAACAACATAACACAACTACAAAACTAACACAATGTTGATTCATGCAGATTAATCATAGCATCTTATGCATGGTATATATACAGGGTATAACATAATCATTTCTTTTACTAATTATGATACATCACATTATAACATTCTACACCCAAAGTGCAATCACTATACACTAGGGATCATAAACTCACCATATGCCCCTAAATCACGACATGAACCATCACATTTTACACGAATTATATGTATGGGGAACATAATGTATAACGTTACAACATATAGACAATTCCAATTACAAACATGGTGACACACACGATTTATCACAACAAGGTGATGAAATAATGATAAAATACAATTCAATTTACAACAATTTTACCTTGCAATACATCAATATTCCTTTATATCACATAATGCCCAAAATACTCCAATACTCTGCAATCCACATGCTTTTTCACACACAATAAGGTGGTACATCACACATGGACTCTTCATAAAAGCTATGAAAAGAGAGAATAATCTCATCACAAGTACATCAACATGGTAACAAATATGCACTAAGTAACATATACAACATGTGCATTCAAAATATCACAATTAGAACATAGTTCACATCACGCTTAAATCACATTACTCTTCCAATATCCACCCCCATCATGCAACACCATCACAAATCCAATCTTCCCCAGGGGTTTGAGAGCATGAACCTCTACTCTAATACCAAATGCAACACCCACATTTTACACACACAAAAAATAAAAGTAAAAAATGCCAAGATAATTTTTTTTACTTACATTGCTTACTACACAGCTCCAAAATGGCTCCAAGTAAAAAAAACTCAAAGACACATACGACACTTATAGGTCATCGACTCACATAGACACAAGACATCACCTTATACACGTCATTGCAACACTTTTCCCAATGAATGAATACTAGAAATGACCTAACCACAAGAAAATGAATCATTGGCAACCCACAACACATCATTTCTTTAATTGAATCTTAGTTACAATTAACATTCCAAGAACATTATTGTGTAAGGATAATTTTCTCCTTTTTCCACTTATAGATTTTTAAGTTCATTCCACATGTAATTTACAATTCGACCATTCTAAGTTGGTTTTTTATCCTTGACGGAAATTTCTATAACTTAAATACTTATTTAGCATAATTCAAATTGCATATAAAATAATTTAATTATCTTGTTCATATGTTAAGAAAATGCTTCTCAAACATTTGTTCAATGTCTACATGTTACTCTTACAACTCAAGTGAATCTGACTTGATGTCTAGAAAGTAATATTAGGATTTAAGGGGGAGGTGGTTTAGATTCAAGATACCGTTTTCCCGTAGACATTATTCAATCATGGTATCTTTATTTCCCAATTCAGAATTCCTATAACAAGAAATTGTATTTAGATTATGTGTTTTTCTGTATATATATATATATCTTTTGTTTTTTCTCAAAGTTTGATCTCACTAAAAGAAACCCATATTATTCAAACACATGAAAAATTTTAATGGAGTTATAAGGACTCCAAGAGTGGCATTATTCCTAACCTCAAATCTCGGTTTTACTCTTATATGCTTTACTTTTACATCACATATGGGTTTACTATTAATTTTTTTTATAACACTTCAAACCAAAAAGAACACACACTTTTCACCAATGGATTTGCTACTACAAGGAGTGTAGCCTAGCATGAGACAGCCCAGTTATTTTCCCTTATACACTGCAGTGTTAATGCATAATGCAACCAAGACATCCACTTGTGTAATATAATCCCACCAAGAGATCAATCATGGGAATATCATAAGAAAAATACCTCTGTTTGGTATAATTCAAATTACATCTAAAGCTCTACACCCCCAACAATAAATGAGTTTGAGGTGAGATTACATTTTTATGCTAAACAACCTTAATGAAAGACTAAGGTGTTATGTTGTTAGTATCCAAGGTAACACATTTATCTATGAGGAACTAAAGAGATCATTAAAAAGAGTTTGAGTAATAGCACAACTATTGTACCAGGTCCATTTGTGTTGTCTAGATCCCGCAAGGAATTCATTCGATGATGGAGAAAATTCCTAGATCTAACTTTGTAATACTTGGTAGATGAAAATGATACTAAGGAGGGTTTAGATCTACTTATTCCAAATATATATATATATATATTTTCAAGGTTTCTCCTAACCATTGGGTTCATGATGGTGATGCTAAACATTCTGACCATGGTGATAACACAAACTAGGTGTCCTTATTTACCTAAACTAGGAGGTGTCACTGACTACAAAGTTTAAGATCATTCTATGATTTCAATTTCTTCGACACTAAGGAGGATCCCACATGAAGACAAGTTATGGATCATTCTTTTGTTAGGGTTGACTGTTTTGGTTAGGTATCTTTATTACATTTTCAAGGTATGAAAAAAAACATCAATTATTTAATCATCTATACACACTACAAACGTGTTGAAAAAATATTAACTTCAAATTCATTTATCATATATATATCCAACCTTTTTACCATACGTAACTATGAATCAATTTGAACTTAAGATTAAATACACATTTCCTAAGATATCCATAAAACTAGCATCCCATACATATTAGAACATTTCAGATATAACTTTTTCTGTAACATGAGACTACATTATACATATATTAACTTTATAATGACCTATATAAATTACAATAATAAATAATGAATTACACATCACCTTTTCACCATTATTATTGCATCCTGCAAACCATGTGAGCATGAAATCAATGATGGATCGATGGCATGGAATCCACCCTAATCTAACATAATTGAAATGGAAGTCTTTAGTTACTCATTTGCATGTAATAATAATTATAATTTGCATTAGAAAGAAAAGGTTTGGAAACATGTATCCATTTCATTTCATTTCATAACCAAGGAGAGACAAAGAGAAAGGAAGAGGGAGAAACACCAATTTGTCAAAAGTTCTATTTCATGCAACAAGTTACACTATAGAGTTTTCAAACAGTTATTTACATGTGTCAAAAGTTTCCTCTGTGGTTTGGCAACCTGACGAGGGTCCCACAAATTTCTATTTTTACATTTTCTTGCTAGCTACAAAAACATTCAAATCAAGCTCGGAGGCTAAGAACCTAATTTTAAAATTTGTATTCCAATGAGCAAACACACCATGGTTAAATTTCCACGTTTCCACTTATATACCAAGAGTTCATAGGAACTGAAAAAATTTAGAACTAATGAACACTTTACGATTAGTGGTTGATTTTATGGGGCCATCGGTCCTAAATGAGCTAGTTGTTAATGATCAAAAATGAGCTGGAGGGCTCAAAAAACCTTGTCCAAAATTGACGTTCGATGGATGAATGTGCAACGAAAAAATTCCTACAAGTTCCCCTATATATTGAGAATTCATAAGAGTCGACAAGACTGAGAACTAGAAAAATAGTTTCCAAATGGCGACATGTTTTCTAGATCCACCGGTAATAATTGGTCTAGTTTTACCTATTCAAACTACGACCAGAGGCCTATAAATGCCATGGCCAAACTATTCAAAAAAGTGTGTTTCCCTAAACTTAAAGTTCCATGTCATTGTTTAGTAAAAACACTAGAGGTTTGCGAAGATGGATAATAATTTCTCTATTCAGGTTTCAAATGGTGGTTCAAAATGAAAGCCAACTGTCTAGATTTAACAACTTCCTACCATTACAAAATAGTGTAACAGTGCTCCTATAAGGGTGTCAAAAAGATCACAAATTCTTCATTCGGTGTCAATCCAAGGATTGAAGTGACACCTCACATAAAAAGGTACGCGAAGGAATCTTAGACCTCCCTTTTTTAGAGCTATGAAGGTTACTTTGCGAGTCCCCATAAATTTTAGTTTATCTAATTAAACCAGGAGATGGTCAACATATTTACCGGGAAGTCAACCTCAACTAGTCGATAAAACAATACTCTAGTGATCTAGTTTAGTTAGTTTTTCTGAATCACCTCAAAATGGGGATTGAAGTTCATGGTTGACTACAAAATGGTTATTTTTATTGTGTGATTTACGATACGACATTTAATTTATTAATTTATTTTATTTTTTATTTATTTATTTTACAAGTAATTATAGAACAATTAAATATATGATAATCCTAAGCTCTTAAAATTATATTTCGTTGCAAAAGAAAAACTGAAGTACGAGAATTATGAAAGATAAGGAGAGATGAACCATACCTAGAAATGAACTGGTGAGGTAGAAGTTGGGGAGTTGACATCACAATTTGCTTCCAGCCATATGGGGTATATCCAACACTCCAACCCGAGTTTTCCTTGCAACTATTGAAGCCCACGGAGTATATCTCTTGGACGCATCCATTTGAATGGTTCAAATTATTTGTTTACACGTCCACAAACATAAATGTAGTACGCCCATATGCAACAAGCACAGAACCTCCGTAATTTAGAGATAGGAACAATGAGGCGAGACTGTCTGGTGGCCTCATTAAACCGAGAGCCCAAATCACACTCATATCATCAGTGGCATTCAAGGAGATGTCAAAAATTACATCTGCACTTTGAAGAGGCCTTTGGTTACGGATTAATGACACACCATCTTGCCTCTAACCAGATACAAGTTTTGTACTATTGACCTCGCTATTTCCATCAGAATCTGCATAAACAAAATCAGGGCAGACACCCATTTTATTTATTTATTTGATTAATAGTGGAGACTAGTTCTGCGGATGCTTCTGTCAGCATCAAAGAAGTCGGGTAGTAATCAATATCCCTAATGAATGCCCATTCCCTATTCTAAATCCCTCCATTTTAAATTTTTTTTTGACAAGGTGGAAGATGCTGGCAAAGGAAGTGAAGCTTGGGTTTTCATTAACTGGAAGGTTCCAAAGCCTTTTCAACAAAACGATTTTGTACATATCTTGCTATCATAGTCATCTATGAGGCCACATTATGGGCATTTATTCATGACCAGCTCACATGCCAAGCGCATGCTTCCACATTTTGTATACATAGATACCAAAGCGCTTGCAAATACAACACCTGATAAAAATTCCTCCATCTTTTATGCTTTGTTGGAAGTCTAAACCGAGTTCAAGAGGTCCATTTAGATGCAGGCTGGGAGTATGTGCCAAAGGGAAGGAGGCTCCACACCTATGCAAATGCATTTACTTGAAAGTTTCACACTCATTTTTTTAGCTAAACCCTGATTTAAGCATAACCTATTATCATTGCAGTCCACCAGATCACGTTTTTTGAGGCATTTTGGCTAACATTTCATGTGCAGGTCTATGCTTCCACATTCTTGCTTATCCATCTTCCAGAGTGCTTCCAACTACAACATCTGACAAAGCCCTCTACTTTGGTGCACAGGCTGGGAGTTTGTGTTAAAGGCCAACTAACTAGGTTGGAGGCCTGTATTTTGCATATGGAAATGATGATCCTGTCTCTTGAGGATATCCATGCCTTCTACACTGTCATCTTTGTAATTATCCAAATACAATTAAAATTGCAATGTGAATTTGGGTTAATGTAGGTTCAAGGTATCTGATCTCCAGTACAGTGGTTAGATTTCTATGCAATGAAAATGACAATTCAAAAAGGGTGGCCATCCTTTGCACAAGTTCCTGTTACATGCCACCAACCTACCACCAACTCACTCTTCATGTACACTGGCCCACGTGTCTTCACATGGGAACCATACTTTCCTCCAACCACTCTCAATTAAATCCTTCCAATGCTTCCCCCCCATTTTTTTTAATTTACTTACATTTTATAAATTTAAAAAGGTCGCACTACACCTACAACACTAAATTTAGACTACAATAGTGGACTTATTTTATCGTAAGGGAGAACTTCATAACTAGATCAATGTAAGAACAAACCCACGCAATAATAAAGAGGTAGTTTTAACATCTGTGACCCCATATCTTTGTATTTGTGTAGTAGTAGTTCATAAAATAACAAAACCATACATCACTTACATATAGTATACAACATAACAAAGAGCTGACATCAACATGGGAACACATTTAACCTACTATAATATTTTCTAGCCTTATAGACCTGTATCATAGTTTGGTTGATAAATATGTATCAAGGATTTCTTTCTTAGAATTTGGTGGTTTTTATCCTTTTTCATACCATATGCATAATAATAAAAATGAATGTTACTGACATCTGCACCGACTTACATAAGAAATGGAAAATTATGGAATGTGATTTCTTATTACTCTAAAAGAAAAATGGTTGTCTTTTTTGGTATCTTGAAGTAAACTAGAATAAATGTTCCCAAAGATAGCGATATAACATTAAAATTTTCAAACTTCCTATAACCATAGGCAAGACAATATAAATAGTCATACCCAATAACTATAAACAATGATAATATGCAAGAGATATAAACAATGTTGGCATTTGAGAAATTAGAGGGAAAGGAGAGGTGCTAGTAAAAATCACTGGCACTCGACCAAGAGCATGAGCACGAACAGGAGCAAGAACAAGAGCATTTTTTTCCACAAAGATATCTCTAGGAAGTAATACTTTAAGAACGACATATGTGGCAAGGGGATTTTGATCAAACATACTTTCCGTGATGGGTGTCTTGTAGTGACCACTCCTCTTTGACACTATTTCATCTTGATATTGATACTATTAGACAGATAATCAAACATTTTGATTATGATAAATTGATCAGTAGATGATAGATTTCACTTATATTTGGACTATTGACATTATGATGTTTTCGTCTTATTACGATGTAGTAGATATTGAAGTTAGACAATTTGATATATGTTTTTTTCATGATATATATTTTATACTGACACGTTATGTCTTCAGATTTCTTAAGTAAAATTGTAATTTCATGGATGCTAGGCTTAGATTTTGATATATTTATGGATAGTAAAATTTTCTAATCTCAAATGATGGATATTTATTTTATATGTATATTGTCTCGATGTTGTTAATACGGCTGAAAAGCCAGAAAGGTATTTTTCTATGTGCAAGACTTTGATCACATACATCAAAGGGGATAGGGTAACCAACCACAAAAGGATGTCGAGCATTGAGAACCGAGGCCAAATTTGTTAACTTGTGTAATCTTGTTTAGTGTTGTGTTTTGCATGTCTATTTTGGAGGTATCCCACGAGAGTGACTTCACATATGTGGCCATGTGGTGAATTGTTTTCCTTTCTTTAATTTTTTTATGTGCTTCATTTTATGATTTGTGTATTTAAAATCTGGAAATTTTGTCACTTTATTATCATGTGTAAATGTGTGTTAATTAAGCTTAACCCTTCTCGTTTTCATTAAAAAAATAGAAATGTGAAAAATAGTTATGATAAGAATTGGTAGTCCTTGTGTAAGTAAAATTTATGTTTATTTGGGAGTGTTTTACTCCACCCCAAGATCAAAATTTGGATTTTTACTTGGGCACAGTTTTTGAGGTTTTTGGGAGAAGCAAGGCTTGTCCCATGCCTCTTAAATTGACCTAATAACCCTACCTATAATTTGGAAAGCTTTTTTTTGACTTCTTTGTCCATTTTTTAGTGTAAAAGAAGGAAAAGTATTACAATTTCTCTCTATCCCAATTTATTCGGTCCTTTGAAAGTATGGTGTGCAAGTTTTGAGCCATGTGGGTTATCATAGTCCTTTCATGTGCATTGATTTTTCTTAGTCTTGGTGTGTTGACTAGAGTGTGGGATGGAGGAATGATCAAGTGGCATCCTACGTGGAGCCACCTTATCATCCTCACATTCCATTTCTATTTATTGATGATTTTTGGTTGGAATGGGGGTTACTTTTTCTTTTCTCTTCTTGTGTACTTTTGGAGTTGGAGCCTTTTGGAGTGCTTGGAAATTGCTTGGCTTGGATTTGAAGAGGTTTGTGGGATTTTCTTGGAACTTTATGGAGAGGTAGGATATTCACTTTTATCATTATGTTATTTTTCTTATTTGTATGCTATGTTGTGCTTGTAAAATTGTTAGTTTTGTCTTGTGGAGATGGTTGTGTGTTGGTTGAGTAGTAGGCTTAGCTGGGTGTGGGAGAAGGGATTATAGGACCATTGGGGAGGGAAAAGGGTGTTTTTTTAAGGAATTCAATTGGTGGGAGTGTGAAATGGAGTCTAACCAATGGGAAGTGAAAAGGAAATCATGGTTTTGTTACATGCGTGGAACGGAGAGACAAGAATTTTGTGTGATTATTTTTGTGCACTTGGAGGATTAAGGTAAGACTCCTACTTCACTTGGGAGGCATAAGGAGGTGGTCTCCCATAACCCTTTCTATATTTGGTTTGATCTTCAAACCTTTGTATTATTGTGAATGTACAAAATTGTTGGATATGTTATCTTGGTTGAGTTAAATGTCTTGTAGGTTTGTTTTTTTTGAAGCCACTTTGTTGGAAGTTGTCACTGTTTCTCAATGCTTCTAATATTTCCTTGGTTGGGGCTCAGGGACCATTTAGGTGATGGCTTCTTCTATCAATGGATTTAAGGTTGGGTGGAGAGCGTTGCCTACTCCTCCTTCCTTTTTTTGTGATCCCATTGTGAAGTTTGAAGAACGCTAGAGTTGAAGCTACCTTTGGGATGAAGACATGCATATTGAAGACTTGTAAATTGGCCTTCTGGCAAGCCCTTTTGTTGTATAGTATTAAAATTTATACTCCCCACTTGTTGGATGATTGTAAAATTGCAAGCTTTAAAGAAAAATTGTATCTTCATTTGTGAAACCTTCTTAGATTGTAACTTCCTTAAGTGTATGGAATGTGAATGTGTATTTAAGATATATTAGCATTATGAAGGGAATCCACCCATTTATTTGTTTGTGTGAAGAACTGAAATAAGAGTGAAATAATTTAATATGAGAATGTCTCTCTCCATTCATTCTTAAGTTGTTTCATTGTATTAGAATGTGATATGGTCTATTTTAGAAGAAATGAGAACCTTGTTACATTACACTTGATTTGTGAAATAGGTTTCCCTTTAATTGTTGAAAGATGAAAAGAAATATTACCTTTGTTGTTTTGAATGAAAGACATATTAGAAGATTTAGCACATAGGTGAAATATAGTCTTATGAATGGAAAAGTTTTCTCTCAAATTTATTATTCGATTAAATAAAAAAAAATCCCTTTTCTACTGTCATTATGTAGAATAGGTTGTGTATGGAATCATTCAAAATTTCTCAGCTTAGCCTTAGATGTAATATACAAAGGAAACACATGCGAACGTTCCTTTTTAAAATTATAACCATGGTGGAATAATTATAGAATAACATTTTAATACAAATTTCCCTTGTAAATAGTAAGCTAAACGTAGTTTTTCTTTAAAAAAAATTAAAAAAAAGAGATAAGAGAATTAAATTTAAAGAAATATATACACCTCTATAATTAAAATTTTATTTAATTATAAGGAAAATATTGTCTTAGTTATATATATTAATGATATTGTGAAGAGATATAAATGTAATATGTATGTATGTATGTATGTATGTATGTATGTATGTATGTATAGTGGTGTTAATAAAACTTAAATTTCATGAAGGGGCTAAATAAGGCCACATATTTTGAGTTAAAATTCATGGTGCCCCCTCCCCTAACCCACCAATATGTTGTTTAAATTAAAACCTTATGGTGGGGTTCAAACCACCACCCAACATTAAAACTTGATACTTTGATGCGGCCATTCCTATTTTCAACATAGTCCACAGTATTACCTAAACCATGACCTTTGTAAATCAATATATATGTATTTATTATTTTAAAAATATAAAATGCTATGTGTGTGTGTGTGTGTGTGTGTGTGTGCGTGCGTGTGTGTGTGTGTGTGGGACGGTGTGTGTGTGTGTGTGTGTGTGTGTGTGTGTGTGTGTGTGTGTGTGTGTGTGTGTGTGTTATTATAAAAATATACAATTTCAAAAATATACATATATATATTTATATATATTTTGGAATTGTATATTTTTTTAATTATATATATATATATTTTTTGAATTTTTTTTTTTTTTTAAAAGAAATATAGATTTTCAGTTATTTTTAAATTATAAGACAATGGATATGTGTGTGTGTGTGTGTACTTATTTTTATTATAAAAAAATTAAGCTTTTTGTGTGTATCTATTTACTTAGAAAAAAAGGAAAGAAATGGAAATTCTACAAAACAAGTATATATTTTGGATAAATGAAATTTATCCAAATGGGTATTTTATTGGAAACAAAATTATAACAAATAATGAAAATTACAAACTCTTCAAACGGGTAGAATGGAAATAGATAAGTAGAATAAAATGGATTTGGGATGTGTATATCCATCCCCAAGTTTTCTACTCCTCCCATGGCTTCCTCCTCTTCCATCTTCCCTTAACCTACAAAACCAAAAATGAGTGAAATGAGTAAAAGAAATGAATAAAATCCTTCCTTAGAAATTTTAGGGTTGATTTGAAATCCCTTCATCCTATGACTTAGATTAAATTCATCTAATGTCCCAAAATGTCTCCTATAAATGTTAGGTAAAAGTAGGTAGGATCATCATTTGATCACATGGGTTTTCTTTTGAATGGGGCCACTTGTGTGGTTTGAAAGTAATTAATTTATTACTTTTTATTTTGACGTTATTTAAATAAACTCTTTCCTTATTACTTTAGACTACTTTTATATTAGATAGTTAAATAATTAGCCTTATGTAAATGAAAGGGTTATTTTAGACTTGGTCTTTAATTATTAAGTTATTGCATGGCCTTAGAAAACTATGTATTAAATTAATTAAGGATTAATTGAATAAATTATTTTAAACTTAACCATAGATTAAATCCATTCCTTATTTAATAATGTTAATACAATAATTTTGTGGTGACCATTTGAAACAAAAGGTCAACCTTATCGTCGCCTTTATTCCCTTTGACCAAAAAAAATTATTCCATAATTTTTCTATTATAACCTTTGTTTGAATTTGGGTTCGTGATCTAATTTTTTTGGGGCCATTACATTTGGTATTAGAGACATGGGTTCAACGCTTGGAACCCAGCCACACAAGAAAACATGAAACAAAAAAAAAAAAACATATTGCAACTTTAAACCTAGTACACACAACTATGTATGATGTTTTGAAACATATAAAAATTAGAAAACTAAAAACAAAAGCTTAGATGATTATAAACTAATTATCACCTTGGTCTATCAAAGAGGCGTAGACTAGATGAGAGGTTCCTTCATGTGGAAATAAACCTACCACCCCCAGATCAGGTAGTAATAGCTATCCTAGCTTAGATATTGTAGACGCTATAGGATGTTAATGTGGTTTTACACAAAGGATCTTTATGAGGGAGACCTAGCAGGAAAGATAGGGAGACATAAGTGGAGAATTGTGTGCCTTTGTGTCACAATCTAGAGTATAGGGTAGAGAACTCTCATGTGGATTCAGTTAGACATGAGTCACCTCCTACAGAGCTCAAGGATTGAGCTATGATACATAGAGATAGGTCTAGGAGTCCTAGCCAAGAGTTGATCAGGCAGAGAGACCTACAGGTCGACCATCGACTTCAGCAAATCACATTAGAGATATATTAAAGTTGCACCTGCCTCATTTTTCTAGAGACATAGGTGGATTTCAGGTCAATGCGTGGTTTGTCATCTTGAGTGGATGCTTCAAGATATGCCCTTTATCTAGAAACACAAAAGCTTGTGTTGTCATTCACCTTCTAAGAGATGGGGTAGGAGTATGGTGGAGGACTGACGACCAGAAGCTCCATGTAGATTCTAAGACAGTCACTTGGGAGCTCTTTAAGGAGCATTTTAGGAGCAGATATTTTTCCACGAGCTTCATTTAGTTGCCGATTGATGAGTTCCAGGATCTGTGACAGGCCTCCATGATAGTAGTAGAGTATGAGGAATGGTTCCTAGATCTACTTCAGTATGTACACTACAAAATGGAAGAGTAGGTTCGAGTTTACGGGTTTATCAGGGGCTTGAAATTGGAACTAGGTGGCGAAGTTTGTATTCATTTCCCACATACATTATCAGAGGCCTTGGAGAAGGCCTATATTGTAGAGGAAACAAGAGGGAAGACTCAGTAAGCATGTGACAGAGTGAGGAGTTACATATAACAACTATAGGACAAGCAATCGAGGTGATAAACTCCTCCTCCTTGTGGTGAACACACTTTATTATAATCTTCCTTCTAACCTTCTTCACCTCCTCAGAACTAGCAGTAGCTGACTCGACCTCCCTTTCGAATTCCATAATGCTATGATGTGCAAAGAGGGTGTAGTATGGGACCTCTAGCTAGGGGTCTAATATGACACAGAATCCACCTTAAGCACAGTCAGCAGGATCACGTCAAACATAGCACTCACTGAGATCTATGGCAGAGTCATCAAGTCCTTTAACACGTACTATTGGGAAACGTGGAATACTATTTACACAGAGTAGAGGACCAGGTACTTGTTATGGATGTGGCGTAAACAGACATCATTGGAGAGAGTATCCTCATAATCCTATTAGGGTAAGGAACCTAGTTCTAAGCCTACTATTGGTGACATGGCTATGAGCCATAGGATATATGTAGTGGTCGAGAACCACTAGGAAGAGTACCATGGCATGGTGATATAAACTACATGTAGCATTGGTGGTATTTATATCCCTATTTTATTTGACTCAAGCTCATCAGATTATTTCATTTCTCCATCTTTAGTAGAGCGTTGTAGGATGGTGGAAGTTAGGTAGGGCCTTAGTTATAACATTGAGATGGATTATGGAGCCAAAATCTCAGTGTACTGCTTAGTCAAGGAGTGTGTAGTGGACCTAGGTCCCTTTACCACTACTTTGGATCTTGGTATCCTTCTCTTTGGTTCGTATGGAGTGATTTTGGGCATGGATTGGTTGTCTTCACATAGAGAGAGAGAGTTGATTACTACACTACCATAATATCTTGCGTAGATGATTTTGGTGTGGATTAAGTGACAATAGGATTCAAGAGACCCATTTCTATTTGCACTATTTCTGCTATGCAGTTGAAGCGGTGTGTGTCACAGGGTTTTCAATTATATGCTATTATAGTTAGTGATAGATCAGAGGATGTGGTTAATAAACCTTCACTTGATGATCACCCCATTATGTAGGATTTTTCATATGTTTTTCTTAGTGAACTGCAAAGGATGCCTCCCCCGTGCGAGGTAGTTTTTCACATTTATTTGGTTCCAAGAGCGGAACCTATTTCACGTGCTCCTTATAGGATGACCACACCTAAGCTATGTGAGCTCAAGTTGCAAGTTGAGGGCCTTCTTGAGAAAGGCCTAATCTATCCTAGTATATCCCCTTGGGGTGCACCGGTGCTTTTTGTGAAGAAGAAGGATGGATCCTTGCAGTTGTGTGTGGACTATCGTCAACTGAACAAAGTAATGATCAAGAATCTTTACCCCCTTCCTAGCATCAATGATTTGTTTGATCATATTAAGGGGGTCACTATATTTTCTAAGATTGATCTTAAGTTGGGATACCATCAGTTGAGGATTGTAGAGGTAGATATCCACAAATAATCTTTCCAGATGATGTATGGCCATTATGAGTTCCTAGTGGTTCCATTCAGTCTTACGAATGCCCCTACAATGTTCATGAGTTTGATGACCGGGGTGTTTAGGACCTTTTTAGACAGTTTTGTGTTGGTGTTCCTTGATGAAATTTTTATCTATTCTCACATGCATGAGGAGCACAAGGATCACCTTTGTCAAGTTTTGTAGTGTCTACTTGAACAGTAGCTTAATTGGAACCTAGAGAAGTGTGCATTCTTCTAGTCAGAGGTGTAGTATTTAGGTCACATAAATTATAGGGAAGGTATCGTAGTCAATCCTTCCAATATTAGAGCCACTATGGATTGGCCAGCACCCACCAGTGTGACCAAGGTGTGTAGTTTCATCATATTGGTAGGATACTATAAGACATTTGTTCAAGACTTCTCTCAGGTTGCGCACCCCATCACTTCCCTTTAGTGGAAACGAAAGAAGTTCATCTGGATAGAAAAATGTGGGTAGGCATTTAATACACTGAAGTAATGCGTTACAACAACACCTATTCTTGCAGTCCCAGACCATTAGGGTGAGTTATTTGTTTACACATATGCTTCTTTCGTAGGGTTAGGAGGTGTGTTGATGCAGGAGGGTCATGTTGTAGCTTTTGAGTCTCACAAACTCAAGGATTATAAGCTCAACTATCTAATTCATGACCTTAAGCTTACAAATTTTGTTCATGCCTTGGTTTGATGGAGACACTTTCTTCTTGGCCAGAGGTTTATACTCAAGACTGATCGCTTGAGTCTTCACCACCTATTCATAAAGGGAAATATCAATACTTTTCAATGTCATTGGATGGATTTTCTTTGTGAGTATGACATGGAGATAGAGCATGAGAAGGGGAAGGAGAATGTTGTTACAGATGCCTTAAGTCGATGGAGACATGTGGTTATGGTTACCTCAGTGAATATAGATTTGTGGAGTAGGATTTTTTAGTAGTTTCCTCACGATGGCTTATACCTTCCAACCAGATCAAATATTAAGTCTCATAGACTGCTTGAGGGGAAGTTTGATGGTTTCTCATTAGAGACAGATGGTCTTCTCAGAAACAGAGGTCGGATATATGTTCATAGTGATAGAGGTTTGACATACGATATTTTGGAAGAGGCTCATCGTGCACCATATTTAGCCCATCTAGGGGTGAAGAAGATGCATGACACCTTGACAAAAATTTATCATTGGAGAGGTCTACAGAGATATGTAGCTCAATTTGTGTCGCGTTGTTTAGAGTGTTAGAGGGTGAAGGAAAAACATCAACATCCAGTTGGCCTTCTCTACCCCCATGCCATACCAGAGTTGAAATGGAACACTATTTCCATGGATTTCATCATAGGGATACCAACGTGGAGATACCAGCATGACACCATCATGGTTACGGTGGAAAAATTGATGAAAGTGACTCATTTTTCTTAGGTAAAGACCACCTATAAAGCTAGTGCAGTAGCGAGGGTATAGCTTGATGAGATTTTCATATTGCACAGGATTCCATAGAAGATCATTTGTGACCACAATCCCTTATACACTTCTCACTTCTGGACTACCATGCAATAGGTTCTTGGTATGAGTGTCAAATTCACTAAATCTTATCATCGAGAGATAGATGGTTAGAATGGGCGAGTGAATCAGATCTTCAAGGATATGTTGTAGATGTATGTCATGGACCATCGGTCTAGGTGGGAGGAGTACTTATATTTGGTGGAGTTTTCCTACAACAACAGTTTTCAAAGTTCAATCTCTATGGAGCCTTTTCAAGAATTGTATGGCAGAGAGTACAAGACACCTTTGAGTTAGGATAGATTAGAGGACAGGGTTTCCCTTGGGCTGAATTTGGTACATGATATGGAGAAGTAGGTTTTTGTCATTAGTCAGAGGCTTCAAGAGGCTCAGGATAGGTAGAAGAAGTATGCACGTCTAAGGAGGATAGATCATTGGTTTGATGTGGGCACGAAGGTGTTTCTTTATTTCAAACCTCATAAGAGTCCTGTCTATTATAGAAAAGTCTCTAAATTAGCTCCTAGAGGTTTGGTTCCCTTCAAGATCTTGGAGCGTATCGGTCCCTCAGCCTATCATCTAGAATTTCCACCTAGCTTGTATCATGTGCATGATGTATTTCATGTATTTTTACTTAGGATATATATTCCAGATCCCTCACATATTTTGGATATGACCGCATTGCAGGGGTAGGTGTCAATGGGTCTCGTGTGCATCAGAGTCTGTAAGAGCCTAGGCCTTCAAGGCCACGAGATTGACTAGGTGTGGGTCTAGTGGGATAGGTAAGATGAGATTACATCCACTTTGGAGGATGCCAATATTTTTTGAGCTCAGTTTCCTATTCTATTCTAGTGACTTCCATGAGGAAGTCAAGTCTAATGGGAGGGGGATGTAGTGCCCACTCCTCTTCAACATTGTTTCATTTTGATATTGATAATGTTGGACTGATATTTAGACATTTTGATTATTATACATTGATCAATAGGTAACATATTTCACTGATATTTGGACTATTGACATTATGATGTTAACGTCTTATTATGATGCACTAGATAGTGATGTTAAATAGTTCGATATATGTTATTTTTCATGATATAGATTTTATACTGACACGTTATGTTTTGGAATTTTTTTAGTAGAATTGTAATCTCATGGATGTTAGGGCTACGTTTGTATATATTGATAGATAATAGAATTTTCCAATATCAAATGATGGATATTGATTGGAGGTCTCCCAAGGGAGGTGACTTCACATATGTGGCAATGGAGTGAATTATTTTCCTTTTTTTTAATTTTTGTACGTGGTTTATTTTATGATTTGCGTATTTAAAATTTTAAAATTTTGTCACTTTATTAGCATGTGTAAATGTGTTTTAATTAAACTCAACCCTTCTTTCTTAAGTTAACCAAATTAGAGAAGTGACAAATACTTATAATGAGAATTGGTTTTCCTTGTGTAAGTAAAATTTATGTTTATTTGGGAGTGTTTTACTCCACCCCAAGTTTAAAATTCGGATTTTAACTTGGGGGAAATTTTCAAAGGTTTGTGGGACAAGCAAGGCTTGTCCCATGCCTCTTAAATTGACCCAATAACCCTACCTATGAGTTAGAAAGATTATTTTTGACTTCTTTATCCATTTTTGAGTGTAAAAAAAAGAAAAATATTGCACTTTCTTTCTACCCCATTTTATTAGGTCCTTTCAAAGCATTTTGTGCAAGTTTTGAGCCATGTGGGTTGTAATAGTACCTGCATGAGCATTGATGTTTCTTGGTATTAGTGCGTTGAATTGAGTGTGGGATGGAGGAATGATCAAGTGGCATCCTACATCGATCCACCTCACCATCCTCACATTCCATTTCTATTTATTGGTGATTTTTTGTAATTTGAGCCTTTTGGAGTGCTTAGAAATTGCTTGGCTCAGACTTGAAGAGGCTTGTGAAATTTTCTTGGAACCTGATGGAGAGATAGACAATTAAATATTATCATTATGCTATTTTACTTATTAGTATGCTATGTTATTCTTGTACAATTGTTATTTTTGTCTTGTGAAGATGGTTGTGTGTTGGTTGAGTAGTAGGAATTAGTTGGGTGTGGGAGATAGGTTTATGGGACCATTGGGGAGGGAAAAGAGAGTTTTTTGAGGCATGCAATTAGTGGGAGTGTGAATGGGATTCTTACCTATGGGGAATGAAAAGGAAATCATGGTTTTGTAGGATGCTTGCAAGGGAGAAATAAGGATTTTTGGTGATTATTTTAGTCCACTTGGTGGCTTTGGGTAAGAATAAAACTTCACTTGGGATGTATAAGGAATAGGTCTCCCATAACCCTTTCTATATTTGGTTTGATCTTCAAACCTTTGTATTGTTGTGAATGTGCAAAATTGTTGGATATGTTATCTTGGTTGAGTTGAATATCTTGTATGTTTGTTTATTGTGAAGCCACTTTGTTGGAAGTTGTCATTGTTTCTCAATGCTTCTCATAGTTCCTTGGTTAGGTTTCAGGGCCATTAAGGGGATGGATTCTCCTCTTAATGGATTTAAGGTTGGGAGGAGAGTGTTGCCTACTCTGCTTCATTGTTTTGTGATCCCGTTGTGAAGTTTGAAAAAAGATAGAGTTTGAGCTACCTTTGGGATGAAGACATGCATATTTAAGACTTGTAAATTGGCTTTATGGCAAGCCCTTTTATTGTACATTATTCGATTTTATACTTCTCACTTGTGTTGATGATTGTAAAATTGCAAACTTTAAAGAAAGATTATATCTTCATCTGGGAAACCTTCTTAGATTGTAACTTCCTTGAGAGTAGGGTATGTGAATGTTCATTTTAGATATATTAGCATTATGAAGGGAACCCACCCATTTATCTCTTTGTGTGAATAAGTTAGAAAAGTGTGAAATAAGTTAAAATGAGAATGTGTCTCTCCCTTCATTCTTAAGTTGTTTCATTGTATCAGAATGTGATATCGTCTATTTTAGAAGAAATGAGAACCTTGTTATATTACACTTGATTTGTTAAATAGGTTTCCCTTTGATTATTGAAATATGAAAATAAATATTACCTGTTTTGTTTTGAATGAAAGGCATATTGGAAGATTTAAGACATAAGTGAAATCTAGTCTTGTGAATGGAAAAGTTTTCTCTCAAATTTATTATTAGATTAACTTTAAAAAAACATGCCTTTTCTACTATTATTATGTAAAATGGGTTGTGTATGGAATCATTCTAAATTTCTCAACTCAGCCTTAGATGTAATATACAAAGGAAACACATAGGTACGTTCCTACTTAAAATTATAACCATGGTGGAATAATTATATAATAATTTTTTTAACAAATTTCCCTTGTAAATAGTAAGCTAAAGGTAGTTTGTCAAAAAAAAAAAAAAAAATAGATAAGAGATTTAAATTTAAAGAAATATATACACCTCTATAATTAAAATTGTATTTGATTATAGGAAAATTATTGTCTTAGTGTTATATATGTGTGTGTGTGTGTGTGTGTATGTGTGTGTGTGTGTGTGTGTGTGTGTGATATTATAAAGAGGTATTTATTAAAAATAAACTAATGAAATTATAATATATAATATACATGTAATATTTGATATATATATAGAGTGGTGTTAATAAAACTTAAATTTTGTGGAGCGGCTAAACAAGGCCGCAAATTTTTATAATAGGCCAGCTGGTGTACGTTATCTTGGGAAGTGAGTTTGGGGTGGAGGCAGTGCCCCTTCCCCCAACCCACCAATATTTTGTTTAAATTAAATCCTTATAGTGGGTGTCAAATCCCCACCCAACATTAAAACTTGATACTTTGATGCGGTCATTCCTATTTTTAACGTAGTCCACAGTATTGCCTAAACCACAACCCTTGTAAATCAATACATCTAATTATAAATAAATGTATTTATTTTATTATAGAAAAAAAATGTATTTTTTGTGTATATCTATTTACTAACAAAATAAAGAAAGAAATAGAAATTCTACAAAACAAGTAGATCTTTTGGATAAATGAAATTTACCCAAGTGGGTATTTTATTGGAAACAAATTTATAACAAATAATTTGAAAATTACAACCCCTTGAAATGGGTAGAATAGAAATAGAAAAGTAGAATAAAATGGATTTGGGATGTGTATTTCCATCCCCAAGTTTTCTACACCTCCTCCCATGACTTCCTCCTCTTCCATCTTCCCTTAACCTACAAAACCAAAAATGAGTGAAATAAGTAAAAGAAATGAATAAAAGTCTTCCTTAGAAATTTTAGGGTTGATTTGAAATACCTTCATCCAATGGCCAAAAAGTCTCCTACAAATGTTAGGTTAGATTAATTTATTGCTTTTTATCTTGACTTAATTTAAATAAACTCTTTCTTTATTAGGTTAGACTAATTTTATATTAGAGAATTAAATAATTAGCATTGTGTAAATGAAAGGGTTGCTTTAGACTTGGTCTTTAATTATTAAATTATTGCATGACCATAGAAAACTATGTATTAAATTAATGAAGGATTAATTGAATAAAGTATTTTAAACTTAACCATAGATTAAATCCATTCCTTATATAATAATCTTAATTAAGTAATTTTTTGGTGACCGTTTGAAACCGAAGGTCAACCTTATCGTCGCCTTCTTTCCCTTTACCAAAAAAAAATTATCCCATAATTTTTCTATTATAACCTTTGTTTAAATTTGAGTTCGCGATCTAAATTTTTTGTGAGCATTACATGCCTAAACATTTCCAGTATTGATGGTGACATCGCCTCGTAGTCAAGTAATGTTGAGAGTGTGGCTGGAGGCACCCATCACTTGAGTTTCCAATGTTGGTTGCACGGGATTGATGATGGTCTACAACGATCCAAGCGGGTAATAAGACATCACAACATGGTATTTGATAATCACCACCTTCTTCTTGGTTGTGAAGCTTCGCTCCATAACAATCTTCTATGGATTTCTTCACGTGAAACCGAAGATGCCCTTTTGTTCCATCTAAAATGCTGGTACCACTGAAAACAAGAAGTGCTATCCGGTGGAGCATACAACCACCTCGTAATTCTCAATGACCTCGTCAATGGTGTTTCATAACTTGCATTCGTTGTGTTCTATGAAACTACAGAAAAAAATTCGATCATTTAGGGTTCGATATCATGAGCGGTGGGTGCCGACGGACAAGGGCTGAGATCAGGTTAAAAAGGCTAGCCAATGTGTTTTTTCCACATAGGGGACAAGTGCACTTTTCTGAATTGAGACAGATTCTATGAATATTTCATGAGAATCATTAAATGTGTGCATATAATTATGGTAACAGTTTTATTTTATGGACAAATATATCACTTTATTTCGTCAAATTATGTTACTAGTAACACCTACCATTCTCTCCCATAATTAACATGCTATCGCGAGCCACATTTGAGGATGGGGATCTGTAGTAAATTGGAGGATGGAAAGATATCAAATTCAATAACCTCTCCGTATCTTACAGTCACTTGGCTAATGAATTCTATGTGAACCTCTACAGAAAATGTGAATTACAAATGAAGCACACTAATTAAATAGCTACATGAATAGCTCATTTTACCACAAGATTTATAATCCACTGCGAAGTATTATTGAAATGAAGACCACATCTAACAGAGTTAGGATTTTTACTTTATCATCGTAGGAGGAGGATGGAGGAGGAGAGTTGTTTAGTTAACTCATCACAGTAAAAAGTATTCTAATAAATCTAAAGATGGTGTAAATCATTGTATATGATTTATCGTATACAATAGCTAATTCGTTAAGAGATCAATAGTTGCTCATCTCTCTAGAAATTTAGAAGTTGAAGTTATGGGCATTTTATCAACATGATCATTATAAATTATTTCCATAAGGAGGTTAGACCAACGAAGAGCCTAGACTACTTAATTTTTATAAATATGGTATACCAAAAATCAGGGCTCATGCTTGTAGCCCCCCAACTTTGATGAAGCTTGTCATATATGGTTATGTAATGTATCTGTATTATAATTAGGTCAATTTCACTGAAGGGAAAAAACTATCAGCAAATCTATTTTTTTGTGCAAGTATGGATCATCATGATTAGAGATGTAAATGTAGGTTTTCATGTTATTACAAAAATTAGATATTTAATTTAGTTAACTGATAGCCCCATACCAAAATGAATCCTCATGATGTAACATATTAATTGTTGTAAGATAAAAGGATAAAAATAGTGAGTTGTGTATCAATATCATTAAAATTTGGCGGGATAATAATGCACTTAACATTACTTTTTTTGCAAGTGCTGATTATTTATATTTTTATTTCATATATGAATTTTTAGTTTTCAATTGAATCATTACTAGTTGAAACTTATGAAAATTAAAGGATCAATATTGAATAATAATCTTATTATACTCCAATAATGGACAACTTTGCATGAGAATTAATTAGTGTTAGAAAGATATGTGTTTTAGAAAACAATTTATGAAACATTGCTTGAATTACAAAGTAGAAATTGTAATTTTGGATTAAATTGGTAAGAACATTGAATTATATTGAATGCATAACATAATTCCAATCATTCAGTCTGTGAAAGCTCTAAATTCTAAGGAACAAAATCGATCTGAAGATTGTACATTATAGTTAGATTTATGTATAATGAATAAATGATCATCAAGACTTTTGGCTAGGATTTGATGATAATTTATTGATGATGCCAAGTTTATATGAATTATGATGACGATATCATAATGATGATACGATTTCTATTAGTTGATATATCACCATATATATATATATATATAATAAAAAGTGCATAGGACAAATCGGTGAAGTTTTATTTTGATACCATGACAACCTTGAGGAAAATTTAGACGTGATTACATGACAATGGAAAGATTTTTGATGATAAAATGAGATCTTTGATGATTATCCAAATCGTCTATTGTCCAATAAATCATCCGAGTAAAAAATTCACTTATTCTATTGAATACGGTCATAGTTTTCCAACCTTGGGTCTCTATAAATTGTAGCAAGGGTCTAAAAATGAGTGGGATTGAATTTCTCATCTTCTATAAGCCCAGTGTCACAGTCATGGCATTTATAAATTCTATAGAAAAAATGTAGGGGAAGTCGACTAAATGGCCTTCTCCTATTTCCTCGGACTTACCACCATTCCAAGTTTTTGTATTTTCTTCCTTGATGTCAGTTCTATGCCAATACAAAACTGTCCATAAATGAATGTCACATTTTGGAATTGAATGGTGAAAGACCCTTCATCATTCCTTTTAAGACCAGTATTTGATGATCGCAATCCCTAATACACTTCTCACGTTTGGACTACCATGCAACAATTTCTTGGTGGATGAACAATATGAGAAATTCAGTACATATTATCATCTAGATACACATGGTCAAATAGAGTGAGTGAAACAGATCTGTGTGATAGGATATGTTGTGGATGTATGTCATGGACCATCGGTTTAAGTGGGAGGAATACTTTTATTTGGTGGAGTATTTCCTACAACAACGGTTAGCTCATAGTTTGATTGGCATGGCTCCTATTCAAACATTATATGGCATGAGAGTGCAATGACATGATTGGAGTTGGGATAGAATAGAGGACAATTGGACTTCCCTATGGGCTGGCTTTTGTACAGGATATGGAGCTGCAGGTTGTCTTGATTCCTTAAAGGCTTCATGAGGCTCAAGATAGACAGAAGAAGTTTGCAGATGATGAGGAGGATAGATTGTAATTTTTATGTGGGCACCAAGGTGTTTCATATGGTGTCAAGCCTCATAATATTCCTATCCATTGTGAAAAAGACTCTAAGTGAGCAACATTCTAGATTTGTGGGTCCCTTTGAGATATTAGAGTGTATCGGTCCCGAATCCTAACATCTAGAATTGTCACCTATCTTGTCTCATGTGTACGATGTATTTCATGTATCTGTACTTAGGAGATAATATTCTAAATCCCTCTCATGTTTTGGATTAGACCACATTGCACATGCAAGAGAAGGGGCAGGTGTCCGTGGAGCCCATGTGCATCATAAATAGCAGGACCCTAGGCCTTTGAGGCCATAGGGAATTGACCAAGTGATGGGTCCAGTGGGATAGGTACATCCGTATGTGACTGCAGTAACTTGGGAGGATGCCACTATTTTGATGAGCTCAATTTCCTCGTCTATTCCAGTGACTTCAAGGAGGAATTCGAGTCATAGGGGAGGGGGATGTAGTGGCCACATCCTCTTTGACACTTTTTCAACTTGATATTGATATTAGTCAGACTTATACTTCAGACATTTTGATTGTGATACATTGATCAATAAATGATAGACTTCACCAATATTGAGAAATATTGACATTATGATGTTTCCACGTCTTGCATTATGATGCACTAGATACATGATGTTAGATAGTTTGATATATGTTTTTTTTTCATGATATAGATTTTATACTGACACATTATGTTTTGGGATGTTTTGAGTAGAATTATAATCTCATGGATGTTAGTGTTAATATTTTCGATATATTGATGGATAATAGAGTTTTCTAATGTCAAATGACGGATATTGATTTTATATGTATATTGTCTCAATGTTGTTAATATGGCCGAAAGGCTAGAAAGGTATTTTTTTTGTAGGTATATTGATCACATACATTGAAGGGAATATTCAACCAACCATGGAAGGATGTTGAGTGTTTCCCAACGAGGCCAAATTTTACAACTTGTGTAATGTTGTTTAGTGTGGTCTTTTGCATGTCTAGTTTTGAGGTCTCCCATGGGGGGTGACTTCACATATGTGGTCATGAGGTGAATTGTTTTCCTTTTCTTTAATTTTTGTATGTGCTTTATTTTATGATTTGTGTATTTACAATTTATAAATTTTGTCACTTTATTAGCATGTGCAAATGTGTTTCAATTAAGCTTAACCCTTCTTGTTTTAGTTAACCAAATTTGAGATGTGAAAAATAGTTATGATGAGAATTGGTAGTCCTTGTGTAAGTAAAATTTATGTTTATTTGGGAGTGTTTTACTCCACCCCAAGATCTAAATTTGGATTTTGACTTGGGTGCATTTTTGGAGGTTTTTGAGAGAAGAAAGGCTTGTCCCATGCCTCTTAAATTGACCCAATAACCCTACCTATAAGTTGGAAAGCTTATTTTTGACTTCTTTGTCCATTTTTGAGTGTAAAAGAAGGAAAACTATTATGCTTTCTCTCTACCCCATGCCAGTACCCAAATTGATTCTCCCTCAGAAGCTAAGGAGCATCAAAGGTTTGGAAGGAATCTTAGAGATAAGAAAAGCACGTAGTGTGTCATTTTGTTGCTGGGGATGAAATACAGCTTTCTATTTTTCACTCAGATGTGGAAAAATGGGTACCACCCTCAAGAGGATTTGACCTATCCTCACTACTTTATGGTTGCGCCTTTCAATGAGGGTGAGAGAACCCTTTTTTTAGCCTGTTGTTTGTGGAGGAGATGGAGACATCCTTTCTTGTGAAACTATTAATAAGACATTGAAGAAAATATAATCAATGCAAGAAAACCTAACTCTCATGAGTTCTCACGCTAGATAATGGAGATATTTTCTAAGAAAGGTTTAAGCCACTAAAGACAATGAAAACTTGATTGTTTCTACATGTTTTGGTAGTAAAAATTATGCATTTGTTTACACACATGACAAACAGGGGTAGTATGGGTATGATTGGTTGTTTTTAATGAATTTTTGGTGGGATGTGAGGCAGAAATGAACTTAATTCACCAAATTCTTGAGAAATTTTACAAAAATGGAGACCTTGAACAACAAAATGCTTAGGGATAGCTAGGATGTTCCTTTAACTAGAATATGTGCTTTAATGGAGGCCCCAGATTAGAAATTTTCACACAAACTTCAAGGATCCAAAATGAAGGCTCAAATTTAAAAACTTAACTAAACATTATCAAACTCTGTTTCATCACACTTAAGATACCCTCAAAGCCTAACAAACAATCTTATAGTCATGTTAGGAGTCATAGTGATTTTAAATTTTTTTATTTCACTATCAAATGAAAGTTCTTCTGATAAATGAAATTGCAAATGCCACTAAACTATCTCAAAGATTTCAATGTAAGATTGTAATGGGAACAAAAAAACTACTTGCGCACATTCAGAAATGAAGCAAACACAAATTTCACCCAAAAATAATGCAAATTCACTCATGTTTGATTAAATTTATCAGCAGGGGAAAGTTTCTAGAACAATTTTAGAGCTTTTCAATGGCTACACACTTGCAACCACCTTATCATGATCAAATTTAACACAAAGGAGATAAACAGGTTTTTTCAGATGGTTTCTCATAAGGATGGGTTCTATCAAGCTTTTTTCTTATAAAAAATCAGTCCTGACCTCTAACACTCCAAACCTTTGCATGACAAATTTATGCAATTTATAATACTTCATTTACAATAGAATTTTCCCCCAAAACCAGAGATATTCAAAGCACCATTGCGTGTTGAGACTCCTAGAATGAGATTTTCCAAAAAGTTATCAAGCATGTAGAGGGAAAATCTCTCCAAATAATTCCAGCATTCAATTCTTCACCTGGTAGAACACTCTTCCCTTATTCACCACCTACTTCCACCCCTAATCTATCAAATTTGGTTGTTTGCGTGCCCAAGAAGAGAGATTGGAAAATCAGATCGAACCTAATAGCCACATTTTTTCTTAATGGCAAAAGATGTCTCGAGATCTCCCTCACCAAACTTAGATATAAAATTAACTCCCCTTCCCTATTTGGCATGCAAGAAATATTGAGAAATCATGAAGAATTGTATCTCTAGGAGCTCTGGAGTGAAGATGGCGGAAAAATCAGCTACAGATGCACAACTCACATTGATTTCTATTTTGAATTTGGACCGTCCACATGGAAGATCCACTTTAAAATGGGCCTATGGGTTCTGTTGACAATTTTTGCACTTGTGCAAAAATAGGGAACACGAAACTTCATCGTTACGATGAAATTCATGGTGAATTACTCTTAAGCTAATGAAGTTTTGTTGTTCTTACTTACTGCTGAATTAATTAATGATTAAGTGAAATATGTAGCTATGTGTGTTGCTACAAAATGTAACAGATCACATAGTCTACAATTTCATGATACCTTCAGCAATAGAACACAAAGGCCCCAAAAGACAATTGTGTTTTCTTGACGAAGACGTCGAATTACAGAGTAGGTGAAGTGTTGAGGTTTGGGACAACAAACATAAGTACAGATTATAGAAATCAGATTTCATTACTAAATGTTACAGGTTCTCATCAATTTTCTTTCCTTTATGTTTAAGACATTTAATTATATGACTGAGCTATTTATTTCATCATACACTCCATTCAGAAGCATGAAATGGAGAAAGAAATACGTAACTCAATTTCAGAATTCAATGTTTTATTCACAAGGAAGGTCAAATCTTTCCCACACAAGTCGTGGTATGTGAATGAAAAGTAAAGTACATCTACTGAAGAAAGAGGTAGATATGTATGAAATAGAAAGCAAAGGAGTATCAGTGAACCCATCATTGCCTTTGGGTTTCTATTCTTTCGATTGAAGCATATTGTTCATCTTCCACCTTTGTTCATCTTCTGTCATCTTTAGTTGTAGAAGCCATTGTACCTGAAAAGTAATAGAAGAGAATTAACTATCAATTACGAGCTCAGGGATCAAGTCCATATTCCTAACACTATCCTACTTCATGTGCATATGAATCTTCTCCTAACATAGAAAGATGTATAGATCTACTTGAAGAACAAAACTGACATGCATGCTTTATTCACTTAGAAAGAAGAAGGAGAAAAGAACGAAGAAGGAACATGGACATAAGAGAGCCCAAAAATCCCTAATTATTTTCTATCTGTTTTCCTAAGTGTGCAGGTACAGGTTACAGCCAAGAAGAAAGAAGCATATACATGTTGAAAAAGAAGACCAATGTAACTAAAACTCAGATATTTCCTACAAAAGGAAGAGGATCACAATACTACAGAACAAAGAATATGCTTGTAAACAAGGTACATTTTTCAAATTTCAGTCAAAGAAAAGGAATTATGGGAAAATTTTGACACGGCTTCACCATGTAAAAATGGATATTTACAACTTTTCCAATATTTATATCAAGCTAAAATCAAAGAAATGCAGTAAAAGTAACAGAAAAAAGTATCTGAATCAAGGCTTATGCATGATAAGGGCATAAAAAAAGATCAAGAATTACTTAAAATTATCGTAGGTATCAAAGAGTATAAGTGCAAATACAGGTTACAAATAGGCATTTCAAAAGTAAACTGAAGGAAGAGATGTACAACCAACCACTTCACAGATTTTATTAACATCATTCAACCTTGTAAACTTGCATGAGATCAATAAGCAGATGTGAGTAGCACAAAGTAGATTATTGAGAATTCAGTCATGAATCAAGCTTGAGATGTCAACCCTAGATTTGAAAACTTCACCAAATATTATCATAATGCAATGTGGAAATCCTCAAAAGTGATTGAACAAGATATATAATGTAGTATCATTGAAGAAAAGAGATATTCATGTATTTTTCTTATTCCCATAGGTTAGTTCTATTCAGAAAAATCAAAAGTGGATACAGGGGAACTTTATGGTGAAGAAAACAATACTGGAATGTCAAATACAAAGGATTTTGCATATATTAGAACTTAGTTTTGAAAGAAAGTGTAAATTGAAGCAATACCTATCCAGAAGGATCTAAGGTTCGAACTCTTTTAAAAAGTAATGTTTCAGAAATTTATATAGGACAGATCAAAGAAACAAATGATACTTAGAATACGAGATACATAGATCTATAAGTCATGACTGCAGGTTGAAGCCTCAAAATGAGCTCAAAGTTTTCATTATAGAAGAAAAATGATCCATTTCTTAAGAAAACCAAATACCATGAGGAGAAATGAACTTACCAGTCATAAAAGTCAGGTTAAATCGATCTCCAAGTCCAAAGCATGAACAAAGGATTAGAGATACAAAGAGCTCCATTTTCACTTTCCATGGCAGACCCAACCCAACTCATAGAATCATTTATGCAGGGGGTCAGTTTCAAAAGTAAACACAATGGTGAAGCATAGTGATCCTACTCACACAAAGAGAATTTTGAAGACAAAGCCGAGCTATAATATTACCAATGGAGGCCAAGGAGAAAATTTAAAGATATTAAGAACCAGGAGCTTATTTACTTAGAAATAAGCAAAGAAATATCTTGCTCAAAACAATAAATCAAGCCATGGCAGCCATCAGAGTAACAGAACAAAGCTGACCTATAGGATTACCTATGGCAGCAAAATATTAACAAAGATCCCAATAAATGGTTTGTAGACAAAGCCCAAAACAACCAAATCTCATGAAGGATGAGCTAACAGAGCTTTAAAAACTCCAACAATGGCAGAACCTATCAAAATATTTCTCATAAATCTCTAAGAGAAGATGTAGATGATTAAGGGCCATCGAAACAGTTTAAATTGAGTTTTAAAACCTCATAAAAATGGCGTCGGGAAAATTTCCCAGGGTTTCGCCGACAAAAATAGATGCTAAGTGGAGAAAATGAATAATATTCAAGTTGTTTTAACTCACCTACCTCAACCACGGCTGAAAAGATCTCAACTTTGGTAAATGGATCAACGATTGAAAATCAACAAAGACATAGATCAACGCTTGAGAATTGATCTCCAGGTTTGAAGCAAACCATGGTTTGAGCCATTAAAATGCATTTATTCCATGGAAGAAACCCTAAAATTATGCTTCATAGATCAATGATAGAAAATTAACATGTTCAGAGATCGACATTCCCAAACAGTTCATCAAAATTGAGACAAAAGTTGTCTAGTTGGAGTAGCAGTTGAACTTAGTCAAACCTCCAAAAATTTCAAAATTTTCAAAATTTCCTCCATAGGACTAAAAGTCTGTAGAGTACACATAGCACCATCACAACAGAAGTGGAAACACGGAGGTCGGGAGCCACTTAGGTTTTCAAACCTTAAAAATGTAAAAAGTTTGAAACATTCCCTGTCAGCCCGAGCCTCTGCGATGAGAAAGTCAAAGCCGCGGGGAAAATTCAAATTTGATTCTATAGAACATTGGCGGAGTGGCGGGGCTTCATGAAATTTGTGACTTATTCACAAAAAAGGGTTAAAACTTCAAGTTGCCCCATAGGCCCACAATTCCCCTAAGTGGGAGATCAGACTAAATGTTGCCTTTAAGGCTCAAAGTAGAAGAGTTTTTTTCAAAAAAAATTCCGCATGCCTATAAAAGAAAATTGGGTTGACCAAATTATGCCATCTATAATCACCAAAAGGTGAAATTTCAAACTATACACTCTCAAATGCAAAATCCGGCAAGTATTACATGGTCATGTTTTATTAAAAGGTGGCAGAGACTATGATATACCATGTGTGACCGAATGTAATATAGTGAGACTTTTCCAAAGTGCCTTTGTATTATTTTAAAACCAAAATAATATGCTTAGTCCACAAGAATGGCCAAAACTCAGTTGAATACAAGTGTATGAATCATAAGTGGACCCCACAGTGGCTAGGTTATTTTACAAAGTATTACAACTAATGTAATTTATTTTTTCTCAATACATAGGTGTATTTTTTCATGCCTTCACAACAGGACAAAATAGAGAAAAAGATAGGGTTGCATGTTCATGGAGAGAAACTTGCCTAGTAAGCAATCTTATTTTTAACAAGTTATTCATCCTTTTCTTCTTAAAAATAAAACAATCAACTTCAGTTTGACTGTATTGTAATTAAGGCTAATAATGCGTATTTGTAATTACATGCTCTATTTTTATTCATTTATCTATTATTAAATAAAGGAATAAAATAGGATGCATGGGTGAGTACAAGCTTTAGGCTATTTTTAGGAAGGGGGTGAATTTTATTTTTGCTATATATTGTGTGCCTTTGCAAAGCACAAGAAAGTTTTTTCCATGGTAAGGGAACTACTAGAAGAATTTCGGATATAGGATTACTAAAGCAATTTTTGTTAGTTTTTCCATCTGAGTGTGAAGTATTTTCTACCTTTCTAATTATTTGCAGTCTTTTGTATGTTTCTATTAGTCTTGTGAATGCAATTTCCCTAATCAAGCATCTTACCCTACTGCAAATTCAGTTCTTCTGCATAATTTTAATGTGCATGTTAACTTATTAGTATTGTTGTGATATTCTTCCTCAGTATAACCAAGTTTTTTTCCATTAGATATTCTGTAGAAAACTATTTGTTCGTGCACCTAAAATTGTTCACATTTCAGGTATTTTGCAAGAAATTTAGATATGTTATTTTGTTGTTATCAGTTGTGTTATATGAAACAGACTAGTTTTCATAAGTTCAATATTTTATGAGGTCCTGAAACCATGAATCCTCACTTTCAACAATATTATCAGCCAAACCATTAGTCTTTTTATCCACCTTCTCCTTCAGATCAGTTTTATAACCCTTATTAGAATTAATACCCTTATAACCCAAACCGTATCTATCAAAATGATTATCAATATGAGGGTTTTGCTATTCAAATTCAAAGTTATGCAAAGGGTTATGCTGAGTATGAAAGGAAAAGAGATCTTAGAATTGAGTTTGATAGTTTGAAGCAGCAATATTTAGTTATCAAGGAACAAATTGAGAAATTGACAGCAATGAAGAATGATAAGTGTCAGGAAAGGGAACCCTGTCAATGGGATGTTCCTGCTTATCTTCCCTATCAAAATTCAGTGCCGATAAATTCTCCTTGCTAGCCAATGTAGCCTATTCCTCTATTGCCTAAGTATCAAGCTGCTATGATTCCTACTTTTTCTACCCAAAAATCACATACTAAAGTCAAAATTAAGTGTCCAATTTGGCATTCAGATGTTGTTCCAAATGTAGATCTTATTTCCCAATCTCATGTCCAAAATTTTCCAATTGAATCTGAAACTAATCCCACTCCTTCTTTACCCATACTTCCAGTTCAAGAAATAGAGAATCAAGAGATCAAACAGGAGGGGCAGCTATCAGAAGACAAAGATAGGCTGGAATTTTTGCAGAACTTGCATGGATGGACATCAAAGTTACAGTTTGATTTTATTCCAAGATTGGAAAAAGAAACCATACAAGAGGTGCAACCTATTTTTCCAGTAGATCAAGAGTGTTTGGGAGATGATCTACAATCTACATATTCTGAGTGTAGTGTGCATAAAGGCACCATACTCACGCAGCTTGTAGCCATATCAGAAGAGAATAGACCACTTTCAAATGAAAAAGAGGGTGAAATTCAAGGAAACTATGTTTCAGATTTGCAGCTTGAGGTTGATGATTTCTTGTTAGACTTGAGAAACTACATAGGTGAAGAGCAGCCTATAGAACTAACTAATTTTAAAGTTTCAACATTCAAAGAACCTTTGGTGGATAAGGTCCCTCTTGTACTTGAAGAGGAGAAAGAGATGCTATTAAAAATAGATCCTTATTATCCCCTCCTAGAAGAACAATTTTGGGAGGAGAATGTCTCAAAACATCATGCTGTTGAAATCAGATCTTGTGCGGAAAAAATAGAAATTTTTGATCCTTTAGATTGTTTGTCAAAACAGAATGATCAAGACAAAATATCAGTTGTGGAACAACAGTTTGAAGGAGTTGAAGAATGTTCAGATAAGTTTCAGAATGCCCAACAGGCTGATTCAAAACAACAACTTCATATAAGTACCTATGAAAATGAAGAAGATGATCTTTAGTTTTTTGACTGTACCATGGATTTGAATAGTGAATTTGAAGAAGAAGAGGATGAAGTTGAGTTTTTAGACTGCATGGAGGATCCGACCAATGTATAATCATTTGATAGAAGTGTGGAAAGGTCACTTACAATAGTCTTTGAATAATTTGTAGAACAAAAGTAGGTCTTAAGACAATTTCAAGATGAGTTACAACAATTATAAGACACAAAACAACCTTTAGGACAGCTTCAGAAAGAGCTCATTGTTGAAAATAATATTCATGATTCAGATCAAATCAAAACTGTCAACAATTTTTCTACGAAGAGGCCTTGTCTTATCCAGTATTTTTTTTATTCTCACCCAGCTACGGTATTGCAAGATTTCATGCTTTCCTTAGAGCACAAAAGTGAGTTATTTTTTCTCAATATAAAGCCTCAATTCATGCCAAAATAGATTACATATAAGATAGAGGTGCTTCCCACTTCATGGACTGATCTGATGAGTGAAATAAAGGTACATGTCTCATTCCTATCTATGTCACTTTACTGGGTTTTAGATATGAATTCATGGCCTCAGCTTTGGAGAAAAGGGAGCTATTTTTCAATTCCTACTTCAGGTTTTTTTTAGCCTCAATTGGTGCTAGTTAGAGTAGGGTAGATTAGGATTTCCTTTTAATAAGTGCAGTTCCTACACATTGCATTATTTTTTAATTCAATAAGTGCATTCGTGAATGTGATATGGTTTACCATATCCTTTCCCAGTTTTACTTCCTTTTTGGAAGGGTTGGACCTTTAAGAAAAGGTATATTTTGGTTATATGATTTTGAATCCTTGCCCAATCGACAAGAGCAAGGCACTAGTCTTTAAGCTAGTAGGCAGATTTTCCCACATGATCATCAAAAATTTTGATAATTTTTTCACTTGTACAAAAATGGGCAACTCGAAACTTCTTCGTTACGATGAAGGTCATGGTGAAGTACACCTAAGCTAAGGAAGTTTTGATGTTATTACTTACTACTGAATTAATTAATGATTAAGTGAAATCTACAGCTATGTGCACTGTTACAAAACGTAACAAATCACATAGTTTGTAATTTCATGATACCATCAGAAAAGGAACACAAAGGCCCCAAAGGAAAACTATGTTTTCTTAAGGAAGACACCGAATTACAGAGTAAGTGAAGTGTTGAGTTTTGGGATAGAAAACATAAGTGCAAATTACAAAAATAAGAGTTCATTATTGAATGTTACAGGTTCTCATCAATGTTCTTTCCTGTATGTTTAAGACATTAAATTATATGATTGAGTTGTTTAGTTCATCATACACTCCATTTAGATGTTTGAAATGCATAAAGAAATACACAACTCAATTTCAGAATTTAATTTTTTATTCACAAGCAAGGTCTAATGTTTCCCACACAATCTGTGGGATGTGACTGAAAATTAAAGTACATCTACTGAAGAAATAGGTACACATGCATGAAATAGAAAGCAAAGGAGTATGAGTGTGTAGACACCTATTTTAGGTATATCACCCCTTCTTCATCTCACATTCATCTAATTCTCATACTCGCATCTCTTTTTCTTAAATTAAATAAAATATTATTTATTTTCTCACATTTTGATTGATTATCAATGGGCTCCATATAGACCTATTTGATAATTCAATTTTTGAATCATCCCCCATCTCTCAAAAATTATTTAATTCATAATGCATATCTCTGACACCTTATTTTTAAAATGAAATCTTTATCTCACCCCCCATTCAAATCATGTCCCTCACTTTTCCTAATAAGTCAAAATATGGGACCCACATGATCACATCACATCCCTAACTCGGGTTACGTTACTACACCCTGGGTATCATCTAACCTACAGTTTAGCATCACATCTAAACTATAAATATGGGGTTTTACCCCATATTTCAAAAAGGATATAGATTTTTAAGGAGCATATTTTTTTAAAGGAGGATATATTTTTAAAAATAAGAAGGAGAAAGCTCTGAAAAAGTCTCTTATCTTGCCATCTTGATACGCGGTTCATTTCCATATCAGGACATAAGCTAAGTTCCCTTGTTATTTTAGTTATATTCCGTTTTATATTTTTACTGTTGTTCACGATCTAATTATCTTATCTAACATGGGGGTTGACATCCTCTAAGGGACTTGAAATCCTCTTGGAACCGGTACCTGTCCGGGCAACCCCTGCATATTGTGTTCTAATCTTATCTGGTTTAGTTTTGTAGATCTAACTTCTTGATATCATGCATCTACTTTCTTTGTGACTATATCATCCATCTCCATCTCAAAGGTACTAAGCCCTTGTGTATTAGATGTGGTATTGTGTTTCTTAATTACTTTTACACTCATCTGGATAGGAACCTAGAAACACATATCAACATTTGGCACGCCCGGTGGGACCAAATCCTAGATCTGGTTGTTTTGTTTGTTAGTCTTTTCTAACTTACTTGTTTGCATGGTCATAATATCCATTGACCTCAGTTTAATACAATCCATCGTTTAAGTTACCTCGGAGGTACATGTTCTATGTTTTATGTTTACCCGCATGGGGAGCGAGTCTAGAAACTAATCTTATTGTCTTTCTTTTATTGGAAATCTTAACTGAATAATAGATAAAGTTTTTCTTTTTTAAACGACCTTTGCTTTGACCTAATAAAATAAATCTATATATTCATTTAGCTATTAACTTCTAATTATCTATATATTTCGCATTTAAAATTATAGCAATCTATAGTTATTTGCTAAAAAAAAGCATAACAATCTATAGTTATTTGTTTTAAAACATATTAGATAATATTGATTTATTTAAAAATAACAATTTAAAAAAAAGTATGAAATAAATTGCAATTAAACTTAAAAATATATATATAAAAACAAAAAAGATCCTAAGCTACCCCATCTTACTCCCCTTCCTCCTAACTATCTCTTCACCTCTCCACTCAGCCAGCTCGGGCACCTCCCTAATCGGCTCCACTGAGTCACCCACTCCCTCCGATATAATCCCATCCTCCACCCACCAACCTTCTCCTCTGCCCCGAGCCACACGCTGCCTCCTATCCACCTGTCTCCCTTCTCCTACCCATGACCTCCCACCTCACTGTCCACGTCTCCCTTCCTCTTGCCACAACTCCTCACCAAGTCCTCCACTCCACCTTCAAATCTCTGCCTCCCACACAGACCACCATTCCTCCTAGCCAATCAACCATCCCCCTTCCCTGTCCCGAACTCAACTCCTTTCCACCTCGCCATCCATTCCAACTTTCTCCTCTGCCTCATTTCCTTTCTCTCCTCCCGAGCTCCATCCCCATCTCCCTTCTCTCCACTCAAGCCACACTTCTCTTCCCATGACCAATCTCTCCATTATCAATTTCCTCTCGCATTGGGCTATCCTCTCAACCCTATTCGGGCTCCACAATACATCCCCGAGCTCTCTCCTTTCTCCTGTGCCCTCAGTTCACACATGGCTCTGCTCCCCTTACACTTCAAATTCCACTCACTTCTCTCTTCCTTCCGCCCCCCCTCGAGCCATTCACAGGAGCACACCTACTCAGCCCACTATTTCTTCCTTGTCATCCACACTGACCCACATTGACCCACCGACCCACGTGTGCTTCGTCCCTCTCTATGCACACTTTCCTCAACCAAAGAGGACCCCTCCATGTGAACTCCACATGGCTCAACCATACACATTCCCAATCAAAGTATCACATTATTAACTAACTTAGTAAATTTAGTTTGATATTGTTTCAAATCATATGATAAATAAATAAATAAAAAATTAAAATCATATAACCACTAACATAGGATATATTATTATTTATGTAGTCATTTTTAAAGCTAACCCTAGTTTTATTATATAGGTTAATTCAGGACTTAATTTTACAATTTGGTTTATCTCCTCTTGAATTAATTAATATTAACACTTCATCCGCATTTAGTTAGGCTTAGTTTGTTAATTCCATTGTAATATTAATTCTATTCAGTCATTTCAACTCGCCTAGACCCCTTTACTTCCTATCGTATGTAAGTCATTCAAACTATATCTTTAGGCGTTTTTCGACAAATAATTTTTAATACATTAGAATACTTAGAATAATCATATTTATTATTTCTCTAACTACGCATCACTTTCACTACCATGTTATTAGGACCATTATATTGGTTTTCTTATTTTTTTATCCACATGAATTAATTCTGGTATTTTGTTTTGCAGGTGAACTCTGCAGACCTTGCAATCATAAAGTTACGTTGTCAAATATCAATTGTTAAACCATTAACATGCCACCAATCCCCTGTCACTGACCCCATCCAAGATTGTTCATGTTACAATTTTAAGGTACCCGAGCATTTCAAGCCACTAACTGGTGCTTTTAAAATACACCATCATCAAGTACAATCATATAACCAGCAAAAGTGTTTCTCCAGGTATTTCTCATTTTTCTCTATTTTCTCTTTTCTGCATCAAACTTTCCCTTTCCTGAGTGTTTGTATACATCAAAAATCACATTTCATTTTGGTCTAAAACAAACCTTCTGCATCCTACCTAATCACATAGCTTAAGTAAAGGATTTAACCCTTTGCATTTCACTTATCACACACTGCCTGAAACTATACAAACTTAATTTACACATCAAAACATTCCTCTCACCTGGTTAATCAGTTGGGACCTAAACACCCAACAGGAAACCGTCTCAGACATCTCCCAATCCATAACTACCTGAAACCAACCTTAGACTCCTTTAGGCACCTTCATTACCTACTTTTATTTTCTGTTGACATCCTTTAAATTAATAATGTTGCTAAAAAAATTATGCTTGATTTGTTTGTCAACAATATACACAAATAAATGCTCCTCTATTTCACACCTATTGTCTCTCTCTCCCAAATTGAGACAAACAAACAATATACTCTATCCAATAAATTTACTTCTTCTAATGATCTCACCCAACAGGATTATAAATTCAAAACCATGCCTTTAGTCACTCCATCTCCAAAATTTTCCTCATGAGAACCATGTCATACAAAATTCTCCCCACCTCAACACCAACCCTCATATCCCTCGTCAAGCTAGTCTTCCTAAACTGATCACACCACCATCTCCTGCTCTTCTAATTACACTCAAATCTCCTCCTAACCCCATGTATGACTTCTTACTCCAAAGATCCCCTACAATCTCTCAATCCTCCCAATCTCCTCAATTGGTGAATCACATTCCACCCACATCACTTTTTGTTAATTCTATTTCATCCACCATTGGTATGCCCATCAAACAATCTTTAACTCTTAGTACCTACATTCCTACCCATCCTATGCTCCAATAGTTTCAACCCCTTAACACTCATATCCCTACTTATCATCTACCACAACAACCTACCCAGCTTCAACGAACACATCATATTCCTATTGTTCAAAGTCAACCTATGCATCAATCTCAACCCATGACACATGTTCATCCTTACCAAACAAATCCCCAAACACGTACATATCCAAAAAGTAGTCAGTTTTCTTATCAAACCATTCTACAAACATCCTATCCAAAAACTTATCAACCATATTATTAGACGCTTCACCAAACACCCACACACCCACAAACACATCATTTGCCTTATCAAACTACTTTTAAAACCACACAACCAATCCAATCTCAAGTTCACAATACCTCAACTAATTCAATTCATGTCATAATAAATCAGTTAGCTAGTTTAAAAACCCTTACCAGAACACCCAAAAACACCTTATCCTATGACCAAATCTGTAATGAACCAATTCATCCATCCGTTCCAATCAAACCCTATCCTCCTCATTAGAAAATTCACACATTTACTAAGTTCCACAATAAAGAAGATCCCCAACAACATCTCCTCACATTTAAACATGCATGTTGTCTTATTGTGCATGATCATGATTTACTCCTTCGCACGTTCCCCATGTCTCTTTCTGGTCCCATGTTGGACTAGTACCACAGTATCCCATGAGATTCCATATTCTCTTTCACTCAACTTGCACAGTTATTCTTAGAACACTTTTCTATCAATATCACACACAAGACCACTATCGTTGATCTATATACCATTCGTCAGTATGAAAATGAGTCCATCGCTGACTTCGTCGCACGATGGCATACTGTTATAAACCAACTATCCTTCACTATCCCGCAAACTGAACTCATCGACTTATTCTCATGTTCATGTGCCAAACATATCTCATCTACGTTACAAATGCAATCATTCTGAACCTTTGATGAAGCTTTCACAATGGCTCACAATCTCAAAACCTGTGCCATTGAGCGAGGTCATCTTAAACTAAGTTCAACTAAATCAAAAATTGAATCCACTAAACTATTCACACATAATGAAAAGTTCAAGACTGTGGCCAACCCTGTGGTCATTGAACCCTCATCTCTATCTACATCAAATGCATGGTCTCAACAAAAATCTCCTCAATCAACATCCCACTACACTCCTTTAGGATAATCATACAGTTCCATATTTGATATGTTGATGAGTGTAAACGCTATCCGACTACCTCCTATATGACCCATAGACAACTCGCAAGCCAAGCATATTTGGTATCACGAGGCCCAATTTTGTAAATATCATCGAGTCAAAGGTCATAGCATTGAGACATGTTGTTCCTTTAAATATCGTGTCCAATAACTTAAAAATTGAGGGGATATCCAAATTGATACCACCACTGCACAGACAAATCAACCACCAACAAATCACGTCACCCCCTTTACATCTCAACTATCAAACGCTTGTATGGCTGACACTGCCAATCAAGATCTAATCTCATCACCAACTCCACATGTTGTCATGGTGGGCACTATTCCCACCTCTTATTTAGAGCATGTCACACCTACATCAACTTTTACCACTTGTGCACGACCTATACCTTCTCCTATCCTTACTACATCCACATCAAATTCAACTATATCATCCATTTCCACCATTTCAAATAAACCCCAATATACCACATTAGATTCATCTTCAGCACTTATTTCAACCCCACTAGTATCCCCACATATCCCTACTGTTGTATATGTCTGCCTCCCTGCATAAATATAGAAAAGCAGAAGAATATGGAAATCAAAGAAACTCAAAACCTGACATTTAAATTCACACCCATGGCGTAGAGTAGGAAATGTAGAAATGGAAAAATTTGTGCCCATGGCGCAGGTAGGAGGCATAGAGTAGAAAATGTTGACATGGAAAATTTACGCCCATGGTGTAGGTATGAGGTGCAGAGCAGGAAATGTCGACATGGAAAAATTCGTGCCCATGGCACAGGTTAGGAGGTGCAGAGTAGGAAATGTCGACATGGAAAAATTCATGCCCATGGCCCAGGTTAGAGGCGCAGAGTAGGAAATGCCAACATGGAAAAATTCACACCCATGGCACAGGTTAGAGGCACAAAGCAGGAAATGTTGACATGGAAAAATTCACGCCCATGGCATAGATTAGAGGCGCAGAGAAGTAAATGTCGACATGCTAAAATTTCGTGCCCATGGCTCAGGTTAGAGGCACAGAGTCACAAGACGTCAACATTGACATTTTCAGTGCCTATGGCACACTTAAAAGTATGTTATCATGAGGATGGATTCACTGAGATGCACCTTCAGGAGGTGCATCTTCAGGAGGCGCAACATTTTGAGGGCATTGACACCCCGAACTTGAAAGAAAGTAAACCCTGATGCATATATTCAAATGGCCATAACTTTTCATAGGGAGCTCAGATTCACACAAGGTTAGAATTTTTGGAAAGATTACAAGGTCCTCTTTCCAACTAAAAATGTGATATCTTTAATTGGGTGAGAATAATTTCTTTAAAAATGCAAAATACATTTCTCCATTTTTTGGGTTTGCTAGGGTTCTCACCTACCACCATAATGAGATGAATTAAATACAATCTAGAGGTGGTTGGGGTAGATTTGGAATTCATCTCTCTTCCCTCTCTCATTCTTCCTATAAATTGTAAGGAGGGGACTTCTTTCTAAATGTTGGACATTCTTGTTTTTGCCCCTCCCTTCTTATCTTTGGCAGGTGAATTTGTGGAGTTCAAACCTCCCATCTAAAACTGTAATGCAGCTTTGCCTCTTGGCATTTTGTAGTGTATTGTATCAATCTTTGAAGACAAATAATGCATGTCTGTGGATGATTCTCAACCCTCTCTATGTTCATTTGCATCCTCCTTGATATTTAACTATAAATTTGGTTATATGTGCATGATCTTGCATTGCATTTTAATGGTTTGTGTTTATTGGCAAGACAGGTGTTCTTCATTCCTCGGTGCATCACCTTTGTTAGTCTAGGTTTATTTTTATGCATCTTCTTACCCTATCTCCTTGGTAAGTTAGATTAGGTTTTTGAGTAAACCCTCTGCATTTTAATGTGTGCATCTGAACAGAGGAATAGGAACTGGCCTTCATTCGGAGAGCTTTCCTGATTCGCAAGGTCCCACACTTGGGAAAAGCTCCATGTTATGTAATCGCACTGAGAGTCTCAACCCATCAAGTTGCAGACATTTCAGGGGTGTTGTGATTCACCATCAATAGTTTTGGCATGCTCGGTGGGACCAGAGAGGTCATTCCACAAGGTTTGAAGGAACCTTCAAGAAATTTGGACTTAGAAATTACAAGTTCTCCAATTTCAGATTTTTCACCTTCCAGGATGAACTCCAAAATCAATTTTCAAGAGCTTAACTTGCTCAAAAAAATTCAAAATTTCACCACCTGATAGATCTGGGGGTAATCTTCAAAAGGGTATCTTTAGTTTTTAAAATTTTGATTTTTAAATTTTCAGAGTTTTTTTATTTTCAGATTTCAGGATTTCGGAAGTCTGGCATTTTCGGGTTTTCGGTACTATCATTCCAAATCAAATTCCAAACCCCAAAATCTCAAATATACAGGTATTTCAAAATTTTGAGTTTAATTTTTGTTGAGGTTGGTGTGTAACTTGGCAAAATCTAGCCTTTTGAGGCTCGTTCCCCAACACATCTGGCGACTCCGAAGGGATAGAATTCAGTGGTATAACAACATAGGTTACCCATGTACATGAGAAGAATTCGAATAAGGTATGATAATCAAGAAGAAGGGTTATTTGTCTACTTGCAGCTATCACCAGGTAGAGGAAGGAGAGGAAGAAGACCACAAAGATCACCATCTCCACCTAACAAGACTTTATCAACCCCTCCACCTGGTAGACCTTTCATCCAATCAACAAGGGTTCTCATGCCAATAAGAATGGTGCAACAAAACCCTTTTGTCAAATTCACTGGCAGCAGCCCACTTGCCCTCAATGCATAGAATCCAATTCTAATTGCAGCATTGAAGAACACTCCATTTTTCACTGGAGAAAATCATAGCACTCCTAGTGATTATGTCAAAGACATTGCTAACATTTGTGCAATCCATGAGATAAATGAAATGAATGTTGTTGTCAAATTGCTGTCATCTTCCTTCAAAGGGAAGGCATTGCAATGGTTTAGGAGCCTTGGAGATGGTTCTATCCAAAATTGGAATCAGTTATGCATAGTTCTCCATGAGTAGTTTGGAGAAAAGGGAGACAATTTGTCTCTACTAGAACAATTGACAACTAGAAAGAGAGCTCCTAATGAGCAGCTGACTGACTTCAACTTCAGATTTCAAAGGTCTTGGGATAGGATTCCAGTGGTCGTTAGGCCAACAGCTGAAGGTGCTTTTCTATATTATCTTAAGGCTTTGAGTACTGATATTTCTATGTTAATTCAATCTATGGGAGGAACAACCTTACCTACTGCTTATAGCATTGCCATTAGGGCTGAAAACTGTCTTATTCAAGCTGGTAAGCTAGCTCCTAGGCTGCCCATGCCCTTGTATCCAAACTTAGAAAATCCAAGCACTAGTCAAACACCCACTTTAGCTCCTATTCCCACTCCTAGAAATCAAAGTTCAAATGAAACTTCTACTTCATCCTCTAGTGCTTCAAATGAACTCCAAGAGATCATGAAAAAATTGCAAAATTTGGGAAATGAGCTGGTTACACTCAAGAGGAAGCAAGCCCAAAGCTTTAGACCTTCTTATCAGCCTCAAGCTCAATCTAATAGGCCACCATACCAGCCCAATAGGCCACCCATTCTAGCTGCAAATCAAATCCAAGTAAGGCCTCCCACTAATAGACCATTTTAGCCCTATAACCCCAATGTTGCATCTGCTTCTAAAGCATTAGTGCCAGTGTAAAACAACATAGCTCAAGAGTATGATTGGTGTTTCTCATGCAATGAACCTCACAACCAATCTATGTGCTTCAATGGTGCTTTGAACCAAGCCTTGATGGTGACAACTACTGGCGTAGAGGTTGAAGTGAGTCAAGAAACAAATCAGCAACAAGGGACATCTCAACAAAACACAGCTCCAAATGATACCACACTTGTGAATTGGCAAGCTAAGGATTTTTGTGGCATGAATCAAATAATTTCTCAGAGTTTAACAACTAACACAAGATCAAAGAAGAGGAATATTGGTGAAGGGAAGTCATTGGCTCCAAGAGATCTACAACCTTCCATCACTCCACAAGGTGTTGGTAAGCAAAATACAGTTCCAAACACACAGGGACAGCCCAAAACCACCTTCTAAGCCAACTCAAATGCCAGCTGTTGCTGCCCATGTGCAAGAAAGGAATGTGCAGACTAAAGGATAGCAAAGATATCTTTCATCATCATTTAGCATCATTGATCAAATTAAGAAGACAAATGTGAATAAATCAATGAGGGAATCTTTATCGATCCCAGGCCAAAGAGATCTTCTACAAGCTGCCATGAAGAATTGGTCAACTTCGAACCAACAGGTCCATATGCAAGAGAATGTCCTCACAAATGTTTCTCAGCCTGAAGGGAATCATGGAGGACAACAAGGTAAAGTTTTGAAGCCCCCTCCATTCTATGTTTCATTAATCATTGGGGATAAACTAGTACATAATTGCATGATTGATTATGTGGCAAGTAGTTCTGTCATGCCCAAGCAAATAGCTGATCAGCTGGGTCTCCAATATGAAGTCATATCAAAGGGGTAGTGCAATTAGATGGGACAGTAGTAGCAATGGTGGGAGTGATTAAAGGTTTGAATCTTACCTTGCATGCATGCCCCAAAGTTACTATTTTGCAAGATGTGTCAGTGATAAATTTTCCACCACTCTTTTCCCTATGCTTATCAAGGGACTTCACAGCTAGAATTGGAGGCTACTTATGTGATGACTGGTCACACATGTTGTTTAGAACAAGATATAGTACTAAGGTCACAATTAGATCCGAACCAATTGCAAAATTTCATATTGAGCCTTATACTCCAAGCCAAATCAATGCCAACTGTTCAACATTTTATCAAGAAGATTATCCAAGAATAGATGAAGCTGACACCAAAGTTGGAAGCATCCCAGATTTGAATCTTAATGAGTAGGAAAGCAAGGTACATGCTTTTGATCCCTACCAAGAAGTAGAAGAATTTGAGCTAGGAGTCTATTGCATACATGAAGAAAACCAGCCTATTCCTAGCATCACCAAACTAGACCATAAGGATGACAATGAGGTATGGAAGTTATTTTTTGATGGATCAAGGAGTAGGTAAGGTGCAGGAGGAGGAGTTATGCTTGTTTCACCTCAAGGCATCAAATATTATTCAGCTTTCATTTCTAGTTTTCCTGTTCAAACAACATAGCTGAATATGAGGCCTTGATTCGTGGACTTCATTGGGCCAGGAAAAGGGCGTAAAGAACTTTCAGGTGTTTGGAGATAGTGAGTTAATCGTTAACCAAGTCAGGGGACAACACGCTACAAAGAATGACCTGCTAAAGAACTACAAGAACAGGGTATGGGACCTCATTGAGGATTTCAAACCTTTTAACATCGTGTCCATACCCAGGAAAGAAAAATGAAGCTGTGGATAGGATCATAGTGGTTGGAGCAACATTTAATGTGGTTAACAACATCATAAGGGAAAAAACACAACCACATATCCATGTGATTGTTAGGCCAGTAGTTCCAATAATAACACAAGCTGGCAGGTGTTTGAGAATGATCAACAGATCATCAATTTTTGAAAGAAGAGGCTGAGTTCTTAGAGGAATAAAAGATAAGGTGCAACATCTTCTTTTCTCCATACAACCTGACAAGGCTGCCCTCATCAATTGGGATGGTAGCATAGGACATGTCCATTTGAACACTCCCACCAACACTTGCAGCCCCCATTTTCTAGATAACAACATACCCCACTTGGCTAGGCAATCAACAATAACAACATCAAGCATCAAGTTTTACCCTGGGTAAGCTGCAATGTTCACCACCAAAACTTTCACACATCCCCCCACTAGGCACTTCTCTGGAGTCCATAGAATTACACTTCCCATATGTTGTTGTTTCTTTTATATCCATCTCATTCATGACTTCTAGGAGGAATAGCATTACATGATGCCCCTGAGTCAAACATACAATTCTGTAACAATCTCTCTTTAATGATCATAGTGGTGAAGAATGGATTCCACATTTAACTGAGACTCCACCAAGGATGTCCCCAAATAAACCTCAGGTGGTTCACCTAGTTCCTCCAACACTGGTGGTGTCTCTAACTCTTCAATGACTGGGTGGAGTCTCCACAATGTTTATATTTCTACCTAGGGAAGTCTCCTCCTCTTTAGCCCCAAATACTCAAAATCCCTTTTTTGTTCTTAGGAATCCTAAGCACTCAAAAATTGGAACTGAGATCTTGATCTGACTCAAGACTTGGGCAATATCATAAGGGAGAAAATTTGGCAAGGCAACATTGGAGGGAAGGTTGATACACTCATTAGATGGCACATGATTTTTGACAGCTTGGGCATGAGGAGGATATGATTTTTGTTTGGGACAGCAAGGCCCTTGGCAGATGCATCTTTCTTAGGAGCCTCTTTAGGAATATTTGAAAGAAATGGAGTTTTTTGATTGGCCTGAGGCCCTGTACCTTTGACAACCCTACTTCTTGTGTTGTATTCCTTTTCTTGAGCCATAAACAACATTGATCAATAAATTCCTCTCCTTCTCAGTTGGGGATTCCTCCATCATAATTCTTTATCATTAAATCTCTTAAATATTTTAATGTGTAATTCAAAATCTTGTACAATATCTACTTCTAAAACATGAGAGGGAGGAAGAATGGGTACCAGGTGGATGCAATCACAGAAATCAGTAGCAGTTCTAGCAATTATTACCTTAGTTGAAGTTGCCCCTTATTGTGAGGTCATCATCATCATTATCATCATAATCTTCTTCTTCTTGTTGTTGTTTATCTTCCTCACATGGAGAATTGGGCATGAAGCATCTTGTTAGTGCAAAATCACAGCACCCCTGGACGCACATCAGGATTCTAGGTTGATGTTCAGGCATCCAGTGTGATTGCACAACATGGAAACCTCTCTCCAAGCGTGGGACTTGTGAAACCGAGAGAGGAATCTCCAGAGAAGGCTGGTTCCTACTCCTAAACTACCTGCCACAAGCTATTCCAGTGCAGGCAAGCTAATCTAATCCTAATCTAACCATGCCAAGGAGACAGAGAGAGAGAGAGAGAAGGGAAAAAACAACAAAAGCCTACACTAAAACGGTCATACACCAGAGAAGGAGGATGTTGAACATCTATCAAAACTGCCATGGGACAAAGAGAGGTGAGCAATGGGAAGAATGGACAGATGCATCACAGGCCCAAGGATAGATTTCACACAGAAAATGTCCCAAAACTCCATGAACACATCTCCAAACCTGCAATGAACATTTAGACATGCACAGATACTTGCAAATGAAGAGAGGCAAGGAGAGAACAAGCAAAAATGAGAGAGGATGGACAGATCCATCACAGAACATGTTTTGTTGCTCCAGAAGTTTGCACAGAACATCATTCCATTAGTAAAAGGCAAAAAACACCGTTACAGAGCAGGGAGGAGGCTTGAACTCCATTTTCAACCCTAGAGAAGAAAAGAAGGGAGGGCCGAGCCGAAAGAATGAACAACCTCCTTTATCTCTTTACCCCTCTTTACAATATATAGGAAGAATGAGAGAGGGAAAAGAGAGGGAATTTAGATCTACCCCAACCACTTCTAGGTTGAATTTAGTTTATCTCATTATGGCGGCAGGTGAGAATCCTGGCAAGAGTGGCGAACTGTCTTTTGCATTAAAGTCGGTCGCTGAAACGTCAGTTCTGCCATTACCACGCACCAGAGACATTTCTTGATTTTCTCCCTCCAGAATATACAAAAATGCAAGATTGATCCTATAATCATGTAGAGAATTTCATGAGCTTTCCGTTGATATCAAGAACGTGCAAATCCGAGCTCTGGATCAAAAGATATGATGATCTAAAGATTTAGGGCGCGGAACAGACCAAAACGGATTTTAAAATGTTTTCCCGCTCTTCGCCATCTGGACGACACGTGGCACGTGCTGATTGGACGAGCAATTCTCTCTCCTCCGTCTTTCGTGGGCTTTCCTTTTAAAATTGCTTGTGGGCCCCTTAAACTTGGACACGTGGCACCATTTCATTGGTTCGGTTCAGCGCTCGATAACTCGCCCCTTTGACCTTTTGACTTTTTCTCCTGTGAGGACACGTGGTAGTTTCTGATTGGTCCTCGGCTCCTTCGCATACTTTGCCTCCATTTGTCCTGGATGTCCCATTTGATTTTGGGCCCTTTGTGCTCATTTCGGCCGGTTCGGGCATTTCGCATCCATTTGTCCCAGATGTCCCATTTGATTTTGGACCCTCTGGACTCATTTCGGCCGATTCGGCCGGTTCAGGAATTTTTGGCCCACTTGTCCCATTTGCGTCCCTCTCAGCAGTTAGCCAATTTTTTCTCGGTCGAACCGGCATTTCGCGCCCCGCCGCGTACTTTTGTCCCAGATGTCCCTGTTGCTTTGTGGGCTGTTTGTGCTTACTTCGGCCGAGCCGGCCGGTTCGGGCCTTTTTGTCCCAAATGTCCCGACTGCCCCTAGGACTAGGACTTAGTCATTTTTATGATTTTTTCCTAGATCAACCTACTTGCCTTCTGCAACCTTTTTTCACATTTTCTCAGAGCTTTCTCTTTTCCTCTCAGACAGGGAACTTAGAAAATATTTGAGGGGACTCTAGCAACATGATTTTTGGCCCCGAATCAATCAATTTTCTTGGGACTTGAATATTCTGATGCATGTTATCAAAATTACCCAGGGGGGTGAAATTTTGACAACAGTTTGGCGACTCAGCGGGGTCATCTGCCTGCTAGATGAATGATCAGTAGCCTAAAGCATCCATTGGGCATGGAGTCATGAGTTGCAACCTGCAACTGATCTGAACTTTGAAAACCTCCCTCTGAGCCACTTGGAAACCCATTGAACCTGGAGTGTCTTCACTAAGATGCCACTGAAATGAATTGTGCAAGAGCAGAACCAGCAACACCAAAACTATGTACAAAACTGAAAATCATACATGCCCCAAATGGAACATGCAGAGTGTGCACAAGCACTTCTTCTACTGAAAGCAAATCTACCTACTCTACTCTAGCTGGAAGTAAAGGCAAGCTAAACAAACCCTGCAACTGGTTGTGAGAAATAGCTTCCTTTCTTCAAAATTGGCAGCCATGCAATTGATTTGGCACTGATCATGGCTGTTTGGATGGATGGAAAATCAACAAGAAGCTGGTCTTCTATCCAAATCATCAAGGTATCAACTGAAAAATCCAATAGCTCTTTTAGTTGCTCTGCATTTGGATTGGAGAGGTATGGCAGCTGATCCTTGGTACTTTGTAGCTCATCCTCATGCTCAGAAGCAAGCATGACTAGTTGTGGCTTCTCCTTTGGCTCCAATGAAGCCAAATACCTGATTGGGCAAGGTCTGATCCGTTTGATATGCCCATAGCTCTGATTTTCAACTCCAAGAATGGAGTCTTCTTGTAGACCCACCTGAATGGATGACGTGGAAGAAATGGTGAAGTCCTTTTGTCCTTTCTCTTCCTCCAATGAAGAACATGGAAGATAAAAATCTTCCAATCTTGATCCCAAAGAGCTGCTGTAAGATGCAGGCTGCTGCAAATGAAAGCTCTCCTTCATGGCAGCAGGCTCTGGTGTTTGGAATGTGGATGATGAAAGAGAGAAAGGTGAAAGCTCAACCGGCTCTTCTCCATCAAAACAGTCCTCCAAATCTGACAGGTAAACTGCCTCATTGCTGTCCTGCTGCTCGTGTTCAACTTCTTCCATGGTGTCCTCTTGATCTGCAACTTGACCACCATGGTTTCCTTCACTCTCCAATATTGAGTTTGAGAGATCAAACTCCTTTTCAGTACTAGAACTTGACAAAATGGAAAACTGGTAGTTTGTTTGGTTTTTCATGCGCTCCAGTTTTCTCTCTATTTGATCACTGGTTCTTCGCACTAGTCTACTTGGAGTTGCATGGCAAAAAATGAGTGTAACTAGCTCTTTTCTCTGTCAAGGAAAGTTTATATAAGGCATGGAAATAACAAATTATTGTTGCTGAATCTAAATGTGGAAAAGGAGGAGAGAAGGCTCAAGCTCTTTCAGTGGTCTTCTTCAGATTTTTAAGCAATATTACCAGGCATGTTAGGCCCTAACCTTTAAAAATCTTGCTTTCTTTCAAATGATTTCATTAGAACAACTCTGTTTCAGATGATTTTTTGGGTTCAGTTGGTTTTTATGATAGCTTGTGTGATTTTGTTGTACTATCTTTCTTACTGGCTCAATTTTTTTCAAGTAAACCCTTGATGGGTGTGTATTGTGTTTCGAACTGTTATCCTATACTATCTTGCTGTATTTTGCATTTCAGATAAAGTTGTGGAAATGCTTGCAAGGAAAATACCCTGAAATCGGTTCTGTGGGAAGTCCATGAATTGTTCCTTGTTGGGTTCAGGCTACAGTCAATACTTGCTGTTGAAACTTGTCGAAAAAAGGATACTGTTGGATTTTTGTTTGAATGTTCAGTATATTTCAACTTCTTTATAAGTTTTGTTGTGGGTTATATAAGTTGTGGTTACTGAATCTTGTTGGGTTTTGCTATAATACTTAAGTTACTTTTGAACAGATAACTTGCTGTGTTTACAGTATTTGAATGTGACTTTGTAGAAGTTCTCCCTGTGTTGCAATTATGGGATTTAATTCGATGAAAGTTGCAAGATAAATATACATATATGAAATGACCCTGTGGAGTCCTTGGATTGTTCGCATATTTTGGATTTCTGTATAATCCTGGTTGTGAATACTTATTGTATGGGCTCAGTTGGAATCTTGTTACGAAACTAGTATTTTGCTTATGTATAAGCCTGATTGTGAATATTTATCATTATTGGCACGGTTGGAATACTGAATATATATATTTATCTTGTATATCGGCTTCTGTAGAAGCTTTATCATGAATACTGTATGATTTTGGATATGGTGGGAATCCTTGAATAGATAGAGTTTTTCTTTTAACTGTTGCAGAGGTTTAATTGAGAATACTATACAGGTTCGATTCCTTTTTGAGTCCTGGAAAGGTAATATGCATTTCTACCTTTGAAGAAGTTCAATCGTGAATACTGTATGTTATTGGTATAGTTAGAATTCTTGAATTTGATATGAAACTTGTATCTTTACTTCTGTAAAAGTTTTATTTGAAGAATACCACATGGGTAAACTCCTTTTAATCCTGGAGGTGTATATTATGTTTTCCTTTCTGAATAATCTCAGTTGTGGATACTGTTGCTATGGAATCAGTTGGAATCCTTTGATATGTGACTGGTGTTCCTACTTCTGTGTAAGCCCTGTTATGATTTCGGTCGATACTGACTCAGTGAGAGTCCTTCAAAGGTGTCTAGTATTTTTAATTTCATTCAAAGCTGGGTTATGAATGTTGTTATTATGAATACTAAATGTTATCAACTTCGGTGGAGACGCTGATAAGTAATTTATGTTGTAACATTTGTAGGAGTTCTTGCTGTGAGTACTTTTAGTATTCTTGATTTGTTGTCATACGAATTCAACTTCAATTGAAACTTTAATATAAGTATTGGTTGAATTTGACACTGTTGGAGCCCATGTTATGTTGTATGTTGGCTCGATTCTCGATTTTTGTCCTTGCTGTGTTTAGTAGGGATTAAATTGAACTGAGTGTTGATGTGAGTTTCGACTCAGTGGGATTGTTCTTGTGTTTGAACATGATTATGTCTTCTGTTAGCATGAATACCTAGTCGTGAGCTTGTTTGAAGGGAAATATGAATGACTCGTTTTCTTTCTCTTTTGTTGTAAAGTATATGTTGATATATTTTTATCTAACTGTTGGAATTGATTCAACCTACTGATGGAATCATGAATGGTTATGATATTCATTTTACTATGTTGAATGTAATGGTCTGTCTGATGTTTGCTGTCCTTGGGATTTGATGGATAGTTGTTTTGGATACTTTTATTCTTCTGATCTCTAATATTTTTGATAAAATATTTAAAAAGTATCTAGGACTATTTAGTAATGATAATATGAGTTACGCGTTTATAGTCATGTTTGGATTACAAGAGCATAATCTAAAATATGTTTACATGTTTGGTGAATTGATTTCATTTAAATAGGGTGTTTAATGAAAACAATTGATGGATTGCAATTGTTTTAAGAGTTAGTGCTTATCATGCTCAGTTCATCAAACTGACCCATGTTGACAATTTTTGCAGATGGTTGCCGTAAGTGGTAAAGCACGCAGATCTGATAGGATGTTCAGATTGTTTAATTTGGTTTTATGATGAATTACAGCTTGATTCTCTAAATGTACTATATGTGGAAAGATGTTCTTTTTCTGATGAGTATTGTATCAAATATGCTGAATGCATAAAATGTATTTGATTAGCTTGAAGGGAATGAAAAGAGATATTTGTTACGTATGTGTTTGTTTTCGTATCTTGATAGTTTGAAATTCTTCGGTTCAAATGATCTTGAGAGCATTATTATTATTGTATAATTTGGAGACTTTTGTGATTATCAATATAGGCTTGTAAGAATACGTGACTGAATACTTATAATTGTTTAGTAGTTCTAGTATGTTCTATCTAAGCTAAATTGGAATTTAGATCACTGTCTTTCTGGAAGCTAGGGTTAAAATAAACCTGAGCAGGAAGCTAAACAAGCTGAATAAATTATTACTTCCTAGTCTTGATCTAAGTCAAGACGACGTTTAATTGGATTCTTAATCACTATATCTTGATATTAATAAGTAAGATATAAATTCAGTTATGAGAACTAATATAAACCTAAAAAAGGGTTTGGTTGGCAATCTCATGTAAAGATTATGGGTTATTGTCCAATTTCGTTGATTTAAGAATTATGTATATTCTATGAACTCCTTGAAGGAACCTCTAGTCCTAATAACTTCTCTTGTGTAATGGGGTTTGCTAAGGAAAGTATTTCTAAGGTGAGGAACCCAGGGATTGGGAAAGACTACCCTTAAGGGAGCGTCTTATGGTATAATTTTAACTCAACGTATGTAGCACTTATTAATAAGTAGATCTTTTCGAGGCGGATTTATAGGTTGATGGCACAAGTCAACTGCAGGTTTTACCTTCAAGAAGATTAGGATATTCTCGAAGATACAATAGTGCAGGTGACTTATGACGACACCCTTTGCATTGATCGTTAAGATTTACACCTTAAACTTGAACCAGTTACTCTGGGACTGATTAGGAATGTGGTCATGTTATAAGGCTGCCTTAGGAGACTCGGGCTATATTGACACACTGGTTAACTAGGGTTGACCCAGTATGTTAGCGTATCCCTAGTCCTTAGGAGCATCCATATAACGTTGTCACCTTACTGATCCGATCCCGAGTGAATAACTTGGGATAGAAGAGACTGACAGAAGTCAGTATAAGACATTCTACATAACATAGGAATGGGGTGAAGGACGTATTCCAGATTGACGAGTATGACATCAAGGAATACGAGACATAAGCAGTATGTTTCAAATCTTTGGCCAAAGTATCATAAGCTGCTGATTGCGTTGTCCTAAGTCACCTAGTCTAAGGGATAAGATGCCGATGAATAATGGTAACAATTATTCAGATAGGTTCCTTAGACAGAGCATTCAGAATCCCATATTAGGGAAGAGAACCGCAAGAGTGCTGTGTTAAATAAAAAACGCCAACTCTTAATATACATGAATAGATCGGTAGATTACTGAGTCATGGAATGAATAGATCGGAGGTACTCCAAGTCATTATAGCTGCATATGGTTAACTGTTATAAGAATGGTTGTTTTGATTTGTAAGTTCTAAATTATGTATTTAGAACCAGGAAGCATTTATCAAAAAATAAAATAAAATTACTTGTTCTAATGTATAATAATGAGGATGTTACAGCTAAACCGTATCAGCCTCAAGCACAGTACCAAGCTAGGCCCCCATACCAACAAAATAGACCACCACCTCAGGCTACAAATGTATCAAACCAAGGACAACCTCAAGCTGCCAGGCCATTTCGACCGTATGACCCAAATGCAACGACATCCTCAAGAGCCTTGGTCCCGACACACAAACAAACATGGCACAGGAGTACGACTGGTGTTACCCTTGCAATCTACCTCACAATCAGTCAGCATGTTTCAATGGTGCACTAAATCAGGCCTTGATGGTGCAGACCATTGGTGTTTCCTCAAGAACCAAGCTAGGAGGAGAATCAACAGCAAGAAATGCAACAAGAAGGACCTCCAACAGAAACCACATTGGCCAATTGGCAAACGAAAGACTTCTGTGGAGTTACCAACAGCCTTTTCAAGGTGTGGCTGCCAACACACGGTCAAAGAAGAGAAATATAGGAGAGGGACAACCGTGTAATCTAGTTGTTTCTCAATCCACTCCTACATAACAAGGGGTCAGTAGACCAAACGCAGCTCCAAATGTGCAAAATCAACCTAAGGTACCTGTTTGTAGCAACACATACACCTGTTCAAGCTCCAGAAAAGTTTGCACCAAGTAAGGGACAACAAAAGGAAAATTCATCCCCTTTCAGCATCATTGATCAAATGAAGAAGATGAATGTGAATATATCAATGTGGGAATCTTTATCAATCCCAGGACAAAGAGATCTTATACAAGCTACCATGAAGAATTGGTCAACTTCGAACCAGCAGGCCCATATGCAAGAGAAGGTCCTCACAAATGTTGCTCAGCCTGAAGGGAATCATGGAGGACAACAAGGTAAAGTTTTGAAACCCCCTCCATTCTATGTTTCATTAATCATCGGGGATAAATTAGTACATAATTGCATGATTGATTCTGGGGCAAGTAGTTCGGTGATGCCGAAGCAAATAGCGGATCAACTGGGTTTGAAATATGAGCCAGTGCTGAAAGGAGTAGTACAGCTAGATGGAATGGTAGTAGGAACTGTTGGAGTCATCAAGGGGTTAAGCCTACACTACATTCCTGTCCTAATGTTACAGTTCTGCAAGATGTGTCTGTGATTGACCTTCCGCCACTCTTTGTGTTGTGTCTATCAAGAGACTTCACTGTAAAAATCGGTGGATATTTATCTGCAGATTGGTCAAACATGATTTTTAGGACAAGGTATGGAGCCAAAGCAATAATCAGGTCAGAACCAATTGCCAATTTCCATATTGAGCCTCATGTACCAAATCCTATCTCCAAGCCAAATCAATGCCAACTGTTCAACATTTTATCAAGAAGATTATCCAAGAATAGATGAAGCTGACACCAAAGTTGGAAGCATCCCAGATTTGAATCTTAATGAGTAGGAAAGCAAGGTACATGCTTTTGATCCCTACCAAGAAGTAGAAGAATTTGAGCTAGGAGTCTATTGCATACATGAAGAAAACCAGCCTATTCCTAGCATCACCAAACTAGACCATAAGGATGACAATGAGGTATGGAAGTTATTTTTTGATGGATCAAGGAGTAGGTAAGGTGCAGGAGGAGGAGTTATGCTTGTTTCACCTCAAGGCATCAAATATTATTCAGCTTTTCATTTCTAGTTTTCCTGTTCAAACAACATAGCTGAATATGAGGCCTTGATTCGTGGACTTCATTGGGCCAGGAAAAAGGGCGTAAAGAACTTTCAGGTGTTTGGAGATAGTGAGTTAATCGTTAACCAAGTCAGGGGACAACACGCTACAAAGAATGACCTGCTAAAGAACTACAAGAACAGGGTATGGGACCTCATTGAGGATTTCAAACCTTTTAACATCGTGTCCATACCCAGGAAGAAAAATGAAGCTGTGGATAGGATCATAGTGGTTGGAGCAACATTTAATGTGGTTAACAACATCATAAGGGAAAAAACACAACCACATATCCATGTGATTGTTAGGCCAGTAGTTCCAAATAATAACACAAGCTGGCAGGTGTTTGAGAATGATCAACAGATCATCAATTTTTTGAAAGAAGAGGCTGAGTTCTTAGCTAGGAATCAAGACAGACTAGAGCAGCAGTATGGGGATCAAGTAGTGAAGTTGTGAACAAACAAGTTTCCCAAGGGTTTAGTAACATTGGAGTCTATCTTCAACCCTAACGACTAGTTCCGTAAGGAAAAGGATAACATACCAGTCAAGAGAGAAGATTCAGAGCCAATTCTGGTGGGGGAAGGCAAAACACTTCAAATTGGTAAAGTGGCCACTGACAAGGAGAAATCAGATTTCATAAAACTTTGCCAAGAATTTCCAAATGTCTTCGCTTGGAGCTATGAAGGCTTGAGAGGATTCAATCCGAAGTTGGCACAACATACCATAGAATTGGATCTAGATGCTAAGCCCATCAGGTAGAAGCAGAGACCAGTCAACCCTCACATTGAGCCTCTAATGAAGAAAGAGCTAAATAAGCGAATAGAGGCGAGCATTATATTCCCAATCAAGCACTCAAGATGGGTTGCAAACTTGGTTCCAGTCAGGAAGAAGAGCGGAGAAATCAGGTTGTGTGTGGACTTTCGAGACCTAAATAGGGCATCTCTCAAAGACTACTACCCACTTCCTTCAATGGAACAAATATTGCGAGTGGTATCCGGTTTGGAGAGATTCTCTCTCCTCAATGGCTACTCAGGGTATAATTAGATAATGGTGAAAGAAGATGACCAGTTCAAGATGGATTTCACCACCAAATGGGGTACTTATGCCTACAAGAAGATGTCATTTGGGCTATCAAATGCTGGAGCCACTTTCCAAAGGGAAATAGATATGGCATTCAAAGGATTGATCAATAAAATAGTTCTGATATATCTTGACGACATCACTGTATTCTCCAAAAATACAATGGATCACTTCTTTCATCTGAGGTAGGTATTTCAGAGGTGCAGAAGATTTGGTGTATCATTGAATCCCAAAAAATGCATATTCTTGGCTCACAAAGGAAAGCTTCTAGGCCATATTGTTTCAAAGGAGGGGTTGATGATTGACCCAGAAAGTGTTGAAGCAATTCGAGCATTGCCATTGCCAAGTCACAAGAAGGCTCTTCAAAGCTTCTTAGGAAGGATCAATTTTTTCTACAGGTTTGTTCCAAACTTTACAGCTCTCGTAAAGCCAATAACACTAATGTTAAGGAAGAGCATGGCATTTAAATGGACATCTGAAGGCAAGGCAAGTTTTGAGGCAATAAAAGAGGCTATATCTCAAGCTCTGATTCTCATCAATCAAGACTTCTCCAAGGACTTCATGTTATATGCCTTCGGTGGTGGAGACATAATTTCTGCAATCTTGGTATAGCAAAACAAAGAAGGATTATAACAACCAGTTGCTTGCTTCAGTCAAGGCTTGCAGGAATACAAAACTAGTTACTCTTTCATCGAAAAGCATGTCCTTGCAGTGATCAAGAGATTAAAGAAATTCAAGCACCTAGTCTCAAACAACAAGATCCAATTGTTGGTCTCTCATGCAGGAGTCAAGGACTTCCTTCTAAACAAGGATTTGAATGAGAAACGTGTAAGATGGATCACTCATGTCATGGAATATGACATCGAGATCAAGGTCACCAAAATAGTACGTGGAAAAGGACTATGTGAACAGCTAGCCTTAAGTCAGAAAGTTGAAGTAGGTGATGAAAAAGAGACTGTCTTGGTACTACAGGATGGTCAAGAATAGGAAAATGATGACATACCCACTCCTTGTTGGACTCAGAATATGATACACTTCCTATAGACAGGCCTATGCCCTACAGAATTGAGCAAAGCAAAAAGGAGATACTTCAGGTTACAAGCCACTCCATATGTGCTTGTTGATGGTGTTTTGTTCAAGAAAGACATCAATGGAGTTCTATTGAGGTGCATTGGGATAGGTCAAATTGAGAGAGTGTTACTATATTTTCATGATGGAGATTCTAGAGGAAATTTCACCCCATGAGTAACAACTCTCAAGATAATGAAGGTAGGGTATTACTAGCCGATAGTTTTCAGTGACTGCTATACATGGATAAGAAAGTGCAAGAAATGTACACTCTTCACAGGAAAAGAAAAACTAGCAGTTCGTCCATTACACCCAATTTTGGTTAACCAACCATTTATGCAATGGGGATTGGACTTCATCGGGGTCATTAATCCAAACTCAAGCCAATGCCACAAGTGGATTCTCATGGCAACAGACTATTTCACCAAGTGGACCGAAGCGATTGCACTCAAAGAAGAAAAGGAGTCTAACATACCAGACTTTTATGAAGGAATAGTGACCAGGTTTAGTGTGCCGGCCATTATCATATCAGAAAATGCATTTGCATTCATAGGTTCTAAGATTACAGAATGGGCTATCAAGAATGGAATATATTTGAGCACCTCTTCAAATTATTACTCGCAGGGTAATTGACAGGAAGATTCCATGAACAAGAATTTTCTAAGAATCGTCAAAAGGACACTCGATGAAAACCAAAGGACATGGCACACCAAGCTAAAATCAGCATTATGGGCTGATAGGATAACGCCAAAGAGGTCTACTAGTAATTCCCCCTACAAGTTGGTCTATGGGAAAGAGGCAGTATTGCCTATATAATTAGAATTACCAACATTGGAGCTCATGAAGAAGTTGGAGTTGTCTGAGTTCAAACCAATGGAGGCCAGATATACAGAGTTGATGGAATTGGAAGAAATCAAAGAACATGTCGTTCAGATGATTGAGAAGTATTAGGCCTTAGTAAAAAGATGGTTTGATAAGAAAGCAAGAGCAAGGACCTTCCAGGAAGGGGACCTAGTTCTAAAATGGGATGCAGATCGGGAAAAACCAGGAAGGCATTCCAAGTTTGATGCCATTTGGAGTGGCCCCTACATGGTCACGGGATGTAAAAGTACTAATGCCTTCCAATTGTCTACATTGGAAGGAGAAGAACTCCTGATTCTGGTTAACGAAATCTATCTTAAACATTTCCACTAAAAGGAAAGGTTTACCCTTGTAAATATTAGCCTATATTTTAATTCCTCTAAGTGTGGATGCACATTGTCTTGTTGTAGTTAGGTTTCAATTTCTCTAAGTGCTTCAGCACAGGTTTTTTTGCTCTCAGGTTGAGTTTCTATAGTTTAGCATGCTCTTGGAGAATGAGTTGTTGTATCAGGATTGGGATCAGATATCAGGTTGGTTTCAGGTTATTACTTATGACTCCGTGCCTAATAGATTGCTAAAAGTCCACTAATCTTCTACCTAGCAGGCAGGTGATCCCGTTGAGTCACCAAATTGGTGTATATATCTCCATCCTTGGGTAAATATAGACAAGCAGAAGAATATGGAAATCAAAGAAACTCAAAACCTGACATTTAAATTCGCACCCATGGTGCAGAGTAGGAAATTTTGACATGGAAAAATTTGTTCCCATGGTGCAAGTTAGAGGCGCAGAGCAAGAAATGTCGACATGGAAAAATTCACGCCCATGGCACAGGTTAGAGGCACAGAGCACGAAATGTCGACATGGAAAAATTTACACCCATGGCACAGGTTAGAGGCACAGAGCAGGAAATGTCGACATGGAAAAATTTGTGCCCATGGCATAGGTTAGAGGTGCAGAGTAGGAAATTTCGACATGGAAAAATTCATGCCCATGGTGCAAGTTAGAGGTGTAGAGTAGGAAATGTTGACATGGAATTTTCAGCACCTATGGCGCAGGTTAGAGGCGTAGAGCAAGAAATGTCGACATGGAATTTTCAGCACCTATGGTGCGCACAAGAGTATGATGACATAAGGATGGATGCACCGAGGTGTATCTTCAGGAGGTGCAACATTTTGAGCATTGACACCCCGACAGGAAGCAAACCCTGACCCAAATATTCAAATGGCCATAACTTTTCACAGGGAGCTCAGATTCATGCAAGGTTGGAATTTTTGGAAAGCTTATTTGGGTGACAACAAGTCTTAAAAATGCAAAATACAATTTGCCATTTTTTGGGTTTTCTATGGTTCTCACCTACCACCACAATGAGATGAATTAAATACAATCTGGAGGTGGTTGGGGTAGATTTGGAATTTCTCTCTCTTCCCTCTCTCATTCTTCCTATAAATTGTGAGGGGCTTCTTTCTAAAGGTTGGAAATTATTGTTTTACCCCTCCCTTCTTCTCTTTGGTAGGTGAATTTGTGGAGTTCAAACCTCCCATCTAAAACTGTAATACAACTTTGCCTCTTAGCATTTTGTAGTGTATTGTATCAATATTTGGAGAAAATAATGCATCTCTGTGGATGATTCTCAACCCTCTTTGTGTTAATTTGCATCCTCCTGATCTTTCACTACAAATTTGGTTATATGTGCATGATCTTGTATTGCATTTTAATGGTTTTTGTTTATTGGCAAGACAGTTGTTCTTCATTCCTTGGTGCATCACTTTTGCTAGTTTAGGTTTATGTTTATGCATCTTCTTACCTTGTCTCCTTGGCAATTTAGATTAGGTTTTGAGTAAACCCTCTACATTTTTATGTGTGCATTTGAATAGAGGAATAGGAACCGTCCTTCATTCAAAGAGCTTTCCTGATTCCCAAGGTCCCACACTTGGGAAAAGCTCCATGTTATGTAATCACACTGAGAGTCTTAACCCATCAAGTTGCAGGTATTTAAGGGGTGATGTGATTTTCCATTAACACCTACATCTCTCCCATCAATTTCTTCACCCATATCTATCTCAACAAAACAACCAGTTCCTTCTACTTTTACACCTGAAAATGCATTTGTTGCATTACCCATACCTATAAGGTCTACTCCATTGCTTATCACATCACTCATGTCTCCAAAGATTCCAAAAGTTCCTACATCTTTATCTATGCCAATGACCCCTATATCTATCATGTAAACAAGTCCACCTATCTCTATCTTGACAACCTTACCCGTGGCCACTTCACCTAGTCTACCCTAATATTCTTTACCTAATCCTTCTATCACACCAACCAAATCCTCTCAATCTGTAACCTTACCTAATATACCCCTTAAATCACCTATTAAACCCACACATCTACCTAAATTAAAGAAATATGCTTTATCTTCTCCCTTTAAAAAATCATCTCTTTCCATGCCCAAATCGAAGCAATCCATGTCTCACATAGATATCATTAATCGCATCATACAAACACCTATATCTTCATTAACATATTCATCTTGTTTTAGATCAATTTCTCCATTATTAACCACACCACCGATATTGGATCCTCCGGTTGAGATTATTTTCATCCCTGCTAAAGGTAAATATTCTCAGTTGAAGTCTAAGGCTCAGAGAAAACATCACCAACAGTCCCCTGCGCATCCACAGAAACATTCAAGTTTTCCCTCTTCTCAACAATCCAATGCCACAACATCCATGTCAGGATCAATTTTTCCATCTATGACATCTCACAATAATCAATCCACATCCAAACAATACCATCCTTTAACCAAATTTTATTTATCCTCCAAAACATGAAATTCACACATCCAATCTACATCTACATTTTATCCTAACGCTAAGTCAAGACATCCTATCAAAACCCACAAGAGTTACCTTCCCCATGACACTTCAATGGGGTCATACACAAATGTCTTTCAACATTTAACTCAAACATCTACCATCAAAATTCCTCCAATTAAAGCCTTTAATCACTATGGTTCCAGGCCATCATGGTTCAATCCTAATTACAATTGTGCCTATCATCGTACCCTAGGTCACGACATTGAACATTGTAAGGCATTTCGATCAATCATCCACAATCTTATTGAGAAATATGGCTTCCTCATTCAAGGGAAGGTTCCTTCTCCATCTACCTTGAATCCAATCCATATCTCATCTGTAAGATCTCCCATGATCCCTCCATCCACATCATCCCTTAATATTCATCCAGCCCATGTCATTCCTCCTAAGGAATGCCCGCCATTGTTCATCAATGTCGCTTACCTTACTAAAGACACTTGTGGTCTCCAATTGTTTACCCCATACATATCTAAAACAATCTCATCTAAGCTCTTTTGACATCCTTTACCTCCTTCACATTTAACTTATTGGGGGAGTAACCTTCCCTCTCCCTTGAACACACCATTTGTACAAATCCCTTGTTACTAGGGTACTTCACTCTTTGACATTGTTTCGGTCTACCTCCTTTACATCCATCCAATCTAAACTATTTCTATCCAAATCCTCATCTCATTCTAAGTCATCCTTTGAGGCCATGTTTGTCTCTCCATTGAGGGACCTTTTTCTCTAATTCCACCTTTGTGCCTATATTTGTGTCTCTTCTGGGGCACCATCTATTTCAAAGTCCACCATTGTGGCTATATTTTTGTCTCCTTTAAGACATCGTTTATTTCATAAGCCCTCCTTTGAGGCAATATTTGTCTTTCCATTAAGGGACATTTTTCTCTACGTCCACCTTTGTGGCTATATTTATGTCTCTATTGGGACACCATCTATTTCAAATTACACCATTGTGGCTATATGTGTGTCTCTTTTGGGACACCGTTTATTTCAGCAAGCCCTCCTTTGAGGCCATGCTTTCCCTTCTATATTTATGTCTCTCTTCGAGCATCATCATTTATTTTCATCTAAATCCACCATTATGGTCATATGTTAGTTTTTTTTTCTTGCTTAGCTATCATCTCATCTTATTGCAACTACACTATCTTCTCTCTCATGGTGGTAAACCAGAGATGGAACCTCTTAACGCATTGCACTTGAGACCATTCTACTATTAATATAACTACCAATGATAACTTAGTTACATCCTTAGATTGTTCTGCCAACTTTAGCCCCTTGTAATAATCTAAATTATGTAGTCTGCCTTCACTATTTTGATGTGATCTCGTATCCATTACATCCATTACCTTCTCGTTCTCCTATTACAGCCATGCGAAGGGTATAGGGTGTCTTTTGCACATTCCTTATCCCCTCTTAAGTGGTTTACTTAGCTATTCCTAGCTCTCCCCCATGTGAAGCTCAAATTCATGTATGTAAAAGGAAAAATCAAAGTTATAAAAAAAAAGACTGATCCTTCGAAGGATAGTTATTCATGCAAATTAAAAAAAAGTATACAAATCAATATCACAAGAAATAGACCGATCCCTTGAAGGACTGCTATCATATTATTATCATCATCTATATTATGTATAAACTAGACCATACCCTTGAAGGATGGCTACTTTGTTATTATGGCATCTTGAAGGTTTTCCACATTGATCAACCTTCTTTTATACACATTTTCCAAAAGCTTCCGGCATTGATCAACTTTCTACTATTGTTCTTTCCCTTTCCTAGAGCTGGGGCATAGACTTAAGGAACATCACATTTGGAGATCCGTCTTCCCGCGTAAAAGTCACATCTTCAATCCCTTTGTAATGTCAATATTAGGATTACGATCATCCTTCATCCATATTTCCCTCATGATATTTTGGTATAACTAACTATCATTGTTTATGTGTTAACACCTGCTATTGGCTACAAGTGCAATGCTTTGAGTGGTAGCCTTTCTTGTTTATCTCTAATACAGTTTGAAACATAGTTACAGCTATGTTCCATTCATCTCATCGAAATCATGTTTTATAAAAATCACATCAAATTTCACACTATGAATTTTATATCTATCCATCATCTCCATGAATGCATTTGTAAATAAACTTTTCAGTTTACAAATTCTACTTGATCATCATTGTTGGTTGCGAATTCTACTTGAGGATCTTTCTCAAGGAAAGTTCATTATCCTGCAGCTCCTTATCTCTCAACATGTTTAACAACATCTTTGATCCATTACTCCTCACTTTCCATGTCCACTCATCACAATTTGTATCCACATCATCCTTCTCACCTTTCTGTCCCCTTGCACGATGCTAGATATCTTACTCGTCTTTCCTCTTGAGTTTTTCTTTTACTCTTCTGCCTTAGTTTGACAATATTGCTTAGCCATCCATATAGCCAGAGAACCTTAGTTAAGGTATATCTTTTTCCTTGGATCCTCCCATTATAGAAGCTTCTCCACCATTTCCTCTTTCAATAGACAACAATCACCACCAAAAATTTCTTTCCACTCTTTCTTTTCCACTTAACACTTTTGTGTCATCACTACCACCACATGGGCATCCCAGTTAAGGATTGCCCTTACACTCTCCATCTACAGTGCATATGTTCCTCCATCCATTCATGTCACACTCCTCTATTTCCTTGTTATCACCTCCTTTCATCTCTTGTTCCATTTTGGTATACACCGCTTAGTCTTTTCATCATTCTTCTTTTTCTTCGGTTTGGCGATCCTACTTAACCATCTCCGTTGCAGGGAAATCTTACTTAAGAATGGTTGGTCATTTGATCCTTCCATCTCCCATCATATCTTCCTCATCTTCTGTCTTATGCCTCTCATCATACTCATCCACTCTAGCCAACCCTTCCACACCTACATCCAATACAATTATTTTATGTCTCCTTCCATATCGTCACTGCCGGTTTGGTGATCTTACTTAAATCCTCCTGTGGCATGGAAATCTTACTTAAGAGTCCCTCTTAAGCATGATTTTTCATCCTACACTCCCCCACTACCCCATAATCTCTACATCCACATTTTCGCAGCATTCCTTATCATCACATCCTCTCACCTCCTCTTTCATTCTCACCAACACCACTTCTTACTAGTCTCTTTTTCATCTCCATCATCCGTTGCTAGGTAATCTTACTTAACCGTTTCTTCTCTGTTCATTTCATGTCTTGTTTCTTCATTTTCTCTCATTCATTCTCATCCATTGCATCCTCTCCTCACCTTCATCTTCTTACACATTGTTATCCCTCCTTTCTTTACACTTTCCACTCCATCTTCTAGAGTTCTCCCATATATCTACCCCCATACTTACACATAATTTTTTTTGGTCTCTTTCTAACATTATTTCATCATTATCTTTCATTTCTATGCTAGTGATTATCGGTGGACTTCTCCTAAAAATTAGTCATCCTCATTTTGCACGGCCTGAATCCTTTTCTTTGACATCCTCCATTCTATCTTCATTCCTTCCTTCCTTTTTGTCCTCTGATCATTATCAGAGGACTTCTCCTAACGTCCCTTCATTAGTGTTCCTCCTTCCGTTCTTCATTTACTTTCTCCCTTGTCTTATCTTTTATCCCATCTTTTCCTACTGATCATTATCGATGGATTTCTCCTAACATCCATTCACTAGCATTGCCTCTCCTATCCCATCCTTTCTTTTTCCTCTCCACCTCTCTAGCTTCCATTCTTCCTTGCCAATTTCTTCACTATCTTCATCATACACCTTCTCTCTATTTTCTCATCATCAGCATATCCTCATCTCATGCATCTCTGTTTCTTTTATAATCAATGTCATTCCTTCTCTTAAGTTTCTCTTTATGTTCCTTATGCTTCTCAGTCTTTACTAAATATCTTCATTCTTTTCCCTTCCATCTACATAATTTTCTTCGTTGTCTTCTCCTCCTTTCTGATCTTCATCTTATTTTACTTCCTCTTTATCATCCTTCTCCCCATTTTACCTCACACTTCCATCTTACTTCCCCATCAAAAACCTAAATTTTCAGTGTTATCCCATTTCCTTTATCATCTCATCATCGACATGCATTTTCATGCGGTCAGTTCCATATTATTTTCCTTGGATTTCCTCACTATGATCTATTTCCTTCAATTTTATTTACTCTATCATCTCTTTCGTTTTCCATTACCTCTCTGTTTTCCATTGCTCCATCCTTCATCACGTCTTTCATCTTGAATAACTCTCTCCTTTTTTCATAATTTCATCCTCTACTTTGTTCTTTTCTTGTCTTCTCTTTGTTTGTCCTTCATTTCCCCCTTTCTTTATAATCCTTCTTTGTTATCTTCTTCCTACCCATTCACTCTTTATTTTCTACTCCTTCGTCTTCATCCCTCTATTCCATACCCCTGTCACCTTCATATTCAATCTTTCTTTCTCTTCTCATAATCAACCAATCCTCCTGTCTATTCCCTTTTCTCTTTCTCAACATTCCTTACATCTGGCATTCACAGTCAATGCCCATGTTTCTCCATTTATGTATTGCCACCTATCCCTTTCATTATCGTTCTTGTTCTTCTATCTACAACATTGACCTTTTCTCTTTTTGAGAACCCTGTCACATCTTTTATCTTTGTCAGTCCTCTCATAGGGACATTATCATATCCATTTTTAAGAATCTTTTCCCATCTTCTTTTGAAATTTTGTCTTGGAGGATACCATAATGGCCATCACCTATCTAATCTTGTTCTCTTCCTTGAATATTTTTCTTTGCTTTTTTTTTTGTCGCAAAAGTATCTCTATCACACTTACCGAAGAAATAAGACTTTTTTGTCTTCTTCACCTTCTAATTTGCTAACACTTATGCATCTTTCCTATGAAACATGGTTGTCATCATATTTTACCCTTTTAGGGAATTTTATCTCCCCTTTCTATCCTATCTACTCATCTTGTCCACATTTATGATTATTCTATCTATTTCTTATGTTAGGGCATCATTTTATCCTTGTACTTGTCAACGCATATAACTCATTATTTTTCCTTCTAATGCCCTGTGCTAGGGCATCATTAACTTCTTGCACGTCCCATTTGTGGATGCATGATTTTTCATACGATTCCCCATAGAAAAAGGATTGCTCACATTTTTCTGCATTTATTTACACATATTTCGATGTTTTCCCAAGACCCAATGGTCATCACGGTTTACATCCATAATGCAGTGGTCTTCACCCACTCACTGGTCTGTAGAATATTGTCATATGTCCTTGTTGAGACCACAATTTTCATCTACCAATGTGATATTGGAGTCACCACTATATTTGTATTTTATTTATTATGATCCTTTTTTGCCTAGGACATCTTACCTCAGGTCATATCTTCATCCATCCTCGGATACATCTTTCATCTAACCCTTTTTGTTTTTGTATCATGGTTTGCTATCGCAAACCACTCAACAAAAAGGTTCAAATGTAGACACCTATTTTTGGTATAGCGCCCCTTTTTCATCTTGCATTCATCTAATTTCCATTCTCGCATCTCTTTCTCATAAATTAAATAAAATATTATCTATTTGCTCACATTATTTGATTGATTATCAACAGGCTCCATATGGACCCATTTGATGATTCAATTTTGGAATCATCCCCCATCTCTCACAAATTATTTAATTCATAATGCATATCTCTAACACCTTCTTTTTAAAATGAAATCTTTATCTCAGCCCCCATTCAAATCATGTCCCACACTTTGTCTAATAAGTAAAAATATGGGACCCACAAGATCACATCACATCCCTAACTCAGGTTACTTTACTACACTGTGGGTATCATATAACCTATAGTTTAGCCTCACATCTAAACGATAAATATAGGATTTTCCCCCATATTTCGAAAAGGATATAGATTTTTAAGGAGCATTTTTTTTAAAGGAGGAGGAGGATATATTTTTAAAAATAAGAAGGAGAAATCTTTGACAGTGTCTCTTATCTTGCCATCTTGATGCCCAATTCATTTCCATATCACGACATAGGGTATGTTCCCTTTTTATTTTAGTTACTTTTCATTTTATATTTTTACTACTATTCATGATCTAATTATCTTGTCTGACACACGGGTTGAGATCCTCAAAGGGAGTTGAAATTCTCTTAGAACCGCTACCATCTGGGAAACCCTCACATATTGTGTTCTAATCTTATCTGGTTTAGTTTTATAGATCTAACTTCCTAATATCATGCATTTACTTTCTTTGCACACCTATCATCCATCTCCATCTCCAAGGTACTAAGCCCTTGTATACTCGATGTGGTCTCGTGTTTCTTTATTACTCGTACACTCATTTGGACAGGAACCTGGAAACATAGATCAAAAGAGTGAACCCATCATTTCCTTTGTATATTCTTCATTGTGCAGATTGTTCCATTTCCATATTTTTCATCTTTGTCTCCACAACTTAAATCATGGTACCTGAAAAGTAAAAAGAAAAGAAACAGGTCAATAAAGAGCTCAGGGTTAATCCATATTCCTAAACTATCCTAATTTGTGCATATGATTCTCTAAACAATAGGAGATATAGAGTACTTGAAGATTAAACTGCATAGCTCACTCAGAAAGAAGAAATAGAAAATATGATAAGGAACATGGACACAAGAGAGGCCAAAAAGCCTAAGTATTTTCTAACTATTTTCTTAAGTGTTCAGGTACATGTTACAGCCAAGAAGAAAGAAGCATATACATGCTGAAAACGAAGACCAATGTAACTAAAACTTAGATATTTCCTACAAAAGGAAGAGGATCACAATACTACAGAACAAAGAATATGCTTGTAGACAAGGTACATTTTCCAAATTTCAGTCAAAGAAAAGGAATTCTGGGAAAATTTTGACATGGCTTTGCCATGTTAAAATGGATATTTATAACTTTTCCAATATTTATATCAAGCTGAAATCAAAGAAATGTAGTAAAAGTAACATAATAAAGTATTTGAATCAAGGCTTATGCCTGATAATGGCATAAAAAAAGATCAAGAATTACTTAAAATTACTACAGGTATCAAAGAGTATAAGTGCAACTACAGGTTACAAATAGGCATTTCAAAAGTAAACTGAAGGAAGAGATGTACAAGAAACTAATTCATTTACAGATTTTATCAAAATCATTAAACCTTGTAAACTCGCATGAGATGAATAAGTAGATGTGAGTAGCACAAAGTAGATTATTGAGAATTCAGTCATGAATCAAGCTTGAGATGTCAACGCCAGATTTGAAAAATTCACCAAATATTGTCAAAATGCAATGTGGAAATGCTCAAATGTGATTAAACGAGACATATAACTAACTATCATTGAAGAAAAGAGATATTCATGTATTTTTCTTATTCCCATGGGCTAGTTCTAGTTAGAAAAATCAAAATTGGATAGAGGGGAACTCTATGGTGAAGAATAACAATACTAGAATGTCAAATATAAAGGATTTTGCATATATCATAACTCAGTTTTGAAAGAAAGTGTAAATGGAAGCAATACCTATCCAGAAGGATCTGAGGTTAAAACTCTTTTTAAAAGTAATGTTTTGGAAAGTTATATAGCACAGATCATAGAAACAAATGATACTTAGAATACGAGATACATAGATCTACAAGTCAAGACTGCATGTTGAAGCCCCAAAATGAGCTCAAAGGTTTCAGTATAAAAGAACAATGATCCATCTCTTAAGAAAATGAAATACCCATGAGGGGAAATGGACTTAACAGTCATAACATTCAAGTTAAATCGATCTCCAAGTCTAATGTATGAACAAAGGATCAGAGATACAAAGAACTCCATTTTCACTTTCCATGGTAGACCCAACCCAACTTAGAGAATCATTTATGTGGTTGATCGGTTTCAAAAGTAAACAAAATGGTGAATTACAGTGATGCTCATCACACAGAGACCATTTTGAAGACAGATCCGAGCTATAATATTACCAATGGCGGCTAAGGAGAAAAGGCAAAGATCTTAAGAACCAGAAGATCATTTAATTAGAAATAAGTAGAGAAATATCTTGCTCAAAACAATAAATTGAGCCATAGAAGCCATCAGAGTAACAAAATGAATTCGAGCTATAATATGACCAATGGCGGAAAAATATTATAAAATATCCCAAAAAATGGTTTGCACACGAAGCACAAAACAACTAGATCTCACGAAGGACAAGCTAACAAAGCTTTGAAAACTCCAACAATGGTAGAACCTATCAAAATATTGCTCAGAAATCTCTAAGAGAATATGTGGATGCTTAAGAGCCACTAAAACAATTTAAATCGAGTTTCAGAATCTCATAACAATGGCGTCAGGAAAATTTTCCAAGGCTTCACCCACAAAACTAGATGCAAAGAGGAGAAAATGAATAATGTTTGAGTTGTTTTAACTCACCTATCTCAACCGTGGCTGGATAGAGCTCAACTTTTGTCAATGGATCAATGATTGAAAAATAACAAAGACATATATCAACGCTCAAGAATTGATCTTGAGGTTCGAAGCAAACCACGGTTCAAGCCATCAAAACACATTTATTCCATGGCAAAAACCCTAAAATTATGCTTCATAGATCAAAGATTCAAAATCAACAAGTACATAGATCAACATTCCTAAATAGTTCATCAAAATCGAGACAAAAGTCTTCCAGTTGGAGTAGTGTTCAAACTTAGTCAAAAGTCCAAAAATATCAAATTCGTCAAAATTTCCTCCACAGGCCCGAAAGTCCACAGAGTACATGTTGCACCATCATAGCAATAGTGGAAAAACAGAGGTCAGGAGCCACTTAGGTTTTCAAACCTTTAAAATGTAAAAAGTTCCAAACATTTCCTGCAAGCCCCAGTCTCCATGATGAGAAAGTCAAACCCACAAGGAAAATTCAAAATCAATTCTATAGAATATTAGTGGAGTGGCGAGGCTTCGTGAAATTTGTGACTTATTCACAAAAAAAGGTTAAAAAGTCAAGTTACCCCATAGGCCCACAATTCCCCTAAGCGGGAGATCAGAGTAAATGTTTCCTTTAAGGCTCAAAGCAGAAGAGTTTAAAACGCCAAAGTTGCCCACAACCCAAAAAATCTGAAAGGGGCAAAAAAGCCACAAAAGGTTTGCAGGTCCACAAAGGAATTGAAATTTTCAAAAAATTTCCCGCATGCCCGTAAAAGCAAATGGGGCCGACCAAATTATGCCATCAATAATCACCAAAGGTCAAATTTCAAACTATACACTCTCAAATGCAAAAGCTAACAAGTATTACATGGTCATGTTTAATTAAAAGGTGGCAGAGACTATGATATACCATGTGTGACTGAATGCAATATAGTGACACTTTTCCAAAGTGCCCTTGTATTATTTTACAACCATATTATTATGCTAAGTCCACAAGAATGGCCAAAACTCAGTTGAAGACAAGTGTACGAATCAGAAGTGGTCCCCATAGTGGCTGGATTATTTTGCAAAGTATTGCAATTAATGTAATTTATTTTTTCTCAATACATAGGAGAATTTTTGCATGCCTTCACAATAGGATAGAATAGAGAAAAAGACAAGGTTGCATGTTCATGGAGAGAAACTTGCCTAGCAAGCAATCTTATTTTTAGCAAGTTATTCATCCTTCTCTTCTTAAAAATAGAACAATCAACTTCAGTTTGACTGTATTGTAATTAAGGCTAATAATGCCTATTTGTAATTGCATGCTCTATTTTTATTCATTTATCTATTATTTAATAAAGGATAAAAATAGGATGCATGGGCGAGTACAAGCCATAGGCTATTTTTAGGAAGGGGGTAAATTTAATTTTTGTTATATATTGTGTGCCTTTGTAAAGCACAAGAAAGTTATTTTCCATGGTAAGGGAACTACTGGAGGACTTTTGGATATAGGTGTACTGAAGTAATTTTTTCCAATTTTTCCCTTTGAGTGTGAAGTATTTTTTGCCTTTCTAATTATTCGCAGTCTTGTGTATGTTTCTATTAGTCTTGTGAATGCAAATTTCCTGATCAAGCATCGTAACCTGCTGCAAATTAAGTTCTTCTACATAATTTTGATGTGCATGTTAACTTAATAGTACTATTGTGATATTCTTCCCTCAGTGTTTAACCAAGTGTTTTCCCCTTAGATATTCTGAAGAAAACTATTGGTTCGTGCACCCAAAATCCTTCACATATCAATTGTTCATATACTCAGTCAAATCCCTCATACAAATTTGGTGTATCACCATAGTTATAATTATTTTATAGTCATCTTTTACCCCTAAACCCCAGAATCAATTGAGGATACATCAATAAGGAATCGGCTTTGATATCAGAGACTCACCTCAAAATAGGTATACCCACAAACCTAAGGTGTTTCCATTGTATCTACGAAAGAGAGAGATCAAATTTCAAAAGCTTAGAAAACCTACAGCCATCTCTCTACATGGTGCACTTTCGAGAGATAATAGGTTCCTTTTTTCCTTTTGCAACTTTTTGGAAAAATGTAAAATTTTCACATTCTGCTCCACACCTCCGCCCTTGAGAAATGAGCTTGACACATGTCCTAAGGTGGGTCCCAAAGGAACCACGGCCAAATTCTTTTATTTCACCTCATTTTTGGAAAATGGAAATTTTACCAAGTTTCCTCCGAAAGTCCTCACCTCCACCATTAAGTGGAACAAAATTTTGAATATTCTCTTTCGGGCTTGTGGGTCATTTTGATGATTTAATCTGTTTGATGACAAGAGGCAAAAAATCCAAGTTACCTTTGATGGTCCGCTTCCCCGTCCTGTTCACTTTTCAAATCCAACCTTGACCTCTTTCTTGTCGGGCTTGCTGGCCATTTTGATATTTTAATCCTTTTGATGAGAAGAGGAAAAAAATCCAAGTTGCCTCTAATGGTCGGATTCCCCACCCCTTTGAATTTTTGAACTGCCTCACGTCAAAATGGCACATCTTGAGATGGTCCCAAAAAGATAAGCCCTTGAATGAGCACGGGCTCACCACGTGTCTTGGCCTGGCAAAATTTGTTTGAAGGCTTAAAGCTCAGTGGAAGGCGCCATGTGTCAAGGTCTGAGGCAATCTCCTTTAGCTGTTGAATAGTCCAAGAAAAAATTAAAGTGAGTGGAGGCCTCTAAGTTTCTTCCTGGTACTTCTTTAAAATAAAATTCAAGGGCTGGTCCTCAAACATGTGTAGTCCCTCCATGTGTCCCAGGCCTCTCAAAACCTTTTGAAAAAAGACTAAGTATGGGAAGACTCGGCAGAAACCTCCACGTGTCTTCATGGTGCATTTTCAAGAACATTATAAGGCTTCAAAATGGTTTGGCAAGGGTGCGATTCCATTTTATAATCTTACTCCATCTTTCCAAAAGGGAAAAATATCCAAATTTATTCTGAAGGCCCGTATCTCTACCTTTAACCTTGCCACGTGTCCTTTTGCAGGGTCAAAGTAAGACTTTTTCCCTACTGTTTAAATTTTTCTTTAATAAAATCCTGGCAGGGCTGCAGGGTGGGTTCAAATTTTTGCCAAAGTATCCAAAAAGAAAAATTTCAAAAAACAAACCCTCCACGCCCCATCCAATTAAAATAAGCCATGTAAGTACCAAAAAAAACCAATTAGAACTGAGTGGAGCTACGGGAGCAAATTTACCTTTTTGCCAAAAAATTAAAAAGTGACAAGTTAAAACATTTTCCCTCCATCCTTTGACCAACCAAAAGAATCCACGTGACCACTGAATGTTGAGTAATAATTTTGATAGGAAAATGACACCCGTTAAACTGTCAAAAACACATAAATTCACCACTCATACCTAGAAACTGATTTTTCACTAAGGATGAATTTTTTTGAAACAAAACCAAGTGAAGCATGGTTCTAAGCATCTTTCGACCATGGATTTGTATTTTCAAAGGCATACAAATATAAATTGATCATTTTCGAGCTTCCATGGTCGGGGAAAATAGGAAAAATGGCAAAGCCCATGGATTTTGAAGAAATTAGGGCAAAAACAGGGCAAACTCAGAGACTCTTTCAAAAGGGGGCATGACAATGGGTTCTTCAAATAATTCAAGGAATTCAAATGGAGGTAAAAGCTTCAGAACATCCACATTGAGATACAAAATATTTCATAACACGTAGATCAAAAGAAAATCATGGGAAAATGGTGCGAGATCAAAATGAGCACCAACATCAGCTCCGACTCGGGGATGGGCACTCCCTTCGAGTGCTAAAAGGACAACTAGCAGACCAAGTTCCAAGAACATACCATTGAGCAATGGAGTCAAAGAGAAAACTAGCATAGCAGAAAAACTATAACCATCCTCCAAAAATGAAACTGAGAAACCAGCAAAACCGAGTCACCGAGGACCAGAACAAGCAAAAACACAAAAGATAGAAAACAAACCAATAAACTATACACTCTATAGGTGATGCTCACTTTGATTCTAGGGAATCAATCCAGGAAATGCTTCAAGTGCCAACAATTAATAGGCTATTCGATTAATTCCTCATCCAAATCCTTCAAGAAGAAGGTATGCTCACCAATCTAAATTTCAATGGAGTAAGGGCTCATCCACAGTGCATCAAATTTACCATGCTTGCCCTTTTCCTCATGTATGCTATCCCACAACAACACAAGATATCCAATGTTGAAAGCTTTGGAAGTGACCTTCTTATCAAATAACTTCTTCAATTTTTCTAAGAACTTCACATTTCTTTGGTGAAATGCTCCCCTTTCTTCATCAAGTTCAACAATCTGGTTAATGTGAGCCTCATATGGACTAACTTCTTGATCTTCCAGTTGTTGAATGAACTGATATGAGGATAGTTACATATTCAGGGGAATAAAGCTTAAGTGCCATACACCAATTCAAATGTACTTTTTCCAGTGGCTCTTTTAATAATGATTCTGTCAGCCCAAACAACAAACTTCATTTTTCATCCCATATTATTTCGTTCAGCTCCAAGGTTCTTCTAATAATCTTTAGCAAATTTTTATTCTTGGACTCAGCTTGTCCATTTCCTTGGGGATTGTAATTAGATGCATATGTCAATTTTATCTTGTATTATTTTGCACATTGCCACCAAGGTTTTAGCTCTGAAGCTCATGGCATTGTCAGCAACAATTTTGACTGGCACCTTAAACCTGTAAATTATATGGTTCAACATAAAATCCATGAAAATTTGGTGTCTTTCTCTTTTGGTGGGGATTGCCTCCACCCACTTGGTGAAGTAATTAGTGGCTACAAGAATCCACTTATGGCTAGAACTTGAAGGGTCTGAAATCTCACCAATTAAATCCATTCCACATTTCTTGAATGGGGCTTCAATTGATAAAGGCTGCAAAGGTAGGAAGCCTAAAGATTTTGAGTCTTCCAGAGAAGCACTAGCAACTCTCACATCTTCTAACCAAAAGAGTTGTATCCTTGAAGAGATTTGGCCACAAATAACCAGCCCTCAAGATCTTGTGTGTTGTGACTCTTCCAGCAAAATTTCCCCACAAACTCCTCCATGAAGATGAACAATTATCTTGGGGGCTTCATCTTCAATAATGCACCTTAAGAGAACTCCCTCAGGGTTCTTCCAAGCTAACCTATAATCAATAATGAAATACTTCTGGGAATCCAACTTAAGGGCTCTTTTCTGGTTCTTACTCAAATACTTAGGGCATTATAGATATTTGAGATAAAAATTTACATCTTTGTACCACTCAGAACTCATCAATTTTTGAAAAATATCTACCCTTCCTTCTTCTACCTCATTCACCTCAATATTTTGCAAGTTTCTCTTATCCATAAGCTTAGCCAAGCCCAAAGCTCGTGCCAACTTCATGGTTTGGATATCCATGTCATATTCTTGCAACTTGTCCACCCATCTGCATCTTTTCCTTGAGACCTCCATCTCTGATAAGATGTCTTTGACCATGGTGTGGGGAACATAAGAAACAATTTTAGAGCTCAAAACGTAAGGCCTGAACACCTTTGTTACTTTTACCAAGGAAAATACTTTCTACTCCATAATAGTGTATTTCAGCTCGACCCATTGTAATGCCTTACTAAAAAAGGCAATTGGCCTCTTAGCCCCTTCATCATCTTTCTACAATAAGACAAATGCAATAGTGTTTTCTGAAGAAAAAGAAAAAAGTTGGAAAGGATTCTTACAATCTGGAGTTGCTAAAACAGGGGCATGCTTTAATGCCTCTTTGATCCCATTGAAAGCTTAAATGGCATCCTCCTCCCATTTCATGGCCTATTCCTTCTTCAGCATGCTAGTGATTGGAATGGTCAAATCAGGAAAGTTTGATATGAATCTCTAGATAAAGTTTATCTTCCTAAAGAAAGACCGAATCCCCTTCTTGGTTCTTGGAATTGGGACTTTGTTGATGACCTATACTCTTTCTGGATCAATCATCACCCCCTCTTGTGACACAATGTACCCAAGAAATTTTTCCTTCTGCACCCCAAAATGGAACTTCTTTGGATTGAGAAAAATGCCATATTCTCTACGTCTTATCATCATTTTCTCCAAGTGCTGCAAACGGTCACCTCTCTTTCTGGAGAACACAGTTACATCATCTTGGTAGACAATGATAAAATCATTGATGTAACCAACAAAAGCAACATCCATTGCTCTTTGAAAGGTTGCTCCAGCATTCATCAGACCAAAGGGCATCCTAACATATACATAAGTCCCCCAAGGAGTGGTAAAGGTTGTTTTAATTCTTTCTGATTCTTTCACCACAACTTGGTTATAACTAGAGAAACCATCCAGGGTAGAAAGTAGCTCAGAACTAGTCACTAGCTGCAGCATGTTTTCCATGTTTAGTAAAGGATAATTATCCTTCATTGATGCTCTGTTCAAATTTATAAAATCCATACACATCCTTATATCACCATTCTTCATTTTTTCTGGTACTAGGTTTGCAACCCAATAAGAATACCTTGTGGGCTGAATAATCCCTCCATCCCTCAGTTTCTTCAGTTCCTCTTGCATTTTAAGAGATAGGATTGGATTGATTGGCCTTTGTTTCTACCTGATTTTTTTGCATTGGATTCTAAGGGAATCTCATGTTGAAACAGATCCTCTTTGTATGCTTTTAATTTAGAATAAGTCCAAGCCATGCAATCTTGATATTTTTTCAACAATAGGACATAAGACTGTTTTTCCTCCTTGTTGAGATTACTTCCCAACCAGATCTTCCTTGGTTTCTCCTTTGTGCCAAGGTCATACTCCTCAATATCCCTTGAGGCTTCTATGCATCTGTTAATAATGTGATCAACATTATCAAAGTTGGATTCAAGAGCAATGAACCCTCTAGTAATGGTATTAGTCTTTAGTTGGATGATGCCTTTGCCAAACTAGGTTTCTTTACCCTCTACTATGCATAGCATTAGCTCCCAATCAATATTTTGATCAAAAAACTCCCCTTTGTTCTATAGAAATATTCTATAATCAAAAACTTTCCAATGCTTAATGTTGTTAGGGACATATGGCCTTGTTAATACTTCAACATCATAGTCACAATATGGGGACATTACACAATCATCAAACCAAGATCCCAATACTGAAAGTTTGTGTACCAAATCATTGAACCTCCTATCATGATGCACAATATTGAATAAATCAAACATCTCAATGAGATCCCAAACTGCATGCTTATATTGTTTCATTCGATGATATTTTGTGGCATAAATTTTTTTGACTTGCTTTACAATTAATTTTGAATCCCTTTTGACAATGATGTCTTTAACACCATATTTACAAGCAATCCTCAAACCTAACAATAGTGCCTCATACTCAGAAACATTATTAGTGCACTCAAAGTTGAGTTTGAAGGAAAATACAAACTCTTCCTAGCCTAGAGAGATTAGAACAATGCCAGCACCATTTCTGAACTTGGAGCAAGATCCATCAAACAATGAAGTCCAAGGAGAGCCTTCCTATTCAAGACACTTGCATTCTTCAATCTTGTGCTCTTTTCCATCAACAAATCCTACAAATTTATCAGCATCAACACTTGTGTACAATACTTCATAAGATGCATTATTGGAATCTTCAATAAGGTGCAACGTCTTCTTTTCTCCATACAACCTAACAAGTCTGACCTTAATTGGGATGGTAGCATAGGACATGTCCATTTAAACACTCCCAAAAACACTTACAACCCATTTTATAGATAACAACATACCCCACTTGGCTAGGCAATCAACAATAACACCATCAAGCATCAAGTTTTTACCTGGGTAAGCTGCAATGTTCACCACCAAACCTTTCACACATCCCACCACTAGCACTTCTCTGGAGTCCATAGAATTACACTTCCCATATGTTGTTGTTTCTTTTATATCCATCTCATTCATGACTTCTAGAGGAATAGCATTACATGATGCCCCTGAGTCAAACATACAATTCTGTAACAATCTCTCTTTAATGATCATAGTGGTGAAGAATGGATCCACATTTAACTGAGACTCCACCAAGGATGTCCCCAAATAAACCTCAGGTGGTTCACCTAGTTCCTCCAACACTGGTGGTGTCTCTAACTCTTCAATGACTGGTGGAGTCTCCACAATGTTTATATTTCTACCTAGGGAAGTCTCCTCCTCTTTTAGCCCCAAATACTCAAAATCCCTTTTTTGTTCTTAGGAATCCTAAGCAACTCAAAAATTGGAACTGAGATCTTGATCTGACTCAAGACTTGGGCAATATCATAAGGGAGAAAATTTGGCAAGGCAACATTGGAGGGAAGGTTGATACACTCATTAGATGGCACATGATTTTTGACAGCTTGGGCATGAGGAGGGATATGATTTTTGTTTGGGACAGCAAGGCCCTTGGCAGATGCATCTTTCTTAGGAGCCTCTTTAGGAATATTTGAAAGAAATGGAGTTTTTTGATTGGCCTGAGGCCCTGTACCTTTGACAACCCTACTTCTTGTGTTGTATTCCTTTTCTTGAGCCATAACAACATTGATCAATAACTTCCTCTCCTTCTCAGTTGGGATTCCTCCATCATAATTCTTTATCATTAAATCTCTTAAATATTTAATGTGTAATTCAAAATCTTGTACAATATCTACTTCTAAAACATGAGAGGGAGGAAGAATGGGTACCAGGTGGATGCAATCCCAGAAATCAGTAGCAGTTCTAGCAATTATTACCTTAGTTGAAGTTGCCCCTTATTGTGAGGTCATCATCATCATTATCATCATAATCTTCTTCTTCTTGTTGTTGTTTATCTTCCTCACATGGAGAATTGGGCATGAAGCATCTTGTTAGTGCAAAATCACAGCACCCCTGGACGCACATCAGGCTTCTAGGTTGATGTTCAGGCATCCTGTGTGATTGCACAACATGGAAACCTCTCTCCAAGCGTGGGACTTGTGAAACCGAGAGAGGAATCTCCAGAGAAGGCTGGTTCCTACTCCTAAACTACCTGCCACAAGCTATTCCAGTGCAGGCAAGCTAATCTAATCCTAATCTAACCATGCCAAGGAGACAGAGAGAGAGAGAGAGAAGGGAAAAACAACAAAAGCCTACACTAAAACGGTCATACACCAGAGAAGGAGGATGTTGAACATCTATCAAAACTGCCATGGGACAAAGAGAGGTGAGCAATGGGAAGAATGGACAGATGCATCACAGGCCCAAGGATAGATTTCACACAGAAAATGTCCCAAAACTCCATGAACACATCTCCAAACCTGCAATGAACATTTAGACATGCACAGATACTTGCAAATGAAGAGAGGCAAGGAGAGAACAAGCAAAAATGAGAGAGGATGGACAGATCCATCACAGAACATGTTTTGTTGCTCCAGAAGTTTGCACAGAACATCATTCCATTAGTAAAAGGCAAAAAACACCGTTACAGAGCAGGGAGGAGGCTTGAACTCCATTTTCAACCCTAGAGAAGAAAAGAAGGGAGGGCCGAGCCGAAAGAATGAACAACCTCCTTTATCTCTTTGCCCCTCTTTACAATATATAGGAAGAATGAGAGAGGGAAAAGAGAGGGAATTTAGATCTACCCCAACCACTTCTAGGTTGAATTTAGTTTATCTCATTATGGCGGCAGGTGAGAATCCTGGCAAGAGTGGCGAACTGTCTTTTGCATTAAAGTCGGTCGCTGAAACGTCAGTTCTACCATTACCACGCACCAGAGACGTTTCTTGATTTTCTCCCTCCAGAATATACAAAAATGCAAGATTGATCCTATAATCATGTAGAGAATTTCATGAGCTTTCCGTTGATATCAAGAACGTGCAAATCCGAGCTCTAGATCAAAAGATATGATGATCTAAAGATTTAGGGCGCGGAACAGACCAAAACGGATTTTAAAATGTTTTCCCCGCTCTTCGCCATCTGGACGACACGTGGCACGTGCTGATTGGACGAGCAATTCTCTCTCCTCCGTCTTTCGCGGGCTTTCCTTTTGAAATTGCTTGTGGGCCCCTTAAACTTGGACACGTGGCACCATTTCATTGGTTCGGTTCAGCGCTCGATAACTCGCCCCTTTGACCTTTTGACTTTTTCTCCTGTGAGGACACGTGGTAGTTTCTGATTGGTCCTCGGCTCCTTCGCATACTTTGCCTCCATTTGTCCTGGATGTCCCATTTGATTTTGGGCCCTTTGTGCTCATTTCGGCCGGTTCGGGCATTTCGCATCCATTTGTCCCAGATGTCCCATTTGATTTTGGACCCTCTGGACTCATTTCGGCCGATTCGGCCGGTTCAGGAATTTTTGGCCCACTTGTCCCATTTGCGTCCCTCTCAGCAGTTAGCCAATTTTTTCTCGGTCGAACCGGCATTTCGCGCCCGCCGCGTACTTTTGTCCCAGATGTCCCTGTTGCTTTGTGGGCTGTTTGTGCTTACTTCGGCCGAGCCGGCCGGTTCGGGCCTTTTTGTCCCAAATGTCCCGACTGCCCCTAGGACTAGGACTTAGTCATTTTTATGATTTTTTCCTAGATCAACCTACTTGCCTTCTGCAACCTTTTTCACATTTTCTCAGAGCTTTCTCTTTTCCTCTCAGACAGGGAACTTAGAAAATATTTGAGGGGACTCTAGCAACATGATTTTTGGCCCCGAATCAATCAATTTTCTTGGAACTTGAATATTCTGATGCATGTTATCAAAATTACCCAGGGGGGTGAAATTTTGACAACAGTTTGGCGACTCAGCGGGGTCATCTGCCTGCTAGATGAATGATCAGTAGCCTAAAGCATCCATTGGGCATGGAGTCATGAGTTGCAACCTGCAACTGATCTGAACTTTGAAAACCTCCCTCTGAGCCACTTGGAAACCCATTGAACCTGGAGTGTCTTCACTAAGATGCCACTGAAATGAATTGTGCAAGAGCAGAACCAGCAACACCAAAACTATGTACAAAACTGAAAATCATACATGCCCCAAATGGAACATGCAGAGTGTGCACAAGCACTTCTTCTACTGAAAGCAAATCTACCTACTCTACTCTAGCTGGAAGTAAAGGCAAGCTAAACAAACCCTGCAACTGGTTGTGAGAAATAGCTTCCTTTCTTCAAAATTGGCAGCCATGCAATTGATTTGGCACTGATCATGGCTGTTTGGATGGATGGAAAATCAACAAGAAGCTGGTCTTCTATCCAAATCATCAAGGTATCAACTGAAAAATCCAATAGCTCTTTTAGTTGCTCTGCATTTGGATTGGAGAGGTATGGCAGCTGATCCTTGGTACTTTGTAGCTCATCCTCATGCTCAGAAGCAAGCATGACTAGTTGTGGCTTCTCCTTTGGCTCCAATGAAGCCAAATACCTGATTGGGCAAGGTCTGATCCGTTTGATATGCCCATAGCTCTGATTTTCAACTCCAAGAATGGAGTCTTCTTGTAGACCCACCTGAATGGATGACGTGGAAGAAATGGTGAAGTCCTTTTGTCCTTTCTCTTCCTCCAATGAAGAACATGGAAGATAAAAAATCTTCCAATCTTGATCCCAAAGAGCTGCTGTAAGATGCAGGCTGCTGCAAATGAAAGCTCTCCTTCATGGCAGCAGGCTCTGGTGTTTGGAATGTGGATGATGAAAGAGAGAAAGGTGAAAGCTCAACCGGCTCTTCTCCATCAAAACAGTCCTCCAAATCTGACAGGTAAACTGCCTCATTGCTGTCCTGCTGCTCGTGTTCAACTTCTTCCATGGTGTCCTCTTGATCTGCAACTTGACCACCATGGTTTCCTTCACTCTCCAATATTGAGTTTGAGAGATCAAACTCCTTTTCAGTACTAGAACTTGAGAGAGATGGAGTGGAAAGAAGAACTGAAGGTTCTCCTGTAGCCTGCTTTGTGCTCAAAGCCCTTGGATCTGCATTTTTCTCCTCCACAGCTAGATTGTGCTCTCCTCTTCTTGTTGTCCTTGATGACTGATTTTTTCAATTCCTTCTTCCCCATATGAAATTGGGAATGCAAGAGGAGGAATGGGTTGAAACTCAACCGATTTTACACTTTTTTTTTTGTGGTGGTGGAGGCAGTGAAACCTCTTTTTCTTTGGAGGAGGGGGTATTTATGTTAGCTCTTGTGGAGGCGATGACTTTTTGGAAGGGAAAAGGAAAGAAGAATCGAGATGAGGTGGAAGACTGGGGGGTGGAGAAATAGATTTCAACACTTGGGACAGCAGATGGAGGGTTTGAAACTTGACACTACTGAAATGAAACAGATTGGGAAAGAGGAAAAGGAAAGGCATGAGATGGTGTGCTTACCCGTTGACAAGGTTGCTGAATACTTCTCTCATACACCTCTATTTCTTCAATCCACTTTGCAAGCAAAGGCAGCGTTGCAATCATGAAGTCAAGCTTCTCCTGAGGGCTGTAATGCCTCGGAAAAGGTCCCACCACCATGGACAAGGTGCTCCATAACCGATTCCAAAAGCTTTCATCTGTGCCTGAGCCCTGGACTGCACTATGTTTACCTCCATCTTTTGGATTTTCTCCAACAGAACAGCATCTTGCATCTGATTGTCTTCATTATATGCATACTCTTGCTCTTGGAAAGCTCCATAGCCAAACTGACTTTGGCACTGCTGTTCATATGAATATGCATGCTGATCTGGAGGATTTGTAAAAACCTGTTGGAGGTGGTATATACTGCTGTTGTTGATATGAAATCCATGATGGAAATGAAGTCATGATTGCACAACTTCAAAGAATGAGGAAGAATGAAAGAGATGGAAAGAAGGATGAATGGAAAATGAATGAAAATGAATGGAAAGGAAGGTCTGCAACTTCAGAGATGGTTGTTGACCAGATGGAGTCGCCAGATGTGTTTGCAAGTGCCTCCAAAGGCTGAAATCTTCATAGGAACACATCAACCTGCAAAAGATGAAGTGAAAGACCTCTCTAAGCTCCCACCGGGCATGCCAAAACTGTTAGTGCAAAATCACAGCACCCCTAGACGCACATCAAGCTTCTAGGTTGATGTTCAGGCATCCAGTGTGATTGCACAACATGGAAACCTCTCTCCAAGCGTGGGACTTGTGAAACCGAGAGAGGAATCTCCAGAGAAGGTTGGTTCCTACTCCTAAACTACCTGCCACAAACTATTCCAGTGCAAGAAAGCTAATCTAATCCTAATCTAACCATGCCAAGGAGACAGAGAGAGAGAGATAAGGGAAAAACAGCAAAAGCCTACACTAAAACGGTGATACACCAGAGAAGGAGGATGTTGAACATTTATCAAAACTGCCATGGGACAAAGAGAGGTGAGCAATGGGAAGGATGGACAGATGCATCACAGGCCCAAGGATAGATTTCACACAGAAAATGTCCTGAAACTCCATGAACACATCTCCAAACCTGCAATGAACATTTAGACATGCACAGATACCTGCAAATGAAGAGAGGCAAGGAGAGAACAAGCAAAAACGAGAGAGGATGGACAGATGCATCACAGAACACGTTTTGTTGCTCCAGAAGTTTGCACAGAACATCATTCCATTAGTAAAAGGCAAAAAATGCCATTACAGAGCAGGGAGGAGGCTCGAACTCCATTTTCAACCCTAGAGAAGAAAAGAAGGGAGGGCCAAGCCGAAAGAATGAACAACCTCCTTTTATCTCTTTGCCCCTCTTTACAATATATAGGAAGAATGAGAGAGGGAAAAGAGAGGGAATTTAGATCTACCCCAACCACTTCTAGGTTGAATTTAGTTTATCTCATTATGGCGGCAGGTGAGAATCCTGGCAAGAGTGGCGGACTGTCTTTTGCATTAAAGTTGGTTGCTGAAACGTCAGTTCTGCCATTACCATGCACCAGAGACGTTTCTTGATTTTCTCCCTCCAGACTACACCAAAATGCAAGATTGATCCCAGAATCATGTAGAGAATTTCATGAGCTTTCCGTTGATATCAAGAACGTGCAAATCCGAGCTCTGGATCAAACGATATGATGATCTGAAGATTTAGGGCGCGGAAAAGACCAAAACGGATTTTAAAAATGTTTTCCCACTCTTCGCCATCTGGATGACACGTGGCACGTGCTGATTGGACGAGCAATTCTCTCTCCTCCGTCTTTCGTGGGCTTTCCTTTTGAAATTACTTGTGGGCCCCTTAAACTTGGACACGTGGCGCCATTTCATTGGTTCGGTTTAGCGCTCGATAACTCGCCCCTTTGACCTTTTGAATTTTTCTCCTGTGAGGACACGTGGCAGTTTCTGATTGGTCCTCGGCTCCTTCGGCTCCTTCACGTACTTTGCCTCCATTTGTCCTGGATGTCCCATTTGATTTTGGGCCCTTTGTGCTCATTTCGGCCGGTTCGGGCATTTCGCGTCCATTTGTCCCAGATGTCCCATTTGATTTTGGACCCTCTGGACTCATTTCGGCCGATTCGGCCGGTTCGGGCATTTTTGGCCCGCTTGTCCCATTTGCGTCCCTCTCAGCAGTTAGCCAATTTTTTCTCGGTCGAACCGGCATTTCGCGCCTGCCGCGTACTTTTGTCCCAGATGTCCCTGTTGCTTTGCGGGCTATTTGTGCTTACTTCGGCCGAGCCGGCCGGTTCGGGCCTTTTTGTCCCAAATGTCCCGACTACCCCTAGGACTAGGACTTAGTCATTTTTATGATTTTTTCCTGGATCAACCTACTTGCCTTCTGCAACCTTTTTTTTTCGCATTTTCTCAGAGCTTGCTCTTTTCCTCTCAGACAGGGAACTTAGAAAATATTTGAGGGGACTCTAGCAACATGATTTTTGGCCCCGAATCAATCAATTTTCCTGGGACTTGAATATTCTGATGCATGTTATCAAAATTACCCAGGGGGGTGAAATTTTGACAACACATCTATCACACCAATCAATGACATATGTCTCCTCCACAACAATAACTCTGGCAACCAAAGGATCAGGACCATTTTATTTTCCCTCGCCTGAGACTATTTATTTCCAAATCCAATAGGCCCCTTTCCTTTTTCATTAGATCTCTGATAATTTCTATGATGATTGGTAAACTTGTCTTGGCCTTGTTTCTTGTGCTGACCTTGTGAACTCTACCCAATCTCTTTTTCTACCTGGGCTAATTTGTAAGATATTTCCTTGACAGGCTCTACAAAAGTTTCTACAACTTCTCCAAATCAACAGCCGTACTTGTTTGAGGCTTTTCTAGGTTAATTATTTTTACACCATCCCTTTTTGAGGATTTACAATTTCCTTGATGTTATTCTCAATTTGTAAAGCCATGGTGAAGTCTTGCCTCAAATTAGTACAATTTTTGTCCCTCAAGTAGTAAGTAGCCTTTTTATCAAATTCATCTAAACATTTGATCAAACATGATTCATCACATGGCCTTAAGCCAACACGTAATCTCCTCAAGGTCTTGTTAAACCTTGTATTGAAATCATGTACTGACTCATTAGGATTATTCTCGATGTTTTCAAATTCTGATAGAAGAAACCAAGGGTCAATTCTATCACCATACTATAGTCTAAATGCATTGTTCATCTTTGTCCAAGAATCAATGGAATTATCTGGCAAAGCTTTATACCAATCCCTTGCATCCTCCTCCAAAGTATGGATAAACAATTTGATATATACATCCTCATGTTCAATCTCAAAGTCTTCCATCATATTGATAAAAAATCTTTAAATGTTGATCACCAGTTATAGCGTTGTTTACTTGGAACTTTGGTAATCTATTTCTCACATCCTTGGGAACTGCATTTGGATAATCAACCATCCCTGTAAAATTTATAGGACCAAAGGTGTTTTACAACAAATGGAGGTTTGGGTGGGGGCTGGGCCATGTTGTTTTGAGGAGAAGACCCTAGAGGGGAGATAAATTGATAAGAGGCAGAGGATATTTGAAACATAGGAGAATAAATTTTCAAAATGGATAGCCCCTAAAGGCCTTGTTTCTTGGAAAACCCTATCAATTTTTGAAAAGACAGGGGTAGAATGAGAAGCAAACTTTTCATAATCAAATGAAGGCCCTTCTCCAGTTGGAGAATACAATTCCACAAAGAGGCTACCTAAGTTCGAAGCACTTGAATGGCAGACTTCAATGATAGGCCGATCACTTTCATCAATGGATATCCCTCTTTTTGTCTTCTGATCTCCAACAACTCTCCAGGATTTTCTTCCTTCTAACTTTGTTTTTCCTAGCTCTAGAAATAATGTCCTAAGATGATCTCTAGAAAGGAAAGATATTCTTCCTTCCAAATTTGCAAAGATTAGTAACAAAACTCACTTGACAGAGGTTAAGACATTGGTACTCATCAAGAATCAGATCAACAGAGAGTCGCCACTAAGGATTTACACCTTAGTTGTGCAAATGCACTAAAATATGATCTGTCAAATGTCATTCAATACTAGAAACTGGAAATGGGATGAAATAACTTTTCTGTACCCAGATTTATCAATGAAAGCTACTGCACTAGGTGTGGCAACTAAAAGAATTACACAAAGCACTTGTAACTTTGAATACCTTTTAAAGTTCTGAACACAAGATGATATTCGAAACAATGTATTAGAACTTATAACATTTAAGAAGTGTTTACCATGGTCTAAATATGAATTGTAACCACTATGTCCCCGGCAATGACATCAATCGAGTGTTGGTACCCAAATTGATTCTCCCTCAGAAGCTGAGCAACATCACAGATTTGGTATGAATCTTAGAGACAAGTAGAGCATATAGTGTGTCATTTTGTAGCCGGGGATGAAATGCAGCTTGCTCTTTGTCACTCGGATGTGGAAAAAAATGGGTAGCACCCTCAAGAGGATTTGACCTATCCTCACTACTTTATGGTTGTGCCTTTCAACGAGGGTGAAAGGAACCTTTTTGTAGCCTGCTATTTTTGGAGGAGATGGAGATATCCTTCTTTGAGAAATTATTAAGAGGACATTGAAGAAAATATGATCAATGCAACAAAACCTAACTCTCACGAGTTATCACTATAGATAATGGAGATATTTTCTAAGCAAGGTTCAGACCACTAAAGATAATGAAAACCTAATTGTTTTCTATATGTTTGGTAGTAAAAATTATGCATTTGTATACACACATGACAAATAGGGGTGGTATGGGTATGATTGGTTGTTTTTTTGAAATTAAATGAATTTTTGCTGGGAAGTGAGGTAGAAATGAACTTGATTCACCAAATTCTTGATAAATTTTACAGAAATAGAGATATTGAACAACAAAATGCTTAGGGATAGCTAAGATGTTCCTTTAAACAGAATATGTGCTTCAATGGAGGCCCAAATAATCACTTTTCACACAAACTTCAAGGATCCAAAATGAAGGCTCAAATTGGAAAACTTAACTAAACATTATAAAACTCTGTTTCATCATGCCTAAGATACCCTTAAAGGCTAACAAACAATCTTATAGTCTTTCTAGGAGTCATAGTGATTTTAAATTCTTTTATTTCACTATCAAATGAAATATCTTCTGATAAAAATGAAATTGCAAATGCCACCAAACTATCATAAGGATAAGATCTTGTGTGATTCACAAATATTTCAATGTACAAGATTGCAACAAAAACAAGAAAACTACTTGTAGACATTCTGAAATAAAGCAAACACAAAATTTTGCACAAAAATAGCTCAAATTAACTCAAGTTTGATTAAATTTATCAACAGGGGAAAGTTTCTAGAACAATCTCAAAGATTGTCAGTGGTTGTATGCTCGCAACCACCTTGACATGATCAAATTGAACATAAAGGAGATAGATAGGTTTTTTCAAAAGGTTTCTCAGAAGGATGGGTTCTATCAAGCTTTTCTCTTATAAAAAGCAGTCCCAACCTCTAACACTCCAACCCTTTGCACGACAAATTCATGCAATTTATAATACTTCATTTACAACAAAATTTTCCCCCCAAACCAAAGACATTCAAAGTAACATTTCATGTAAAGACGACTAGAATCAGTTTTGTGAAAAAAACTTTAGGTGTGGAGAGGTCAAATCTCTCCAAATAATTCCAGCATTCAATACTTCACCTAGTAGAACACTATTCCCTTATTCGCCACCTACTTATGCCCCTAATATGTCAAATTTGGTTCTTTGCATGCCCAGGAAGAGAGACTGGAAAATCAGATCAACCCAATAGCCACATTTTGTATTAATGGTAAAAGACGTATCCAGATATCCTTCACCAAACTTAGATATCAAATTAACTCTCCTTCCCTATTTGGTGTGCAAGAAATATTGAGAAATCATGAAGACTTGCATCTCCAAGAGCTCTGGAGTGAAAATGGCAGAAAAATCAGATACAAATACACAACTGACATTGATTTCTATTTTGAATTTGGACCATCCACGTGGGAGATCCACTTTAAAACAGGCATGCGGGTTCCTTTTTTCCCTTTGCAACTTTTTCGAAAAATGTAAAATTTTCACATTTTGCTCCAAACCTCCGCCCTTGAGAAATGAGCCTGAGATGTGTCCGAAGGTGGGTCCCAAAGGAACCATGACCAAATTCTACTATTTCACCTCATTTTTGGAAAATAATTTTTTTTCCAAGTTTCCCCCGAAAGTTTGCACCTCCACCATTGACTGGAACAAAATTTTGACTATTCTTTGTCGGGCTTGCGGGTCATTTTGATGATTTAATCCTTTTAATGAAAAAAGGAAAAAAATCCAAGTTTCCTTCGATAGTTCACTTCCATGCCCCTTTGACTTTTCAAAGCCAACCATGACCTCTTTCTTGTTGGGCTTGTGGGCCATTTTGATATTTTAATCCTTTTGATGACAAGAGGAAAAAAATCCAAGTTTCCTCTAATGGTCCACTTCCCTACCCCTTTGAATTTTCAAACTACCATGCATCACAATGGCGCATCTTGAGATGGTCCCCAAAAGTTGAGACCTTGAAAGATCACGGGCTCACCATGTGTCCTAGCCCAGAAAAATTTGTTTAAAGGCTTAAAGCTCAGTTGAAGGTGCCATGTGTCAGGGTCTAAGGCAATCTCCTTTGGCCGTTGAAAAGTCCAAGCAAAAATCAAAGTGAGCGGAGGCCTCCAAGTGTCCTCCTGGCACTTCTTTAAAATAAAATTCAAGGGTCAGTCCTCAAACATGGGCGGTCCCTCCACGTGTCCAAATCCTCTCAAAACCTTTTGAAAAAATACTAAGTATGGGAAGACTCGGCTGAAACCTCCATGTATCTTCATGGTGCAATTTCAAGAACCTTATAAGGATTCAAAATAATTTGGTGGGGGCGCGCTTCCATTTTAGAATCTTACTCCATTTTTCCAAAAGGGAAAAATATCCAAACTGCTTCCAAAGGCCCACATCTATGCCTTTAACCTTGCCACGTGTCCTTCTGCAGGGTTAAAGTAAGACTTTTTCCCTATCACTTAAATTTTTCCTTAATCAAATTCTGGCGGGGCCATGGGGCGGGTTCAAACATTTTGCCAAAGTTTCCAAAAATAAAAAGTTCAAAAAACAAACCCATCATGCCCCATCCAATTAAAAGAAGACATGTTAGTACCAAAAGAACCAATCAGAATTGAGCAGAGCTATGGGACCAAATTTGCCTTTTTCCCAAAAACACAAAAAGTAACAAGTTAAAACATTTTCCCGATGTCCCCTGACCAACCAAAAGAAGTCATGTGACCACTGAATGCTGAGGAATAATTTTGATAGGAAAAAGATGCCCTCCAGACTATCAAAAACACATAAATTCACCATTCATGCCCATAAACCACTTTTTTCACTAAGGATGTTTTTTTTTTTAAACAAAACCAAGTGAAGCATGGCTCCAAGCATCTTTCGACCATGGATTTAGATTTTCAAAGGCATAAAAATATAAATTGATCATTCTCGAGCTTCCATGGTCAGGGAAAAATAGGAAAAACAACAGAGCCAACAGATTTTGAAGAAATTAGGGCAAAAACAGGGAAAACTTGGAGACTCTTTCAAAAGGGGGCATGACAATGGGTTCTGCAAACAATTCGAGGCATTTTAATGGAGGTAAAAGCTTTAAAACATCCACATCCAGAGATAAAATGTTTCATAACACGTAGATCTAAGGAAAATCAGGGAAAAATGGTGCGAGATCAAAATGAGCACCAACATCCCAATTTATTAGGTCCTTTCAAAGCATTTTGTTTAACTTTTGAGCCATGTGGGTTGTAATAGTCCTTGCATGTGCATTGATTTTTCTTGATCTTAGTTTTTTGACTTGAGTGTGGGATGGAGGAATGATCAAGTGGCATCTTACAATGAGCCACCTTTTCATCCTCACATTCCATTTCTATTTATAGATGATTTTTTGTTGGAATGGGGGTTACTTGTTCTTTTCACTTCTTGTGTACATTTGGAGTTGGAGGCTTTTTGAGTTCCTGGAAATTTCTTGGCTTGGATTTCAAGAGGCTTATGGAATTTTCTTGGAACTTTATGGAGTGGTAGGATCTCCACATTTATCATTATGTTATTTTTCTTATTTGTATGCTATGTTGTGCTTGTAAAATTGTTAGTTTTGTCTTGTTAAGATGGCTCTATGTTGGCTGAGTAGTAGGCCTAAGGTGGATGTGGGAGAAGGGTTTATGGGACCATTGGGGAGGGAAAATGGAGTTTTGTGAGGCATGCAATTGGTGGGAGTGTGAATGGAAGTCTTACCTATGGGGAGTGAAAATAAAAAATCATGGTTTTGTAGCATGCTTGCAAGGGAGAAATAAGGATTTTGTGTGATTATTTTAGCCCACTTAGAGGCTTAGGGTAAGAATAAGGAGGTTGTCTCCCATAACCCTTACTCTATTTGGTTTGATCTTCAAACCTTTGTATTGTTGTGAATGTGCAAACTTGTTGGTTATGTTATCTTGCTTGAGTTGAATGTCTTGTATGTTTGTTTGTTGTGAAGCCACTTTGTTGGAAGTTGGCATTGTTGCTCAATTCTCCTCATGGTTCCTTAGTTGCGGCTTGGGGGCCATTAAGGTGATGACTTCTCCTCTTAATGGATTTAAGGTTGGGTGGAGAGAGTTGCCTACTCCCCCTTCCCATTTTTGTGATCCCATTGTATAGTTTGAAGAAAGCTAGAGTTGGAGCTACCTTTGGGATGAAGACATGCATATTGAAGACTTATAGATTGGCCTTGTGGAAATCCCTTTTGTTGTACATTATTCAAATTTATGCTTCCCACTTTTGTTTGTGATTGTAATATTACAAACTTGTAAGAAAGATTGTATCTTCATTTGGGAAACCTTCTTAGATTGTAACTTCCTTGAGAGTATGGCATGTGAATGTACATTTTAGATATATTAGAATTATGAAGGGAATCCACCCATTTATCTCTTTGTGTGAAGAAATAAAAAAAGTGTGAAATAAGTTAAAATGATAATGTGTCTCTCCCTTCATTCTTAAGTTGTTCCAATGTATTAGAATGTGATATGGTCTATTTTAGAAGAAATGAGCACCTTGTTATATAACACTATTTTTGTGAAATAGGTTTCCCTTTGATGATTGAAAAGTGAAAATAAATATTACCTTTGTTTTTTTGAATGAAAGGAATATTAGAATACTTAAGACATAGGTGAAATCTAGTCGTGTCAATGGAAAAGTTTGCTCTCAAATTAATTATTAGATTAAATAAATAAAAAACATCCCTTTTCTACTATCATTATGTAAAATGGGTTGTGTATGGAATCATTCTAAATTTCTCAACTTCACCTTAGGTGTAATATACAAAGGAAACACATAGGTACGTTCCTTCTTAAAACTAGCAATCACATGTGTATAATGCAATGTTAACGTCCGAATGATATATGTTATTTGATTTAGAGTTATAGTTATTACTTTTGTAGTTGATGTTGATAAGGTGGTGTGATTGATTTTGTAAGTTTAGAAATATAGATGAAGCACTTCATTTAAAAGTTCTATATACATTTAAAACTTGTTACAAATTCGTACATATACATTTCTAAATCTTATATCATGAGTGGGTAGCGGTTTATGGGCATTTTTTTGCAAATCTTATATCATAACAAAAGTACAAGTAATATTCATTTATTTTCTTAATAGTACTTTCAAATCCACATAGTAGTAGGAAACAATGGTATGTTAATGTCAAAGGAAATACAACAATTTTCTTTTAAAGCGGGGAAAAAGAGGGAAACCTAGATATGGAATAACTAACATAGTGTTGATAGTTCGAAGTATAGAAAGGAATGGATGAGGGTGTAAATTTTGAAGGGACGGATGCGGTAGAAATATTTGCGTAAAAGAAGGTTACGAAGGAGAATGCACTGCCATCTACTTTCTTTGAACTGAGGATGACACATTTCAATCTGTTTGATTCCGCAGTATGTCTCTTTTTTTCAAGGAAAGTGTGAAGTAGTATTTGTTGCCGATGACATTTCTTGTAATCTCACTATTCGCATCTTTTTCTATAGACAATAGGTGGAGGTTGTTAGACGCAACACCCATGATTGACTTAGTTATCTTATCAAAAGCAATAACTGATTGAAGTTCCCCTGTTGGGTCCTTTAGATAGATCCTAAGTGCATATCTATACTCATAGTTATGAACTTGTATGTTGCAACTCAAACAAAACCACAAACCATTTCCATGCTCTCGCACTTTTTTCCTGCATTGTTTGTCACCTTTTTGAAGAGGACATGTTGTGTTAAAAAAGATTTTCCATACTAATAGTTGTGATTTCTTTGAACTAAGGATGACATATTTCAATTTGTTGATTTCGTGGTATGTCTCTTTTTTCAGGGAAAGTGTGAAGCAATATTCATTGCCGATGACATTGCTTGTAATTGCACTATTCACATCTTCATCTATAGACAATAGGTGAGAGGTCACTAGCTGCAACACCCATGATTGACTCAAATGTCTCATCAAAAGTAGTAACTAATTGAAGTTCTCTTATTGGGTCCTTTAGATCAATCCTGAATGTATATCTATACTCATAGGTATAAACTTGTACGTTGCAACTCGAACAAAATCATGAACCATTTCCATGCTCTCGTACTTTTTTCTTGCATTTTTTGTGTCACCTTTTTGAAGAGGGACATGTCGTGTAGAAAATATGGCACTATTCTTTCCCCAGATTATTGTAAATAAGTAGATTGAGCCCAGTAGTGAACTTGAGTTTTAACATAAAAATTCATCAAGTGTCACTATGTAGAAGGTTCTCATAACAATGATTTTTGTCAGCAAGAAACAGACTAATCAAAACAATGCAATTTGCAGGATAATTCAACACCCAATCTTTTACAAGGAATAAACGCTTTGCATATACATAGCTATAAGGAGATTTTGTTACTTGAGATAAATTACTCACAAGCGGAAAGTTATGTAAACATCTTTACGACTTACTAATACAACAATGCCATGTTAGAAACAATAGTTTAGACAAATGGTAGTCTACAGATCTAGAACTCATGTACCAAAGAAGAGGGTTATCCTGTGCACAGTTTGATGTTATATGCGATACATTGAGCCAGTGTATCTACAATCCATGAAGCTCAATATATAATGAGGGAAATGTCTCGTAAGGAAGGGTATATGATCATCAACAAGGTTAGTACCCAAATAAAGCTTGAAAGAGACGGTAAAAAAATATTTCTACAAGGGGTACTGGTAGGTAATGGGGAAGTAAAGGTGAGCCTGTTGTTAACAAGTTGTTAGATATTTTCTAAGAATATGGAAAATGAAGGAATCCTCTTAGATGCAATAGAGAACAAATTAGGCCTTGGGTGCTTATGAAAACCCGCCCTTACAAATCAGCACACTACCATCATAATTGTATCTAGTTGTTTTTGAAAAGATAAGCCTTGATTTTGAAGAAAACATTGAAAAAAGATCATGACACTTGCTAAGAACAATTCTTCATATTTGCTAATGAAGTATTAGGAAACAAAAGGATTATTCAAACACCAAGACCAATAAGTTGGTTACTGCATACGAAATAAAAAGAGAAACTCAGACAATTACATAGAAACTATAAAAGAAGGTGACTTTATGCTCCATTTATTGTATAGACAAATGTTGCCCATCAAAATATCGATAAGTAACTGGTGCTATTATCACTGGTATAGGGTTTCACACAAGCTTTCTTTTACCATTAGGTTGGGAAACAAAAGTTCTTAATTGTTTTATGATTGTATTTTAAAACTATTGAATATGGTTAGTGAAAAGGAGACATTTCATCAAACACGACGGGTGCCCTGTTCTAAATCTCCCATTCTAGCAGAAGTTGGAAGGATGCTAGAAAAGATTGTGGAGTCCTGCATGTACCCTTTATCCGATTGCATTTTTCAGAAAGATGTGAAGGCCTTTCAAACACAACCATTTTTTTCATCCCATGTGATAAATGAAGGTTCATGAGGTCACATTTGTTTCAGGCATTTAGTCAAACAATTCGCATGGCACCACTTTGTGTGATGGAGGACATGAGAACTGGTAGACAATGGAAACCTTCGACGAATAATCTGCCAATGATCCACTTACCATGGGCTTTGATTGAAAATACGTCTGAAATGTTTGAATTTTATGTGGCTTTGATTGAAAATTTGTCTGAAATTGTTTGAATTTTATCTTAGGAGTTGTTTCGCGTGTCAAAAGGTTCACGGAGGTCTGCCTCTTTTCCGGGGCTTATAACGACTTCTGTAAATTCCATAGTGCCCCTGCAGCCAACTATCATGAGACCACTGACTACCATAAATGACATTAAACTCGTTGCGGAGCAAATTAGGAAAAAAGGTTTACCAAGAAGAAATTTAATCGTGTTTAAAAATGTTCAAAATGACCATCAAATTTAACATATTGGGCGAAAGGACCGAAAAGGGCTTTCCCGTAGGAGGAATGCCTTCCGCATAAAAAGTTACGTCTACTTAATAATGCATGCATAAAGTGATGCCTCCATAAAATTACTAAAACCATGCGCTAAATGTCCCGTGAGAATAATATGTAAAAACCACTTTTCCCCTAATGCGCCTGAAGAGAAACGGAAAAGGGGAGGTTCCATTGATGCAACCATCGAAGAATCCATCCACCTGATATTATTGGAGTCCAAATTGGAGTTGATAGCAAACTTACATCTCTTACTTGCATTTGTATTCAATTATTACACAATTAAATATTATTTAAAATCCCTTCTGATGTACTTTTGCAACATTTGTTTTGGCTTTAATAGAAAATCAAAATTGTTAATCACGCCCCTTATCAACAACAACTACAAAAATAATAACTATCCCTCTAAATCAAATAACATATACCATTCGGTGTTCACATTGCATTATACACATGCGATTGCTTGATGGTCTCATCTCTGAAGCGTTTTACGTGCAAAGATGAGCAATGTGGATTACCCTTACTATCTCTTCCTTATCGATTTCAGATTCTCCTTTTGCAATTCTTCTGTCTACCAGCTCAAATGCCTCATTTTTCTCATGTAAACTCCACGCCTGTACATAAACACAGAGGATTCTTCAAGATGCCCCTCAGAACAAGTAATCCAGGAAAGATCTTAAATGAAGTTTTGAGTCTTACCCATTGTAGAAGGAGCTCCATCTCGGGTGGAAGTTTAGGATCCCTGGGCCTTTCTGCCACTCACAATCTCCAGAACCAGCATACCATAGTTGTACACATCCGCCTTATCGGTCAATTGACCATGAGTTGCATACTCTGGCGTTAATATACCCTATATGGTCAAGGCTCGACTTTGGTCTTTGATCTCTCTGCATATCACTATATGGTCAAAATTGTAATATGATTGACGAAATTTAAAAACCAGTAAATAAAAACTGAGGAAAAACATTTACCATAAGAGATATTTTATTTTATACATAATACTAACAATGAAAAACATATTCATGGCAGGACTTCCCTTTAAATCACCCACTATGGCTAAGCAGCACATTAGAAATGATGTCTTCAATTATATGGTTTCTATCTAGCTCATTGTGAGTAGAAGGCAACAGTTTAGATGTAACAAATTTCAATCGAGGGAGATAGGTGTAAAGATATTTCCATCTCTTGCTGAGGACAGAACACCTGACAGCAAATTTGAGTTCCATGAGAGAAATGATTAAACACAAGATAGGATCTGGCAAAGCGCCAAGATGGTCTTGCAAGGGTGTCATGCCTTCGGGTCTCAGCCCAAAAATAAATTTGCGTTACTACACTGTGCTAGCCTTAATTCCAAACAAAATCGGCCACACTTTCTGAAGAGGGCGAACATCGCAAAAGAGGGTCAAATATGAAATTAGCCCATTATCAGAATTTAACCCATTTGACCTTAAAAATATCTGTTCTTAAATCATACCCACCTCTGCAAATATAGTAACAAAATTATTGATGTCGGTGTTATTGTAACGGCATAGCAATGATCCCTCCTTTCTGCGTTGCAGCTCTGAGGGACTGGTGTTGTCTTCAAAGCTGCAGACATTGTAGATGCCAAGATCCACCGCCTGATCAAAAACACTAACTTCCAAAAGGCACGCGTGAAGAGAAGTGAAAAAAATTAATATTCGAATTAATAATAATAATAATAATAATAATAATAATAATTAATAATAAAAATCATATTAATAATTATATAATAATATAATATTAATATTATAATGATTTAAAGTGATTAAAACGATTATAGTCCTGCCAAAATAGCAAAACCAGTCGAAAGATGTGGTTCCGTGGATTAAACACCATCACCAACATTTACAATTATCGACCGATAAAACATTAATTAATGAACTTTTTCCAAAGATGAAATTGACGGAGTCAATTGTGCGGAGACTTTCTGGCAAAGCCAAAAGGTTTAGGGTTGATAAAAATTTGATTTTTCACTGGCAGCAGAAGGAAGCCATTGAGATCCAAAACTCTGTATTTTATTAGACATTCATTTACAAATTTGCCAAGACATGTTTAGGGGATTCAACCCTCATCAGTTGGCATGTCCAAAGTAGGAAGAACAAATGAATTTGAGAAAAATATCACAAAGTGCGGGTATAAAAAGAGTGGAAGAAGTTGAACAGTAGAGGCAAACCCGGAGTGGGAAGGCCAAGAGACCGTAACCAACTCAAAACCAACGAATCGTTTAAAAACAAATCACTATTAAGAAAGAATATAAATAATATATTAATAATATAATTATTAATATGATTTATATTATTATTATAATTATTATTAAAATTACAATTAAGATTAACCCAAATATTAATAAAAAAATTAATATTCGAATTAATAATAATAATAATATTAATAATAATGATAATAATAATAAAAATTATATTAATAATTATATAATTAATATAATATTAATATTATAGTGATTAAAGTGATTAAAACGATTATAGTCTGCCAAAATAGCAAAACCAGTCGAAAGATGTGGTTCCGGGATTAAACACCATCGCCAACATTTACAACGGCAGAGAACCCGAAGAAGAGGAGAAATCGTGCACCGAGCCACCAAAAAAAAAGGCACACCACCACGAACCGAAGGCCGAGAAACACCATGAACTGAAGGTCGAAAAAGAGGGCGCCCAATCAAAATAAGAGTCAAAGCGACTCCATATGTGCGACTGGGCACGCAGACCAGGCAGAGAGCGAAACGGCAAGAATGGAGGCCGTGAGAAAAAAACCCCCAAGCACAGGTCTGAGGCAAAATAAAGGGGACAGCATTTGAAGGGGGGCGCGTTGTAGCAGTAAGTGGCATGGTAGTAAGGCGGGTCGAGGGTAGAGAAGAAGGCGCCAAACCAAGCAGCGAAACCCCAACCACCGTGCAGGGAAATAGGCGCCCAAATTGGACGCGAAAACCCGAAAGAACAACATGCCCAGCAAGGAAACAGCAGCCCGAATGCCGCGGGTAAGAAAGACTGCTGGAAAATATGCTGAAGCGCATTGAAAGAGGGCCGCAAACAGCAGACCAAGGCATGAAAAATCAGGCCAATAAATGCAGCCCCAGACATAAGAGACCAAGCAGAAAAATTACAGACCAAGGCGCATTGAAAGAAGCCAAAAACCTCCTCATGGATCAACAACTGCACATCACCTGAAACTAAAATGCAAAAACGTCCAGACGGTCGACAAACTGTCAACTTTAAGACAGTTGCAGAAACGTCTGGAGGTCGTTTACGATAGGGGGAAACGTCCGAAGGTCCTTTACCATAGAGGGAACGCCTTCGGCGTAATTATAACCATGGTAGAATAATTATATAATAACATTTTCTTACAAATTTCCCTTGTAAATAGTAAGCTAAATGTAGTTTTTCAAAAAAAACAAAAGAGATAAGAGAATTAGATTTAAAGAAATATATACACCTCTATAATTAAAATCGTATAATTAACGAAAATTATTGTCTTAGTTATATATATTACTGATATTATAAAGAGATATTTATTAAAAACAAACTACTGAAATTATAATATATAATATATATTATAAATGTAATATTATATATATAGTGGTGTTAATAAAACTTAAATTATGTTAAGAGGCTAAATAAGGTCGCGGATTTTGAGTTAATAAGCCAACTGGCCTAGATTATCTCGGGAAGTGGATTGGTGCAACGCTCCCACCCAAACCCACCAATATTTTGTTTAAATTAAAACCTTACGGTGGGTGTCAAACCCCCACCCAACAGTAAAACTTGATACTTTGATGCGGCCATTGATATTTTTAACGCATTCTGCAATATTGCCTAAACCGCGACCCTTGTTAATCAATACGCGCGCGTGTGTAAATAAATGTATGTATAATTTTTATATAAAAGAAAGATTTTTTTGGTGTGTATCTATTTACTAAGAATAAAAAGAAAGAAATGGAAATTCTACAAAACAAGTAGATCCTTTGGATAAATTAAATTTACCCAAATGGGTATTTATTGGAAACAAATTTATATCAAATAATGAAAATTACAAACTCTTGAAATGGGTAGAATAGAAATATAGAAGTAGAATAATTAAATGTATTTTGGATGTGTATATCCATCCCCAAGTTTTCTACTCCTCCTCCCACTTCCTCCTCTTCCATTGTCCCTTAACCTGCAAAATCAAAAAGGAGTGAAATGAGTAAAACAAATGAATAAAAGCCTTAGAAATTTTAGGGTTGATTTGAAATCCCTTATGGCCTAAAATGTCTCCTACAAATTTTAGGTGAAAGTAGGTGGGATCATTATTTGATCACATGGGTCTACTTTTGAATGAGGCCACTTGTGTGGTTTGAAAGTAATTAATTTTTTGCTTTTTATTTTCACTTAATTTAAATAAACTCTTTCCTTATTAGTTTAGACTACTTTTATATTAGAAAATTAAATAATTAGTCTTATGTAAATGAAAGCGTCGTTTTGTACTTGGTCTTTAATTATTAAATTATTGCATTACCTTAGAAAACTATGTATTAAATTAATTAAGGATTAATTGAATAAAATATTTTACACTTAACCATAGATTAAATCCATTCCTTATTTAATAATCTTAATTACGTAATGTTTTGGTGATCGTTTGAAACCGAAGGTCAACCTTATCCTCAACTTTGTTACCTTTAACAAAAAAAAATATATCCCAAAATTTTTCTATTATAACCTTTGTTTGAATTTGTGTTCGTGATCTAATTTTTTTGTGGGCGTTACATGCCTGAAAAATGTTAGTATTGACGATGACATCACGTCGCAGTCAAGTAATGTTGAGTGTGTGGCTAGAGGTGCCCATAGCCTTAGTTGCCAACCTTGGTTACACGGGATTGACGATGATCTAGAATGATCCGATAAGGTAATAAGACAACAACACATGGTATTTGATAATCACCACCTTCTTCTCTGTCGTGAAGCTCCACTCCACAACAAGCTTTTATGGATTTCTTGATGTGAAGGCAAATACACCCTTTTTCTCCATCTAAAATGCTGGGTACCATTGAGAACTAGAAGCACCATCCAGTGGAACATACGAAAAACTCGTAATGCTCAATGACCTCATCAATGGTGTTTGATCGTGTGCATTTGTTGTGTTATGTGCAGCTATAGCAAAAAAGTTAATCATTCGAGGTTTGATCTCGCAACTGGTGGGTGCCGACGGAGAATCGCTGAGAAGGTGAAATAGGCTAGTCAATATGTTGGCTCGATACAAAGGACAAGTGCGGTGGTTGTTGAGCCACATGTCGATACACGAAATATGAAATGTGTGCCTACATTTTGGCAGTAGTTTGACCAATTCTACTTCGCCAAATTCTATTAAGGAGACAAAACATTATGTGTCGAAACTGACAACTTTGGCATTGTATTTGAGGATGGGGATTTTTTCTGTAATGGAGGTTTCAAGACCAGAGTTCGAAACCTCTCCATCGCTTACATTCGCTTCTTCGACTCTGTGTGCGCCTCTGCGGAAGAGGCATTGCAAATAGCCACAATATTTGAGGAGGTGATAATAGGTCACGATAATAAATATGTAGTCCACTGCGCCTATTATTGAAATAAGGACCACACTGACAAAGTAAGGATTTTTTGTCGTCGTAGGAGGAGGATGGAGGAGAGGGGTTTCTAGAACTCATCAGGGCCACTCTCTTCTATTATCGGGGTTAAAGAGAGAAGAGATTCGATGCGGAATCCATTAGAGATCTTGTTGCGACTCTTTCGAGACGAAGAAGTTGAAGTTGTGGGCTTTGAAAAAAATGTCAATGAAATTAAAGCTGAGGGGGGTGGGTGCAGGGGAGCCTAGATTCTAGTCAAACCAAACAAAGTCAGGGCCATTCTCGAGCCCCCCGACAACGATGAAGCCTTTCTTACACAATTATGCCATTAAATGTAAGGAAGGACAATTTCTCTTCCTCAAAAAATGTCACAAATAAAGGCAAAAGTTAACTGGCAAATGAGATGAGAGATAAATGTTGTTTTAAAATTATAAAAAAAAATAAAAATTTAACAAACTATAGTCCCATACCAAAATAATCCACATGGCAACATTTAATTGAGGAAAGAGAAAAAAATTAATAAGTGAGTTGTAGAAAATATCCTTGGCTTCGATAGGATAATAAGAGAAGATTTCATTGTGTGATTGTTTATATTTTTATTTTATTAAATTTTATATCTTTTGAATGGTTGCAAAGTTTTTTGAAAAGTTAATCAATAAATAATAATATTTTAACCCAATAATAAAACTTTAGACCTAATTTTTTAGAAAAATATTTGTTTTATAATTAACAAACATAATATTAAATATATTTAACATATTTGTATCCTATTTAATGAATAAGACTAATTCCAAAAAGATGTGGCTTGGAAAGCTGTTGTAAGGAAACAACTTCTCAAAATTGTACATTAAAACATTTATGATAACAATAATGTCACTCAAGAAAGAAAGAAAAAGTACGTACGACATGAATCCGTGTCATTTTATTTTAGCCATGCATTCTTGGAACACCGTGACTCAACACAATGGAAACATTGCCGGCTACAAATGAAATGTTTATATTATCCTTCATCCATGTTCCATAATTCATCCGAGTATAAGGCATTATCCGGAAAAACCACAGGAGAAACCATATTGTACAAGGAACAATCTGCTTTGCCATCACTATACAGCTCAGACACAGTCATGGCGTTTAGATATTCTACAGAAAAACTGTAGGGGAAGTCGATTGAATGGCCTTCTCCGCTTTCCTCCGACTTACCACCATTCGAAGTATCTGGATTTTCTTCCTTGATGTCATTTTTATGCGTAACCTGTCCATCTTGAATGCTCTGTTTTGGAAGGCTAGTGGAAGTCTGTTCATCATTCCTTTTCAGACCAGCCGGTTCTTGAAATGAATAGGGGATGGAGGAAGAACCTATTAAACGATGAAAATTAACATTGCTCCAGTATTGAATACCGCTAACATTTTCCTGCAGATGATTTTTATTTTTGATATGAGTTCTCCAGTAATTCTGTATTGAGCCGTCTGTTCTTCCTGGCAAACTCTGTGCGATTCGAGACCACCTGAAATTCGGTAATTAGAAGAGTATGTAAAATGCAACAGAACATTTTATAACAGTGAACAGAATGCAGAAATGTAAACCTGTTTCCCCAGCGGGCGTGCAGCTCAATTATCAAACGTTCTTCATCTGTAGTGAATTTGGTACGCTTCAGATTTGGGGAGAGGTAGTTAACCCATCTTCGCCTACAGCTTCTACCGCTTCTCTTAAGCCCTGCTCAAATGCATACATTTCTCCATTAAATTACTTAAAATTAACATTTACAGTTATCATTCATAGCTTAAACATGGCGGGTCATACCTCCTGCTTTGGCGAGAAACTCCCAACGCCCTTCACCATGTAGGGAAATGTAGGAAGTAAGGCAAACATCCTCCTCCAAAGACCAGGGGCCTTTTCTGATCTCCGCCATTATAGATTGCTTAAATGCTTATCGAAACTTTCGTTATATTCTGGGTAAAGTAGAAGATGACAAGGACGTGCCGCATGCTTGTGCTCTATTAGATAGATTCACAAGGCATGAATGTTCCAGATAATTTTTTACTTTTTTTTTTCAACGCATGCAAATCGAAACCTTAACCACAAATACGTTATTGAAGGAGACGTGTGCACGACTGTGGCAAAATATTAATGGACGGAGTTTAGTGATATTGATATGAGCGGCGAATAGATGATTAGCCGATATTTTTTCATGCCACAGAAGATCAATACGTGACGCATTGAAATCTATTTCCTGAATAGATTTATATATATAAAAGTAATGATGTGCATTGGATTATTTTCAAGGCATAGTTGACGAATAACATTTATCATTCATGGAACCTGGATTTGGATTGTTAGTGGGAAGAGAAATTCTATCCAAACCAGGCCTGCAAATTCAACCTAATGGTACATGTCCATTCAAAATTTGTTGTGGACTAAATCTATTTAGTGGTTCTAAATTATTTTATTTTAAATATAAGTTTACAATTGACAAAAAAGAGCACTACCGACTGTCATTTTTCAGGTGTTCCGAACTAAAAACCTCTTCCATAGATACGGAAGTAAAATGTCAAAGATACCCGAACTGCATACCTTTATGTCCATGGAATTGATTATCTATGATCAACTAAGTAGCTACACGTTTCATTCCCTATAAGTAAAAGGAACTTATTTTATATGTACATTCTATCTTCGTAAATAAGATATGTAAACAGATCTAATTTTGATACGTGAAAATTTTAGTTTTCAGTGTTTTTTTTTTAATAAGTTTTAGTTAATTTTATCTGCCATCTTTATCCCCACATTTGTTAAAAATAATCTTTCATATTCTTCTTTTCTTTATTTTTCTCAAGTTTCTTTCCACCTTTGTTTTTGTCATGGTCTTTGTCATGGTCTGGGGGCCCACTTTGATAAAGTGGTGAATATCACTTGGTATCATAATAAGAATATTTTTGATGTGAGATTTAAGTATTGATATTTAGGTAAGAAATATTGAGTGGAGGGTGAACTTAAATGAAGGATCTATTGTGATCATTACATAATGAGAGTTTATAATATTTTGTAGTTTAGAGTGTACCCTTTGTGTGGCTTTAGTGTTATTTTATTTTTACTTTCATAATAGTTTGTATGTTACTTGATTTTTAATTTGAATTTAAATTGTTTACATATAAATATGCTTGTTCTAGTTCATTTTTGAGAATCTAAAGATTAAACATCACACCTAACATTTACAAACAAAATGAAAGGCATTGATTATTTAGATAAATTCATTGTGAATTTACAACAATTTAGATACTTTAATAAATAATTAGCACACATTCGTTTAAATATTGAAGTTTATGCTAGCAACAAAAAACATAGTACTAGTTTCGTTAGTGATGAATAATATAAATAACCTACAGTTTTTTAATATTATACAATATTGAGGGTTGTGACATATATCAAGACAACTCTCTTGTCATAAGAAAACTTGTGTCATATATCTACCCCAATACACATTATTTTTCTTAAAGTTTAAAATCTGTTTTCCTAACTATAATTCTAAGAATAAAAAAATGTTTTTATTCCTATGGGTACCAACACAAGAGAGGGTTGAAATTCATCCTCAGACTTATGCTATTGCTCCACATATTTTATACAATGCATTACAATGCCAAGAGGCACAATCTTTCATTACAACTTGAATGGGAGGTTTGAACTCAACAAATCCACTTACACACAAAAGGAGAAGGGAGGGTACAAAGAAAAATTATCCAACATTAGAACAATGCCCCTCTTAAGAATATATAGGAAGAATGAGAGAAGGGAGAGAAGGAAGAAACAGAGATTAAAATATTTCTTCAACTACCCTAAAATGCATTGAATTCACGAGCAACAATGATGGGTGCCACTGCAAAACCCATACCTCCATTCCTTGACAGGAAAGAAAGTAATCCCATCACCTTCATAATTTGGGTAGGTGAGAAATCTGGAAATACCCTCTCAAATGGTGGACAATAGATATCCATTTTGAAGAACTTTGTCTCACTTAAATTAGCAGACTGAGCAATTTCCAAAAAGTCCTTTCTTGTGGAAATCCAAGCTCCCAGTCGAAAGTTATAGCCATCTGAAGATGGGGGTGCCATTCTGCAATAAATTCGGGGTGGCTGATCTTCTCTTTTCAGACTTTGGAATTTTCTTGAACCACTGCTGAAGTTTGAAGTTTCAAACTTTCAGGAATTTTAAATTTGAAACATCAAAAGAGGTTGATGTTACTATTCATTCGGCTCAGCACGTGAAACCTCTGAAACTCTGAAATTCCAAAGTCCAAAATTTAGACTTCCGGTTTTGGAATTCAAATTTTGATTTTCATGTTCTGAGGCTTCAAAATGTTCCAAAATGTTGAAACCTTAAATTCCAAAATTCAAACTTCGGGTTTCTGACCTTTGCAATTTCAACTTTTTGGGATTTGAGGGTTCGGGGTTTCAGGATTCAGGTTTTTGGGATTTCGAGGTTTGGGATTCAGGATTTCAGGATTTTGGGGTTTTGGCGTTCGAGTTTTCAGGATTGTGGGGTTTGGGTTTTTAGGATTTTGAGGAAATTTTTCAGGATTTTAGGGTTCAAGTTTTTGGAGGTTTCGGGATTTGAGTCTTCAGGATTTTAGACCTTTTGGATTTTGGGGATTTTTACACTGTTCACCTACAGTTGATCACTGAAACCTCCGAACCTCTGAAATCCGAAAGTTCAAAATTTAGACTTTGAGGTTTCAAACATTACGTGCTTATTCCCACCAAGTCTTTGAATTTGACCCTAGCCTACCTCCGAATGGCTTCACCTTTGAAATCAAAAATTTCAAACTTTCAAAGTTTCTTCATGTCCTGAATTTCTCTACAATTTTCCTAGCCTACTTCAATCTATTCGGCCAACCTAAAATTTCAAGCCGCCATGACTATATCAATTGTTCCATTTTCTTTGTGTGTAAGGTCATGTTTGTCAAATTTTTCCCAAGGGGCAAAATCAGATAAAAATTTGGTGACTTGCAGGATCACCTTCCTGCTAGATGAAAGATAAGTTGCCTCAAAGTATCCATTGGGCATGGAATTATAAATAATATACTGAAAGTGATCTTGTACTAAAAAATTCTCCTGCCTGCTAGCAACCTGCTAATCCTCAACCTGCTCCACTATACCAGAGAAATGATTTTCATAAATCATCAGGACACCTCATAAATATTTACCAAGATAGATAAGAAGATTTTTTTAACCTGTATATACACCCATTAACTATTCCAAATAGAATGAGGGATACCATACCATACCATAACGAATATACTTGTTCCTTAAATATTCCACCTCTAGAGCCACATCACTAAAAACAAATCTTTGTCGAAATGTGTAGCTCATGTAAATTAGTAAGGGTTTGAAATTTACTCATTTCGCCATTGTGTGTTATAATAACTTTGATGTTTGAAATGTCCAAGGATAACTTATAATGAAGAAATGCTCATGCCCCCACAACTTACATTGTATAAGTGACTAGTATTCTTATATGTGTAGAGCCAAAATGGGATGATAATATGTAGCAAATATTTCTCTAAATTGTGTAATATATCACTCAACCTAAATCTGAAACCCCTAAAATCTTATATGTTCAATAATAGTTTCTAGGATACTGCTTTTCACTTTTAAAATAAACATTTGATTCCATTCAATTTACATTTATTTTCCCCTGATGATACTATTCAAATAATTTATTTTTAAACATGTTCATGAATTATTTTACTTCATTTATTTGTATTTTTTATTCTATAATTTTTTTGTGTCCTTTAATTGTAATAATTTTTATGGGAAAACCCCATTAAATCTCCGTCTTTTTAGGCGAGTGAGATTTGATGTGGATAAAGTTATTGCTCAAAATTGCACCCTGAATATGAACATGAAAGACAAAGAATTTTAAGAGAACATGGGTACTATCTCCAAGTTATGGACTTACTACTTGAGATAGAACTCCAAAGATGGTTGGTTCCTCCTCTTTATCTAATGCTAAACTACTCCTAATCCTCTAAAGGAAAATGCAGCTAACTATTCCTAAACTAATAATGCCAAGGGACCGGCGAGAGAGAGAGATAGGGTTAGAAAGATAAATGAAGGGAAATACTAAGATCAAAGGTAGTGTTAACACCAAAAAATGGGGTGAGAGACACTATAACGCCAGCCAAAATTCTCCCCACTCGAGACCAAGAATAACCTAGGTTTAGTTTGGAAAAGTTAAGGAATATATATATATATATATATATTTTTAACGTGTTCCAAACAAAATTCCAAAGTTCATTACAACAGTTATTGAAACATCATACAAAACACTAACTAAGATAAATTCATCCTTAGCATGGATGGACTATCTTCTTGTGGGGCATGTGGAAGGAATTTCCTTGGGCGGGGAAGAGAGTCGTGGAGAGAAACTTTTCTTCTGGTCACGGGAGAAACTCTTTTTCTCCCAAGCGTGCAAGAAGGGCATGGAAGAGACTCATTCTCTCCTGGGCATGCAACATGGGCATGTGAGAGACTCCATTTCTCATGGGTGTGCAAGATGGGCGTGCAAGAGGCTCATTATATCATGGGTGCGCAAGAAGCTTAGGGCGTGCAAGACGTGCGTGCAAGAGGCTTTGGGTGCATAATACATGCATGCAAGAAGTGTTGGGCGCAAAAGATGCATTTGTAAGAAGTGTTAGTGCATCCAAGAAGTGTTGGGAATGCATAGGACACACCTGCAAGAAGCGTTGGGCACATAGGACACGCATGCATGAAACTTGGTCTCTTCTGCAAACTTCAAAATGCCGTAACTTTTGCTAGGGAACTCAATTTTTGGCAAACAAGGAATTTTAAGAAATCTCTCAATGTCCTCTTTGCACAAAAACCTTAATAATTTAATTTGGATAAATTTTTAAGGTTCAATTTTGAGAAAATGATTTTCAGGCTTTAAGAAGGCAAGCTGGTAAGTTTTAACTTATGAAATTTTAATCAATTGATCATCTTCCACTCTCAACATGTCAATTGGTCATGGAGAATTGTTCTTAGATGGATTTAGGATGGAATTCAAAGGGTCAATCATTATATTGAAGGTAAATTCAAAATTTTCCAACATTTGATGATAAAATGACTGTGATTTTTATCTTTGTTCGATTTCAAAGGTTTCTTAAAAATTTCTTAAATGTTTTAGTTTGTTTGGGGTATTTTTCGATCATATAACCTCAATCCAATCATTTTATTTCATTTTCAAAGGTTTCAGGGTCGTTCTGTACATTTTTAATAAAAATGTGTAGAGTTTACAGTGAAAAATATAAAATAAAAAAATGAAGTTTATACAATTAAAAAAAAACAAGGACTAATTTGTTTATACTGTAACAACATTGAATCCAATCCATGCTAGTTTAAAGTATTTATCTTTCCTTCTATCAAAAAGTAGAAACAAATATGTAGATTCTATTCTTTTCCAATCATGCATTTCAACAAGAGAGGTCAATACATTTTCTTCATAGGTATTTCCTTTTAGTTTTCCAAATAGGGATTTCAAATACATAATTTTTAAATACAAAAATTCCATTTGAACAAGCTAAGAAAACTTCCATTAATTCCATGAATCTTTTACAACTCCTTTAACATATATTTTCAAAATACAACATATAGAATACATGTATTTATTTTCTATTAACATAATTGAATATAATGTATATTATTCCATAGTCAAATATAGAACATGATTCCATCACCAATAACATACAAGGAAGTTTGACATGGTCACCAATAAGACTCCAATCTTCAAACATCAACAAGATGTATCCTCCAAGAATTTTCTTGATTCACAACAAAATAGGGGGAGAGGCAATGCTCTCCACCCAACCAAGATATAAAATGGAGAGGAGAAGCCATCCTCTCCTTTTCCCCCCCGAGCCCCAACCACATTACAATAAGAGAATATTTCAACTCATGGAAACTACTAGCTTCCACAATAAATTTCAAAAAAATAGTTTCACATCCATTCCATTCACATTCAAATACAACAACAACAACAAAAGCAAAAGGAACAAAAAAACAAGTACCCCTTATACCTCCATATTACTCTTATTCCTCCCTCATAACTATAAACAAGAAGAAATGCAAGCATTTCTCATACTAGGTGGGGCACCCAACCCAAACTCCCTCAACAAGAAAGCAAACTCTTATGCCTACCTACAAGAAAAATCCCCATAGTCTCTTCCCACTCCAAACTTAGGAAAACTACCCTTCCCAACAATATTACAAAAGGGAAAACAACACACAACACAAACATATGAACACAAATTAAAAAAAAAGATCATTTAAACTAAGGTGAAGCTCCTACCTCTCCATGGTAGAGATTGTTCCAAATATGAAGTTCCAAGCTCCTAAAACCAAGTAAGCATCCCCAAGACTCCAACAATCCACAATCTCTCTCCAAAAATCCTCTCACTCTTCAAAATATAAGAGCAAAAAATAATCAAGTAACCCCCAAACAAGCAAAATGATTTCAATATATACAAAAAGGAGAGAGGAGGATGATGTGGCTCCAAGTAGGAGGCCACCTCATTTCCTCTCCACTCCACATCACTTGGTCAACCTCATATTCCAACGCATAATTAATAAGTGGCTGAAGGAAAGACAAGAACCTTACACACTCCATCTAAGCCCACACCCCCAAAGGACAAAATAAATATTTGAAAGAAAGTGTAATAAACATTTCACCTTTTTAACTTCCCAAAACACCTAATAGGGCCTAAATTTGACCGTCCCAACCCATAGGCAGGGTTGGAATACGCATTTAAGAGGTGTGGGACAAGTTTGACTTATCCCACAAGATTCCGAATTTGGCCTCTAAGGCCAAATTCGAGTTTCCCATGAAGGGTAGAGTGTGCTACACTCAATACTTCAGCATACAACACTCAACACAAAATCCAAGAGTAAATCAAGTCTAATAAATGAACTCCTTTTTGGTCACATCTTTTATTAGTTTAGGACAAATTTAAATTAACTTAGTTAGGACATTACAACCCATGAATAATAAAGGGGTAAACCTATATCAAAAAATCTATATAATAAAACAAGTAAATTTCATTACTAAAATAAAACACATACTAACATTATAAAAAGGAAATTAAAACAAAACAACACATGACCCCTAGGTCAGAATTTTCCCCTAACCAAATAATTCTAACACACACACAATTACATGTTGCCATGGTGACCCTAGTTGAATTCTTCTTGAATTCCGATGTGGTTGGTCTCCAATCCCCCTGATGTTGTGAATATAATATACCTGCAAAACAAAGAATACCTCCTTCGGCCTCATGGCCAAATATGTGATATAAATCTAAAGTCAACTATATATGAATTAATATCATCTAAGCAAATATGATATCACCTACAATTTCTAGCACATTTCTATTCTACATTTCATCCATTTCAAAATGATCACAAAATTAATCCAATTATCAAGGTCTACTCAATATGATTGAATATATCACATGTTAGAAATATAGATACATAGCCATGTCAACAATATATCAATATCAACATCAAATGTCTCTAATGGTCCATATGCATCATATACGAATCGAATCAACAACAGTTCAGTATCTCTGATATCTACTAACATGTTAAATCAAAAAGCTATAATATATCCATAAGTTTAGTCAACAATATTGAAATCAATAATCAAAAAGGTGTCGAAGGGAAGTGGGCACTACAGACACTCTAGTGAGGGAGAAAAAAGAAGGAAATGAAGAAGGGAGAGCCCAAACAAAAGTGACACATACCAAAGCTTCAGTTACATGTATTCTCATGTGAAACATAACAAAAATGAACTAGCAAGGAAAAATATATGCACAACACAATGTAATAAGTAAAAGAGAGGTAAGGTTCCAGAAAAATGAGCAATGATAGACGAATCTATCACAAAATAAGCTTTATTGTAGTAAAAGTATGCACAAACCATTATAATTATAAAGGAATGTAAAAGCTTATTGTCAAGCCCAAAAAATGAGGTTTGATGGCTCACAACCTCTTTGGAACAAATTTATAGAGTTCTATTGCAGTTTTTGAATGTCCTTCTTTAAAAAATGAAATATTTTACAATACATAGCTCGAATGAAAGAGAAGGAAGAAGAAGAAGAGGAGAGAAAAGAAAGGGAACAGATTTTTAGTCTTTAACCACAGACAATCTATCTTAAAGACCTCTGCAAAGCACATGGGCACTTCACAGATCCATTATTATGTCAATTCCATCCCATAGAAGAAAATAGAGTCATGCTTCATCAATCTGGTGGTTAGGCTGTTTGATTTGACCATTTGTGAGTAAAAATAGTCTTCTCCTACCCTTGAAATCTGTGTTTTCCATTTTGACCCACCAAAATCAGAATTTGTTGATGTCGAATTGTAGATCTCGATGAGATCTTTCCAATGGTATATATGTTTTCTGATTTGGAGCTTGGGATCAAAAGACATGGCCATTTGAAGATTTACCACTCGGGAGGCATAGGAATTCGACACGTGGAAGCTATGGATTGGCTCAAATATTGAGCTTTGCCAACATGTACTTGATTTGTCATTTTCCAAGTATCTACCTCCCATTAGGTCACAATATCGATCTTTCCTTCCCTTTTTACCATCTGTCCTTTGTTTTTACCTTTTATAGGCCTCATTAATGAAAATACAGGCCAATAAAACTCTACCATGTTCCTTCGGGTGTCAGAATTTCCTTTTCCTTTTTCAGTCTTTGTGACATGTAGACCACTGAAAATACTCCACACTCTTTCACATTGCAGACCTTATCAAACTCCTAGAAATGCAAGCCAATAAGAAACGATCATGTTTCTTCACAATTTGCCTCACGGATGAAAAATGTGAAATGTGAGAAATTGGGAAGGCTCCACATAGTTTTCACGCCATTCCATTAAATTTATAGCATTTGACATCCATGAACTATTATCCAAAGAGGAAACTTCATTCCTTAATACATTGTAAGATGTTGATTAGTATCCTCTGAAAAATGTGAAGCGCGAGCAAATAGGAAAGATACACGCTTTGACGTTCTTAGTCTTGTTATTATTTTTCTTCATGTTTAGATATGATTAGAGGATTCTTCACAATCATCATATTTACAAAAGGAGAGATAATGAGATGATGCGACGTAGTTCTTTATTTTCCTTTGTATCGCGGATTTCCAATGCCTTTCAGGTATAAGACAAAACTGCCTAAGTATTCGATTCAGCCCTTTTTCTTGGACCGATCTCCTTCGTTTCATGGATTTTAAAACATAAAACCCACCAGTGTTTTAAGCTTGAGTATCCCATGGGTTTTAAAATGCCAACTGTTGGTACATTTGGGAAGTGCAATTCGATGGTTGTTTGAAAATCATAGACCTGTAAAAATTGCTAAGTCCATTTTTAAATTTTTTTAAAGCAAAAATAACTTGGGGGGCAATTTTGGATACATTTTGGCAACCTCTCAGGGTAATATGCATGCTAGATTATATCATTATCCTTATACATTCATTGGGCATGAAGTCAAGCCAAAAACTTAAGAACTGATCTCCAACATTGAAATTTCTTACACTGAGGCTGTATTGAAGAATGAAATGAACTTAGGAACTTCTTGAAGCTTGAGGTCAATATATGGAGCTCCAAATGAAGTTTTTAAACTGTTCCAGCTATTAGATTCCCCATTAAATTTCTCAAGCTCAAGGTGAAGCCATAATTGACCATCTCATTTTAAAATATCTTCTGAATTTGATTTTGTGAGAGTCGAAAATTATAAAATATCAAGGGTTCATTGTATTTACTCATATTTTGATCTACTAAGATAAAGAAAATTATATGGAGTTTCCTTAAATCTTATTTTTCTAAGTTTTGGAGAAAAACTTGAATTGCATCCTTGACAAATATTGAAGCATTGCAGATTTCTAGATCTCATGCTGATTTGGACAATGAAATGCATAAGTTAGGACTTTTCCAAATAATGAATTTAACCAAAGAAGAAGCACCACATGGGCTCTTGATTGCAAATTATCTCTTGGGGTCTAAAAAATGAACTTTAAAGTTGCCCCAAAAAATCTTATTTGGCCAAGAAAGTTTTCCAAAACTAAACTGGACTATGCGACAACAACAAAACACACAAAATCTATGTACAACCATGAAAAAACATACATGATCCAAGTGGAGACATACAGAGTGAGAAAAATGCAATTCTTCTACTTAATGTAAACCTACCTACCCCACTCTAACCAAAAAAAGGAAAATCTAAACAAATCATGCAATAGGCAAGTTGAAATAGCTTCCCTCCTTTATAAAGTGTGGCCATGTAATTAATTTAACAATGGACATGGCCTTTGACAAGAGTGAAAAAATGACTTGTATCTTGTTTTCCACCCTTCTAGCAAAAGTATCAATACCTCTTTTAGTTTCTCTGACTTTTGATTTGAGAGGCATTATTACTAAACTTTGGTATATTAAAGATCATCCTCATGTTCTGAAGTGATCATTACTAGTTTTAGCTCCTCCTTTGGCTCTAAAATAGCTAGATATTTGATTGGGAAAGGTCTGATTCTCTTGGTTTTCCCATCTTCCTTTTAATTAGCTCCAAGAATGGAGGTTGTAGAGAAACTTTCCTCTTCATGGTGGATGTCTGCAAGCTTGTCGAGACCTGATATTTCCTCTTCTACAAACAACTATATTTCCACTTCCATGGATGATAATTTTACACTTGTTTTGCCATGTATTTCCCAATTATTTGTTCCATCTTGAACCTCCATCAAAAGTGTAGCAAGCTCTAGACATGAAAATAAATGAGGATCATTGCATTCCTTGAAGACAACTAGCTCACTTTAAATAAATTCTTCCTTGAGGTGTTGGGTGCCAATGGTGTTGAAAAATACTTTCTCCTCTTCCGTAACCCTACCTATTTGATTTTATTCCATATATGTCTACTATGTTTTGGTGTTTAGCCCCTTTTCTTGCATAAACTTGAACCATCTCATCCTCCCAATCTAAATAAGACCAATCTTTAACAGATACAAAATTATTTGAATTGGTTAAAGAAGACATATAAATAAGGGACTGTTGATTTGTTTCATATATGGGCAAAGATGTTTGATGCATACAAGTCCTGATTTTATCAATTAGAGAAGCCAAATGACCCTCCAAAACATGTCACCTACCCTGCTAGTTTTCTTTTTCTTCCTCTCCAAAATCAAACCAGAAGGGACAACATGTGAAACACCACAACCTCTAAAAACATTAGTGCATGGTTTAAAAGGAGTTTGGTAGTTCCCTCAGTGAAGATTGGAGAGAATTTTGCATAGTTTGGGGAATATTTTGTGCATGAAAAACTTCTGAAACATCTAATGAAGGATAAGGAAGGAAAGCATCTTCCTTATTTTTGCAAGGAATGATGGATATTTCATTATTTGGACAAGGATAAGGAAGGATTTAAGGTGGTGAAGGAAGAATTACAACAATGGGGATGGGTTTTCTTTCCCCACCCTAAATGAGAATCTTCTCATCTTGGGATGTAATGGAAATATCTTGAGGATGATTGTTGCCTCCTAGGGATGGGATCAATACAACTAAATCAACATAAAGGATCTCAAATAATACAAGAATGCCATACCTTGTGGGGGTCTAAATTCTTGAGGAATTGTGACCCAGGTCCTTATAAATCTGATGTTGAAATTAGGAATAAACTCCATTAGATCCCATTGTATCTTTTTGAGATGTTCCATGAGATAAATTCCATCCACATTCTCCTTCAACCGGTTGTGAAGTTTTGTCCCAACTAATTCTATGTGGAAATGGATTGTGGAGCCAAACTATTGTACCAATCTTTTGCTTTGCCTTTGAAAGATGAAACCAGAATTCTAAGGAAAATAATTTCATTTGAGACATCATGAATGGCACAATGTGTTATCACCGAATCACAGCACCCCTGGATGTTGATCAGATTTCTAGTTTGATCACTCTAAGCATCCAGTGTGATTGGATAACATGGGTACTATCTCTAAGTTGTGGGACTTGTTGCTTGAGACAGACCTCCAGAGAAAGCTGGTTCTTGCTCCTAAACTACCTGCCACAATCTACTCTAATGCAGGATAAGCTAACTGTTCTAATCTAAATTTCCAAGGGACCAGGAAAAGAGAATGCATAAAATGAAAGCCTACACTACAGCGGTGATACACCAGAAAAGGAGGCTGGGAGAGTAGTCTCCAAATGTGTGAAATACAGAGGCAAAGTGCACACTAGAAGAGGTGATGACAGTTCACCATAATCTAGCAAAATGCATTCACAATAATATTTCAAGCATACACAATGATAATGAATCCCTGCAAGAACATAATAAATAGACACAATATACTTGTAGAAAGATTAAAGGGGCAAGAAGAATGCAAGGAAACACAACAGGGGAAGATATATCCACAAACTGATATTTTATTGCTTCATGATATGCACAGTTCAATCTATTACAAGATAAGGGCCTGGATCACCATGCAAGGAGTCCACTACAAGGGCCTGCAACACACTGGCTTCACAAAGAAATTTTGACAGAGCTTTGTTACCCAAAAACTCTCCTCTTTTACAATAAGCCCAACACTCCAATTTATAGAAAAATGAGAAGGAGAAGAGAAGGGAAAGTGGAAATCCCGAAATATGTCCTTTAACCACCTGTAAGAGGCATTAAATTGAGTGGAATGGGTATACATAACTTGCAAAAGGCTCCCCATACTGTCCCATGTGCTGCAACAGAGAAAGAATGATGACCATGCCTCTTAAATGCACTCCCAGCTACCAAATAAAACACTGTTCTGAACCCGGCCACGTTTTCTTAAAAATCTCAATCAATTTCTGATCAAATCCAGAATTTCTTGATTTTTGTGCATCGGGCTCGGAAACAAAATTCCAAAGGTACCAATTTTGTGTGATTTCGTTGAGAAATGCAAAGTTATGGCCTTCTGAGTGCAGGCAGCTATTTTGGGCCTGGCAGGCGTTTTCTGTCATTTGACAGGAAAGAGCATCTACTGACTGGAGCCGAACACATTTCCTTTATTTAAATATATCTATCCTCATTAAAATTAATAAATCCAGTTTTCGTGGTGTAGAGGACGTCGTGCCCATTCCAGAAAGTCCAATTTTATGAAAATCGGAGTTCGGAGTCAAAAGTTATGGCCGTTTGAAGTTCCACGGGTCAAATGTTGACTTTTCCTCCTGTGACACGTGTCATGATTTGATTGGTCCTCGGATCCTTCGGGTTTTTGCGTCCCATGCGTCCCTTTGTCCCATTTGGTACAGTGCTCTTTGTGCTGATTTCGGCCGAACCGGCCGGTTCGCGCCTTTTTGTCCCATGCGTCCCATTTGCCTTCCGGGCTGCCTCGACTCTTTTCGCCCGGTTCGGCCGGTTCGCACATTTTTGGCCCAAATGTCCCATTTGCTTTCGGACCATTTGTTCCCATTTCGGCCGAACCGGCCGGTTTGGGTATTTTTGTTCCACTTGGCCCACTTTGTTTTGGACCACCTTGACTGATTTCGGCCGGTTCGGCCGGTTTGCGTCCATCTGTCCCGCTTGTCCCGAGCAACACTTAGCCAACTTTTCCTCTTTCGGCCGGATCGGATTTTCGTGCCCGCCACGTACTTTTGGCCCAATTGTCCCAAATGCAATTTGGACTGTTTGTGCTAATTTCACCCGGTTCAGCCGGTTCGCGCTTTTCTGTCCCACACGTCCCAGATGCGACCTAGAGCAAGACTTAGCCAATTTTCGCGATTTTTTCTGGATCAACCTATTTTCCTTCTGCAACCCCTTTTTCACATTTTCTCAGGACTTACTCTCTTCCTCTTGGACAGGGGAGTTAGAAAAATATGAGGGGACCCTAGAAACATGACTTTTCACCCTGAATCAATATAACTGCTTGCATGTTATCAAAATTACCTTGAGGGGTGAATTTTGGATAACACAATGGTTAGAAATATCTTGAATATGATCAATACGGGATTGATCTCAATATTTATAGAAAAGGGGCATAATTTTCAAGGTTGTTTTTGGGATAACATCCAACTTCTGCAAATGAAGTGGACTCGAACTGAAATGAGGGAATTGAAAAGCTCTGTGGAGAGCCGATGACTGAAATGAAAACATTAAAATGAATGGAAAGAACAAATGGAAAGGTATGCAACTAAGACAATGGGTTGCTTGAATCAGTGGAGGAATCACATATACGTGAACCCATCCTCCAAAGGCTTCAATATCACCAAGAGCACATCAAACTTGTTGAGATGAAGATGTAGACAAAATTACACACCTGTTAAATGGATAGATTTCACCTTCTTGTCCCACCGGGTGTACCAAAACTATAGTAGCTCAAAATTGCACGCCTGAACTATGATCATGAAAGATAAATAATTCTGAGATAACATGGCACTATCTCCAAGTTGTAGGACTAGATATTTGAGATAAACCTCCAAAGAAGGTTGCTTCCCTCCTCCTAATATAATGCTAAACTACTCCTACTCCTAGAAAGGAAAATGGAGCTAACCAATCCTAAAATAACCATGTGAAGGGATCAGAGAGATAAAGATAGGGTTAGAAATATGCATGAAGGGAAATCCTAAGCTAAAAGGAAGTGATAGCAACCAGACAAGGAGGTGAAAGGACACTCTAATGAGGGAGAAGAAGAATGAAATGAAGAAGGGAGAAGCCAGACACAAGTGACATAGATCAAAGCTTCATTTACGATTTCTTCTCACGTGAAACATAACAAATATGAATTGACAAGGAAAAATACATGCACAACACAATGCAATAAGTAAAAGAGGGGCAAGATTGCAGCTAAAACAAGAAAAGGACTATCAAATCTATCACAAAACAAGATTTATAGCAATAAAAAATTTGCACAGAACCCATTACGATTACAAAGGAATACACAAAACACATTTCCAAGCCAAAAAATGGATGTTTAATGGCTCACATCTTATTTTGAACAAAATTTTACAGAGTTCCATTACCATTTTTGAATGTTCTTCTTTCAAAAATGAATTTTTTTACAATATATAGCTCGAATGAAAGAGAAGGAAGAAGAAGAAGATGAATGAGAACAAATGCGATGGATTTTTATTATTCAAACCACCGATAATCTATCTTAAATACCTCTGTAAAGCACATGGGCACTTCACAGATCTAGTACTATCTACATTTTATCCTATGGAAGAAAATAGAGCTATGCTTCATCAAGTGTGGTGGTTGGGCTATCTGATTTGACCATTTGTGTGAAAAAATAGTCTTCTTATGTCCCTGAAAGTTTTTTTTTCCATTTTTACCCACCGAAATCCACCAAAATCATATTCTGATGATCTCAAATTGAAGAGTTCAGTGAGAGTTTACCAAGGATATAAAGTTGGTCTGATTTGGAGCTCAGGAACAAAATATATGGCCATTTAAATATTTATCTGTCGGGAGGAAAAAAAATTACATGTGGTAGCTCTAGATTGGCTCAGAGATTGAGCTTTTCCAATGTGTACTTGATTTTCCTTTTTCCAAGTTTCTACTTCTCACTGGGTCGCAATATTGGGCTTTACTTCCCTTTCCACCATATGTCCTTTCTTTTTACCTTTTCTAGGGTTCCTTTATGAAAATACGGGCCAATAAAAATCTTCCACTTTCCTTCAGGTTTCAGAAGGTCTTTTTATTTTTTCATTCTTTGTGACATGTGGACCAATGAAAAGGATCCACATTATTTCGCATTGTAGACCCCTACAAATTTCCCCTCGACTTACAAATGTGAAATGCAAGACAATGGGAAGGCTCCACGCACTTTGAATGTCAATTAATTAAATTTCCATCTTCTAACATCCACGAAATATTATCTAATGATGAAAATCCATGCCTTAATGCATTGTTAGACTTTGAATAGTCTCCTCTAACAAACGTGAAGCGCGATCCAATAGGAAAGCTTCGTGCTTTGATGTTGTCAATCTTGTTAGTATTTTTCTTCATGCTTGGATCTAATTGAAGGAGCCTTCGCAATCCTCATATTTAGGAAAGGCGATTTAATGAAATGGAAGCATGTAGCTCTTTTCTTTCCTTTGTATCACGAATTTCAAATGCTCTGTAGGTTTAAATAAAACTAGCCTTTGTCTTTGACTGAGCTCCTTCATTCCATGACTTTTAAATCATAAAATGCACCAATTTTTAAAACTTGAGTATCCCATGGGTTTTGAAATTCCAATGGCTGGTACATTTGGGAAGTGTAATTTGACAGTTTTTTGACCATCACAGACCTATAAAAATGCCTAAGTCAATTTTTAAATCTTGTTAAAGCCAAAATAACCTAGGGAGGTAGTTTTGGATAACAGATAACTTTAGTCAAAGGAATAAAAGTGTGTGTCTATTTTAGATATAACATATAGCAATCCTTGTGTCACATAGAAGATTTTTATTGTTATACACTATATATAATCGATACTTTATCCGTATAATAGAGTGCATGGTAAAAAATATTTCATAAAGAGATAGTATAGGTAACAAGAATCCAAGTATGAAAGTTGAACATCATATAATCCTACAAGCATAAAAATTAATCTTACATAATTATAGAAAAGGATATGATCCATATAAATTTTATATGATAGTATCATATACACACTTAAATTCCATATGATTTTCAAATAAGATTTAGATAAGGTTAAAAAAAAGATATAATTTACTGTCATATGCATGGCACACGCACGTGCATGTACACAGAGAGAGAGAGAGAGAGAGAGAGAGAGAGAGAGAGAGAGAGAGAGAGAGAGAGAGAGAGATTTTTAATGGTAACATAAATAATAAACAAATAAATATCAATGATGAAAAGTATATAGTAGTTATTGCACCACACTCAATGCAAGTTCCAAAATGAAAAAAGACAATCAAATATCTCGAATAAATTATATAAATGTAATAAGTTGGTAATAATGTTTTTTGTTTAAATTTTTTTAGTTCTTTAGAATTTATAATTACCCGTAACAAAATGAACTTGACTAAGTCGAAACAAAATTCAAAATGACACCAAACAAAAATCATGAATGTCATGGAGGATTAAATCAATTCTCGTGTTGTAATTACAATGATACAATTTCCAACCTAAGGTACAAAGAGTTGATGTAACACCATATCCAGGAGTTGAACAATTTACGATTGTTTTAATAAGTGTCAATGACAAAACCTATTGTGATGAAGGTATGGTCAAAACTCCATTTGCAATACACTTATCACAAAGTAAATCTAGGAAAATTTAAGCATTTAAAAAATTCAACAAGTTATAAATGATCAAGGGTTTTACGGAAAGTCAAAATAACCATTACGGTCATGAGACCCATTTTCCCTAAAAAAATGGGCCCATGCCCTTGAATCATAATAAAAAAGTTAATGAAAGAGATAATTTATTTAAATGTTGCGCTAAATGAATCCTACCGATAAAACCTAAGCTAATTTCAAAATTAAGACATTTAAATTAAATTTACTCATCAAGTAAACATCTCACAAAATAGTCTATGTCAATAATTAATATAACCATATTAAACATCATATTAAAATTATAACACCCCCAATACCTAAGTTTAATGCACACTCAACCAAAGCCATAGGATATGATTTAATCTCCACAATAGGATTTAATATAACCTAAAGTCAAAAAGTTGAGGATATATTTGTAAAACCTAAGTTTTAATTTATTTCTTTCTCCTCCTCCATTTGGGTCAATATTTTTTCTTTTCTTTTTGTAGGTATTAAGATCTTAAGAGAAGTTTAAGCACTCATGGTTTCAATATCAAGCTTCTCATTTTTTCAACAATGATAGATCACAAAGATCTACAAATGTGTATATCGGTTTAATGTTTTTTTCTTTAAAATCCCATAACCAGTGTTAGATTATGAGAAGTGATATTTTTTTAAAGAGGATCTCAATTTTTTTTATCAAAAGTATTGGTACACACACACACACATAGACACACACACAAGAGACAATATATTCTCTAGTAACAACCAAATTTACAAAAAAAGAAAATTAACTTGTTTATTTCAAACACATTTACATTTTTATTCTTGTAATACCCAGAAAAATATTCTATCTTATTTATGTCAAACAAATTTTTATTCTTGTGAGGCGCATATCCATGATGATTATTGATAATTTATTTAGTAGAGAAGGAATCATTTTAAAACACACACACACACACACACACACACACACACAGATGTATCTCTATATAATTGTTTTCTAAGGTGGTAAATGTTATTTCATAAGAAGAAAATATAAATAAGATGGTTTATTTGAATAATAACACACCAGTTAACTATACATAAGGAGATGGATTACTTCTTAGTTTTTAAGCAAGGATATATTGGTGATTTTACAACCAAAATTACACTATAAGTTGAGATTTAAAATTCAAAACAAGAGGAAATATTAGCATGTAGTATTAAATTAAAATTTAAGCACCAACCCTTTTCCACACATAAAATGGTAATAAACATCAAAACTGAATTCATATAATTTCCTTTCCTTAGTTAAATTCTTTATTTCAAAATAACGATACACAAACATATACTGAAATGAGGTAATTTATAACCTATAACTCTAAGTAACCTTTAACAATTACAACAACATTTTCAACCATGTTTTTAACCATTCAATTTACATGTCTTATCAATTATAACAAAATAATTTTTCCATTTCATACTGATAGAATATGATAAAATGAAAGTACAAAAATCCCTCCTCATAAAATGAAACTACAAGATCAATATTACATCTCCAAAATTACAACTTGAAATTATCTAGACCAATCCATTTATCTACCAAATAACAATGCAAAGAGTTTTCAAATCATTAAAAATATACCTTGTTGACCAACCAAAAAATTGGCATCATTACATGCCACCAACAAGTCTAGGGAGGCATGCTAGTCCCCCCCCCCCCCCCCCCCCCCCCCCCCCCGCCCCGCCCCCCATAAATCACATAAGAAAGAGGTAACACACTTCACTTAGCACATATGAAATATTTGGGTGCACACAACATTTCAAACTTCATGAAAATCCATCCAAAAACACAATTTAACCAAAAAATATTTCTAAGAAGCTCCACGTTTCTAGTTTAGGAAGAGGGTATGGGAATCCCAGATTCATGATACCATATAATCATGCAAAAAATCCATAAAATACATTATCTCTCCATGATTTTATAAATTCCTTATCTCTCCAAATCTCCCATTATCTCTCCATAACTCCCCAAAGAATGTTTTTCAATCTTTAAAGTTTCCATCTTAAGGTTAGGGATGAATTTCCAAACCAAATGCAAATCCATCCCTACTTATAAAAAAATGTAGGAGGGTTCCTAAAGGAAAATTCCTCTCTCTTCCTATACTTTTTATAAAAACCCACACCCTTAAGGGTGGGTGGAGAAATAATGAAAGAAACACAACATGCATTTTCCACAATTAGCCATACAAAAACATGGAAAGAAAAATGAATTGAAACATAAGTATGAAATATCATACCTTGTAATCAACAAAATAATTTCAAGAATGCTTTTTAAAAGAGCTTAAGTCTCCAATAAGATTCCAATCTTTTTTTCAATAGTTTCCAAGCAAAGAACCCCTTCCTAAAATAAATGAGGGGTTAAAAATTAAAGAAGATACCCAAGAAAAGAAATGGTAGGGTGATAAATTTAACCCCCTAATAAAATAAAATCAAACACCCTTTCCAGAAAAATGCACTAAAGAAAAATGAAGGGGAAAATAAATAATATCCCAAAGCAATCACGCAAGGATTTCCCAAAATCACATACATTCCCAAAATCAAAGCTCTCATAACATGAAGTGTGTTGTGAGTGGTAAAATGCATCAATGGGTATCATTTGTATTGAAAATATCCCACCCAATTATATGCATTGGGGTTAGGGTCTCTTTTTTATTTCAATGAGGTCCTTTGCTTGGCATACACTCTTCCTAAATGACAAATTTTTCCCAAATCCATGTTTTGGAAAAAATCAGAATTTAGGTGGGGGAATTAGGTCAACTAATATACAAATAGGTGGCATAATACCACCTAACCCAACACATCATCCAAAAACCAAAATTAGATGTTAGAGCCACATCAAAATGGTTGACATTTAAACTTAGCAAGAATTAAACCAAGGGAACATAATAAATAAAAAAAATAACTAACCAACATAGTATTTCATCACCATGATGGAATTAAAATTTGGGATAAAAAATCCAAACCTAAGAAAGCCAACATGACATGGTATAATACAAGAAAGGGATGTCTTAATCGATAAGAAGAAGAGGTTTAATTGTTATGCCTTTTGTGATAGTTGATGTGTGTTGCATGAATCCCAGGTTATTCTCATTATAATTTACTGACACCTACACACTCTATGAAAACCTCGTATCTTCCCAAAATGATAAAAAATACAAAACTATGACATACATTGCAATCAACATCCATACAAGTCATGCTAATCTATTAGTTTATCGTAATATTAATGATCCACTGAATGAAATGATATAACATCATACATCAAATATGGATCCAATATCAAAACCAAACCATGTTGATAATAACTCATGATATCATCGTCATAATACCATATCTGATAAATGAGCAATGGCATCGTGGGCCCCATAAACAACCTATCAAAAAGAGTTAGAATCATAATGCCATAAATATGATATTATGAACAATGTCATATCAAAATAGTGTACTAAAGAAGTAATATCCATGTCAGAAAACACTATCATTTGATAATGTCCCATCAAACTAAAAAATAAGCAATAATGTCCTTATCATCATGATAGTCTAGATACAATGAGTCACTCTTGACCAAAGTAAGAATACTTAAAGAGTTGGGCAATACATCCCCCTCCTATAGGAATCAACTTCCTCCAAGAAGTAACTTGAAGAGATAAGCATATCAGGATCGCAATGATGTCGCATCCTACCAAGTAGCTACAGCCTCATTGTACCTATCACACTAAACCCTAACCTGGTCTAGGTCACATCCCTTAAGGTCCAGTATCATATGCTCTAAAATACACATGGGCTCAAAAGATGACTGATATTCGTCCTCCACCTGCAAGGCCGACTAATCCAAAATATGAGTTGTATCAAGAACATACTTCCACAACACTAGGATGTGAAACATGTCATGTGTATGGGATAGGCACGATAGAAGATGTAGGCAATATAAAACTGGACCAATAGTCGACAAGATATCGAAAGAACCAATAAAATGAGGGGATAACTTAGAGCCCTTTTCATAGCGGATGAGACTCTTGTACGTATACACCCTGAGAAATACCTTTTCACCCATAAGGAAGTGACATTATACCCTCTTCATTTCTTCATATACCTTTGTAGACACCTAAATTCTATTTTTGCATTCTTATTTCCAAAATGCACACAAATCACTCTCATTATTGCCAATTCTATTATAATTAGTGATCTTTGATAATTAACTAATGTTTCTTACCACTTTAGCCAATTAACAACATTTTTTATTGTGTAACCCCTTTCCAATTCAGGATGCAACTTTAGGATGAATCATAAGTCAAAATCCTTTTCAAAATAGACAATTGGCATTTATTAGCTAGTTAAGCCCATTTTCCCCTTTTTTGGTCAATATACCCTAGTATTGATTCAAAAGCCTCTTCAAACCACTCAAAAACATCCCATTTACCTAAACAACATCTTAGCCTAGCCTCTAGTTGACCCTAAGCAATTGATTAAGGCTTCACACCTCTTAATCACTTAATTAACTAATTGTGACTGGAAAGGCCTAATCATGATTAACAATTCTAATTTGATTCGGGGCTTTTAGTCCCACATACACCAAAATAAAAGTTTCTCCCTAAAGGAAAACTATATAAAAGGTGCACCTCATTCCTTTATATTTTACACAATGCTTTGATTTGCATCTCATCTAATAAATATGATATATAACCAAGTTCAATCCTTTCTTAAAGCTTTCAATGGGGTTAGTAGATGGATATCCAAAATGACCAAATATTAACCATTTTATTTCCCTGTTAGGTCTATTTAGGCCCATGTTAGGTAATTCAAGCATATTAGTAGGCATGTTTAGTTAGATTTTGTATTCTTTTCATACTAGTTAAGCATTATTTTAATATTCTATCTTAATGTTACATTCCTAGACTTAGAACCTTGGCTAGATGGATGACAATAGTGTTAGCTTTCCTTTTTTAGTTATGCAATTTACTTTGTAAAGTTTATGGTGCTTTCATTATAGACGAAATTGCTAACATTGATGTTGCATCTTGTCACACCAAGTGACCTATTCAGCCCCACCTTTCAAAAATTATAAAAAGACAAAAAAAATTCAAAAATATTAAAGGTAAGCAAACACACATTGCAATCAGGTATTGCATACACACATATGTTCAATCGTCCATTCCTTGTTATCCTTCTGTAAGTCTTCTTACCATTTTCATCCCTTCCATGATATTTTGGTTAACCTATTCGTAGGCATTTTTGGATATTTATCTCTATGGTATCTATTTTTCCTTGGTCTTTTATCACCTTGGTAAATTAAAGAATGACTGACCTCTTATAGATCCTATCACAATCAACATCTACAAAAATTATTACAAGGAAATTTTTGATGTGTTTTTTGACACTATCCAATGTCATCATCGCAATCACTTACACCTCCTTCCATCAATCCATTAGTGGTTCTTAAGCCCTTTGTCAAATAAGAGAGCTGATATAAGTTTTTCAAAAAAAATAAAAATCAATCAAATCAAAAATCATAAAGCTGAAAAAAAATGCTAAAAGCAAAAAAATATTATATATAACTCTCTCTTGGGGTATTTCTAATAACCTCTATCGGGGATATGGAAATCTGACTGGCAATAGAGAAATGTTGCAATTATAATTAAATGCATCTCCGTTGGGGCTATATATGTCTGGGTGGAATCGTAGCAATGTACGAATCACCTTCCAAAATCCATTCATAAAACCTAAATCCACTTTGAAAAATGAATCATTCCTACACATTGGCTAGGGTGTCTTCACTTGTTCTCTGTCAAATCTTCCCTCATAGAGGTAATAAATTTCCACGTGAACACACTAGATCTCAATGAGCAAACAGGATTAGTATGTTACCAAGTGTCTTTTTTTGGACCTTGTTCAGACTCTTACTCTAGTCTATATCTTGTCTCACGATTCGTCCCTTTGGCTAACCACTTCTTCATCACGAGGCTTCTAAGTTACATTCACAACATTCATGTTGTTCTTCTACTTAATTTACAACATCCATGTGTATAATATTTCCTTTTCTCCATGTTTACGGGAACCTTTGTACCCTTTCTCAAAACAAACTTTCACTTATTTCTATCATGTGCTTCTTTGACAACTTACGCTTAGGGAATCCTTTCTCCTTCCTAGCATCTCATTGGGTTACGTTCATGATTATGTTATACCTATCTACATTCCTTTGAATATTCCCATCTAATGCTAGGGGCGATTTCACATCTTCACTTTCTTACGCATGTGCATGACATTATTCCGTTGTACATGCCATCTGTTACTGGGGGTATCCACGTTTCTTTGTATCCTGTACATAGCTTCAAAAAATTTCTAGAAAATTAAAAACATTCAAATATGTTTCAAAAATCCAAAAAATTTGAAAAACTTAATTTGTTTTTTTGAAAAAATTGGTAAACAACATTCATACAGTTGAAGCATGTATCACTTACACTATCCTCGAAAATTGAATTTTTTCCTACAAAAACATCATTATAAGGTTCTTGTTTGTTTTAGTCTAAAAAAACTTGCGTATTTTCATGATCTACATCCATTAATAAAATCTAGGATCCATGTTATGTCTGTCCTACCATGCAATATTGAAGTTCTAGGGATTGTGTCATAGTACACAAAAGCTTTTCCATGGGAATACTCATGTCCTCCATTTTTCCCTTGCATGTGTTACTGCTTGGGACATCATTTTTAACCCTTATCATTACAACTCAAACATTTGGGAACTTAAACTTGATAATAAAAACATTGGTGCAATTATCTTAAACATTATTTATTTGAGTAAATTGATTGTACTAGTTTCTCTGTTAGGTTAGCTAGTTTATTTTCTAGTATTGCATTGCATTTTGTATGTTGCATGGAGCTAAATATCATTTTAATTTTTCGTATTACATTGTATAATGTATGTTGCATGGAGTTACGTATTTTTAGTAGTAAACAATTGTTAGTAATTTAGCTTTTCATGTTATCTTACACTTTTGTTTATTTTAAGTAAAGGCCGATGATATAGACCTATGGGAAAAATGATATAACATGGTTTCTTTTGAAATGTTTGATGCAAAGATTGTGCTTGTCCTATATTTTCCATTATCATTTACTGTCACTACTAATTTTTCTTCTAAATCACTTGGGGCAATAAATAACCACATTTATTGCTATTTTTCTCCCTTCTAAAAAACCAAGGGTTTTGCACCCGTTCTAACCTATTTTCTTGTATCCATTTCAATCATATTTTTGATCGTCGATAGAATTATTCTATCACACCATCGACACTCGTGGGGGCATACTTCATCCTACTATTTTTTCATTAAAAATTTACTTGTTTAGGCTTTTCTACTATGATTGAAGTGCAGTCACTAATTTCAGCTCAAACAGGGACAAATGTAGACACCTAAATTCCGCTTTTGCAATCTTATTGCAAAAATACACACAAATCACACTCATTATTATGAATTTTGTTATAATTAGCTAACATTTATTACCACTTTAGCCAATTTAAAATACTTTGTTTATTGCATAACCCCTTTTCAAAATTAAGATGCCACTTTAAGGTGAATCGTAAGTCAAAATCCTCTTTAAAAAAAGATAATTAGCATTTATTAACTAATTAGGCCTATTTTTCCCTTGTTTTGGTAAATATACCCTCGTATTGACTCAAATACCTCTTCCAAGAAGTCAAAATCACCCCATTCACCTCCACAACATCTCAACAAGCTTAAAAATCTTATCTTATCCTCCTAGTTGACCCTAAGCATTTGATTAAGGCTTCACACCTCTTAATCACTTAGTAATTCACTAATTGTGATTAGCAAGGCCTAATCATGATTACCAATTCTAATCTAATTTGGGGCTTTTAGTCCCACATACACAAAAATACAAGTTTCTCCTAAAAGGAAAACTATAACAAGGGTGCACCTCATTCCTTTATACTTTACACCATGATTTGATTTGCATCTCATATAATAAATATGATATATAGATAAGTTCAATCCTTGCTTAAAGAGTTCAATGGGATTAGTAGATGGATATCAAAAATGACCAAGTACTCATTTGGAGAGGCCATTTAATCTTGTTTGGAGTAGCAACCATAACCATTTGATTGCCCTCTTAGGTCTATTCAGGCTCATGTTAGGTAATTCAAAAATATTAGTAGGCATGTTTAGTTAGATTTTGTATTTCTTTCATACTAGTTAAGCATTATTTTAAGCTTTTATCTTAATGTTGCATTCCTATACTTAGAACCTTGACTATATGGATGGAAATGGTGTTAGCTTTCCTTGTTTAGTCATGCAATTTGCTTTGTAAAGTTTACAGTTTCATCATTTAGAACTCTCAGTGGGACAATACCCCCATTGCATTCACCTTTTAAAAGCTTTTTAACTTCATTTGGAAGTTTTTCATTTCAATGTTATAGATTAGTTTCAAGTTTCCTAGATTAATTTCAAGTTTTCTAGTTTAAATTTCAAGCCTTCTAGAGCTCTTTTAGATCCTTTTAGATTAGTTTCTCCATATTTTTAGATTAATTTCAAAGTTTTATATCATTTTTTTCAAGCTAAGTAGTTACTTCAACTAGATTAGTGGTAGAAGTTGTGTTTTTATGGTCCTTGTAGGATTCAAGGGGGCGAAGCCTTGTGTAAATTGTCAAAAAAATACCAAATATTTGACTTTTTTGAAGAAATTCTTATCAAGGCTCAAATTTGGAAAAATTCGAGAAAAGGGGGGTTTAGGCATTGAACCTAGAGCACAGGTATTAAAAGAGGACAACACACATTGACAGGGGAGTACATGCGATGAAACAGGGCCCACCTGCTTCTCTTGAAGCACACACATTAGCTCCTATTTTTTTCAACTGTCAGTCATTTTTACAAAGGAGAAGCACACACATCAATAGGGGAGAAAAGGCATAGAAATAGGCGTGCACCCTCTTCTCTAGAAGAGCACACGTTAGTTTATTTTTTATTTCAATTGTCAGTCATTTTTTACAATGGAAAGTGCAAGTGTTGATAAAGGTGTGGAGGCATTGAAACAGGTGTGCACATGCTGACAGGGGCATGCATGTGTGTATGTATAATTTTTTTTAATAAATTTGAGGACTTTTGTTACTTTTTAGAGGTTTTTAGATGCCATTGTTGTCAATTTCATAGATTTAGAGTAAGTTTTCTTATAAAATCACTTAGGGTTTGATGGAATTAATCTTGTTTCCATGCTTTTTATGAGTTTGGGTTAAGGTGTGTATTCTATTATCTTACACGTCGTTTGATGTAGAGAATAAAAATCACTCTTAAACCTAATTTTTTCTATCATTAGAGTAAGTACTCAACTTCGATAATCATGTTTTAGTCTAAATGTTTTTTCACTTGCTAAATAACCAAGGCTAGAATTTTTGTATGCTCTTCCCTTGCACCTACTGTGATCTTGGGAATCAAAAGCAATTTTAGTATTGTTATTAAAAAAACACTCAGATGAATTGGGAATAAACCTTATTTTTACAAAATTTGATGGTAGTTAGTTGATTTACAAGAATTTTTCATGGTTATTTTCTTATGATTTTATGAATCTATTTTGAAACTACCAACCATTTTTTGAAGGACCTAATGCTAGTCAAAGAAAGGAGGACCTAAACAATTTTTATAACTACACATATGATTGTAGGTTAACAAAAGGTGTACGACATAAACCACATTAAGTATAAAAGATAAAATATACACCATAATCATCACATTATATTTGTATGTTTCGGTTAAGATCTATGACTCGTCTACTCAACTAGGACAGAACCCCTCTGGCATAAGCCTTAAGATACAACAATGGGGGTGGTCCTAGGAACCCTAAAATAGTTCACACAAGAGGGAACCTTGTGAATGAAACAAGAAAGTACTACACACTACCAACTTGTCAAGTATGCCTTGGTAAGATTAACGTAAAAGATATCTGTATTACAACACTAGTGAAAGTATAACTGAATGCACTTTAGTGCTCATTATACTGAAGTGGGTAAATTAAATCTAAGATACTCCCAAATTAGTCAGTGTGCCTTTTTGTGTAAATAGAGCTCTCTCTAGATATCTTGTGACACCTAGAGAGAACCACCTATCAAGATTGATGGGTTTTTTTTCTTGGATAGTATACTTGAGAGCTCTCACAAAGTGAAAACTTTTTCAGATTAAAAATATTATTTTTTCAACTAGGGAAATAATCTCTTCAAGTTGAAACAATGTGACATTTAATCACAAAATCTACTTTGTGTCATTTTTGTCCTAGTTTTTCACTTGTCCTAAGACAAGGAAAATCTCTGCCAAAATAACACCAAGTTTATTTCAATGCCACTTAGTCTACACCCTTGTTTTATTATTGCACATTTTTGGACAAAAGGAAATAACATATATGGATACCACTAGATATCACCTGTCCACCACTTTTGTATTCTACTTACACGACTAGGTTGTAATGCCGATGCACAAGTGTTCAAAGTGTGCATGCTATGTACTCACAATATCGTAGGCCCCCTTGTCTCAAAAACACATGTTTGAGACTTATTATCATCATAGTTAGGTGATTGCATCTTTGTATTCTTTTTGAGTTTTTACACTACCCAAATTGGTGCCATACAATTGGGATATTTATGTTTTTGTTTCCACTAAAAAAATTAGGCCTAAATCTCTACATTGTGGAGTTACGTTGTTTGCACACATAGCAATTTCTTGTTATACTTAGACATAGTTTTTACATCATAACTTTGGCTTGAGTTTTGTGAGTGTTAAGGATTAGCATCTGGATAACATCATTTTGATACTAGAAATATTTCTTTCCAGAAATCTTGGTTCACGTGTCCAAATAGTTCCATTGCGCTACTCACATTATTATCGTCCATTTTACGAGACTTGGACTTTCTTGTTGTTTAGAAACTATTTCTTAGTATATATTTTTAGAAGATCACATAAACATTATCTTGTCATTTAGGCCTTGTTTGTTGCAAAATCGACCTAACTGGTGATGTTGTGTTGTCACTATTTGGTTAAAAACCTATATAGACAAAATATTAGAGAATAAACTATTTGGTGTAAACAATTTTTTGAGCATTATATGTCCTTGTATTATTCTAAGGAAAACTTATGTCATATATTACCTTGCTAGGGTAGCTTGTTCATTATTATTCAGTTCCTACGTTCCTTTCGACCTATCACTTTTTTGGTTATTGTATAGTCACCTTGTTTTAACAACTTAGGGTCGTTACACTACACAAATGTGACTAGAGTCCCTTGTTAATAAACCTTAGTTAAAATATTTTGTGTTATACCTTCTATTCTAAGTAATGCCTACTACAAGAATGGGGTCACGAAATTTAGAAGCCAATATATTTGGAGGTGACAACCCTAATTTGGAGGATTATCTCATGGTTGACCATTGTGGTGTAGAGGAAGAGTCTCCTCGCATAGATGTAGAGCTTCACTCTGCCCATTTTTATGAATACTTTTTTTGTAACAAACATGAATTTCTTATTGGGGTTGTGGAACTAGGATCCAAATTACCTTTCATAGTAAGACCCTTCTCTTATCGTTGGTATGGTTTTGGGAGAAGAAGAAGTAGACCTCCCTTGCCACACTCTTAACAAAATTTTAACTCCAGTTCATGCCTCTACTTCTTCATGGTATAATAATGAGGATATATCATTTGAAAATTATTGAGACTAGCATTTTCCTCCTATTAATTTTTTTTGTGAAGACCATGAAGAACATGTTCATCATGCACAACATCCTCCTAACAAAGATCATCATGAAATACCTATTAAATAGGATATGTTATAACAATAGGTCCAAGCCCTCACTCGTCAATTAGAAATTTTGGCTTCACATATACAAAAGGAATAACCAAAAGTTTTGAAACAAATTATACCAAAGGCAAAATCTAAAGCTTCATTTTTCAAATTCCCAATAAAAATTCATCGACATGAGGCACAAAGAGATCCTTATGAAGAGATTCTCGCAAAAAATCAGAGTGGGTATACAACTAGGCTTAACCGTTTGTAGATACTTACCCCGCCACCCACATTAGATCTACTTTTTAGTCAATAGAGGTCAACAATAAAGAACACCCTTCAATCGTTACAAGAGGCTGTAACCGGTAGCAATAACAAGAAGTATCAATTCGATGAGTTATGTCCTTACCCATTTGACAAAGCCATTCTGCAGGTACATTTCCCAAGACATTTTTTATTTTCCAAAATTTGATAAATATAAGGGAACAGGTGACCCTCATGATCACATACGAGACTTTTACATGGCATGTTAAGAGGTGATATTCAACGACAATTATTCTATGCACTTGTTTCAATGAAGTTTAAGAGCAATGGAGCTAGAATGGTTTGTGCATATACCTAAGGGATCCATATCAACATGGCCATAACTAGCAAAAAGTTTCATATGACACTTCTCTTTCAATATTTAAAATGACGTTACCATGTTAGATCTCTTCAATTCCAAGCAACGAAACAATGAAAAACTTTATTGCATTTTTTACAAATATGGGGAGGGTTATCTAGTAGTTCTCCTTTCTCCCTACCCGAAAAATAGATGATACGCATATTTGTTCCCAACCTCCATCTAGAAATTACATTCCACTTGCAAATGCATTGTGGTAACACGTTTTAAGAGGTAATAGAAAAAGGGAGTCAAATTTAAAAATAATTGTTAGCTAGGGGGACTCTAAAACCTTTCTCCCGCGATCAAAATGATTCCAAATCTAATGAAAAACCAAATTATGTTGATAATAAGATCAAAAACGTCATTGGTGATGGGATAGTAGACTCCTAGCGAGTACAAGTCATTCAAAAACTATGCACATTTGAATCTCACAAAGGGATCTCCACCTACAGAGTATAAACGTCATGCTTTCACTCTTATTTTGGACTCAATGTCATCAATACTAAAACAACTAAAGGTAGTTAATATAGTTAGATATCTTGAAACTACGCCTTATGAGGATGATGTGCCTAAGCCATCATGGTTTAAAGATAATGAATGTTGCTAATTCCACCGCGTTAAAGGTCATAAAACAAATAAGTGTTTGAATTTGCAACACTACATCAAGGACTTAATTGAAATCAGTGATGTGGAGATGGATTCATCCACTCCTAATAAATCCCCCAATGTGAAGACTCTTCCCAAACATAATTAGGACAAGAATGTTAATTGTGTGTCTAATGAGGAGAATCATTTTGATGCTCTCATTGGTTGTGTAGATACACCTATTGAACATGTCAACACAATAACCCCTGTCATATTCCCTTGACTATCTATGTCTAGGAATGTTCCAAAAAATATTGATTATCACATAGTTCCACATACTTATGATAGTAAGGAAGCTATGTTTCAACATTCCCATAAAAGGATGCCTATCACAACTAGACCTATTTTGATTCTATGTGCTAGAGAGCCCATTCTCGTACCCTATTCCCCACCTTCATATCATAGTCTTTGGTATGGTTTGGAAACTTATAATTCAAATTATTATTCAGGTTCCTCCCATTCTTCTTTTGACTCTAATCCAAACTATTACTCCAATTATTTAGATTCACCTAGATCTGATGTAAATTATAATTTAATTCTTGAACCGCAAGCCTCTCTTGCTTTGTTAGACATCCCTTATTCATTGCCTCAATGACCGCTTATTTTGTCGAAGATCTCTCTGATTCAAATCCCTTCAAATCAAGCATCCAATTCGACTCCCATGTCGTATTCATCCAATCAACCTCTTATGGTAGAAAAACTACCCAAATTGATTGATTCATTTCAAAATTAAGAAGCAATTAGAGAATTTATGAGGGTACATGAAGACATTCATCTAGAATTTTATGAGAAAGAAACCTCTTTGGACTTCAATACGCTTGTGTATTGGGAAGAAGAAATATATACATTTAAGAATACTAAGGAATATCCTAAGACCATTGTGGAAGATTGTATCTTTTCTTCACATCATTCTTTATCTATTACGATTCCTCCATCACAATATTACCTTTGGTCACCACCTAGTAGCTCATTGTCTTCTTCTATATGTGGGCCACCTACATGTAGCCCCACATCCTCTATATGTGGCTCACCTCCTGACAACACATCTTCATCTATACTAGGGGCACATCTTAGAAGTCCCTCATCTTTGATTCTTGGGTCATTTCCTAGTATCCCATCATCTTCTATCTATGGAATGCCACTAGGAATCCTTCATCCTCAATCTTAGGGATACATTCTTGTAGTCCCTTATCTTTAGTCTATGGGACACCTCCTGGTAGCCCATCCTCTTCAATTATTGGAACATGCCCTTTCATCCATCACATTTTCCTTCTATCAATTATTATGACAAACCCACTGTCATTTCTCACATAAATTCTATTCATCCACTTTCTTCTCCAACTTCTTGGGACTAGATAAGTCACGCAGTAGCTTATAAGAAACCAAAAATGGTTCGTTCATCAGGCTTAAATCAATAATTCCAAGAGCTTGTAAGATCACAAAAATTTAAATGATCTTTAAGTTCAAAATCAAACACAATTCAAAAATGAATATTCAATGCACCCATTAAATATGGCATAAAATATAGAAACCTATGGATAGGGACATCAATATCCCACATATTAAATCAAATTTTCATGATAAAACATAGACCTCTATTGAGTATGAGCTCACCATGATCATTGAGATCAGGGATGTTATGACTTTTGATAAGAAAACACACATAGTCTTCCTCATTAAGGAAATTTATAACAATTTTTGTTGGATATTATCACACCAAGTGACCTTGTCAGACCCACCTTTCTAAAAAAAGACAAAAAAAATTATAAAAATATTTCAAAAAATCAAAGGTAAATGAACACACATTACAATCTAGTATTGCATTTACATGGATGTTCTTTCTTGCCTTGTTATCCTTCTGCAAGTATTCCTACCATTTTCATCCCTTCTATGATATTTTGGTATTTTTTTGACCTTGGTCTCTTATCACCTTCTTAAATTAAAGACTGACTAACCTCGTAGAGATCTTCTCACAATCAACATATAAAAAAGTTGTTACAAAGAAATTTTGGACATATTTGTTGACACTAACCAATGTCTTCATCGCAATCACTTCTACCTCCTTCCACCAAGCCATTAGTTGTTCTTAACCCCTTGTCAAACAATACAGCTGAAATAAGTTTTTAGAAAGAAAAATAATCAATCAAATCAAAAAGCACAAAGTGGAAAGAAAATGCTAAAATAAATAGTAAATTGATATATAACTCTCTCTTACTTGGTATTTCCAATAATATCTACCGCGACTATGGAAGCCTGACTAGAAGTAGAGAAATTTTGTGATTAGGATAAAATTCATATCCATCGGGGCTATGGACACCTAGCTGGCAGTGGAGCAATGTACGGCTCACCTTCCACACTCCATTCACAAAAAAAAATCAACTTTGAAAAATAAATCATTTCTACACATTGGCTAGGGTGTCTTAACATGTTCTCTATAAAATCTTCCCTCCAAGAGGTAATAAATTTCCATGTGCACACATTGTATCTCAATGAGAAAACATGATTAGTATGTTACCAAGTGTCTTTTTTCATACCTTGTTCAAAATTTTACTCTTGTTTGTATCTTATGTTACAATTCGTGCCTTTGGCTAACCGCTTCTTCATAGCGAGGCTTCTAGGCTACATTCACAACATTCACATTGTTATTCTACTTCATTAAAAACATCCATGTGTATAAGATTGCATTTTTTCCATGTTTACGGGCACCTTTTTACCCTTTCTTAAAACAAATAGCCACTTCTTTCTATAATATGCTTCTTGGCCAGCTTTAGCCAGGTTAAGCTGGGGGCATCCTTTCTCCTTCCTACCATGTTATTCAGTTAGGTTCATCATCATGATTGAACATATCTATATTCTCCTTGATATATATTTTGTGCATGAATAGTTTACCTTTGAATATTCCCATCTAACATTGGGGGAAATTTCGTATCTTCACTTTCTTGTGCATTCATGTGATATTCTGCTCTTGTATATCCCATCTGTCACTCGGGGTATCCACATTTGTTATTTTCCTATACATATCTTTAGAAAAATTCAATAAAATAAAAAAATTCAAATGTGTTTCAAAAATAATAAAAATGATGGTAAAATTATTTAAAAAATAAATCAAAATTCTACACAAATTTGTAAACAATGTGCATACAGTTGAATCTTGTATCAATTGCATCATCCTCAAATATTGAAATATGTCTTACAAAAATCTTATTTCTACGGTTCTTGCTTGTTCTAGTCTCAATCATCTTGCAGATCACTGTGATCTACCTACATTAACAAATTATTGGCTGCATACTACGTTGGTACTCCCGTGTAACAAGGAGTTACCAGATATTATGTCGTAGTGCACAAAGGTTTTTCCATAGGACAACTTGTGTACTCTGTTTTTCCCTCACATGTGTGATTTCTTGGGGCATTTTTTTTATCCCTTGTTGTTACAACATAGACATTTAGGAAGTGCAACTTGATAACAAAACATGGGTGCAACATGTTACTTGTTTGAATACATGTGATTGCACTAGTTTCTCTATTAGGTTATATGGTTTACTTTCTCGTATTGCATTGCATAAATGTATGTTGTATGGATCTAAATATCAGTTTACTTTCTCGTATTTCATTGCATAATGTATGTTGCATGGAGTTACATATTTTTAGAAGTAAACAATTATTAGTAATTTATCTTTTCATGTTATCTTACATGTGTGTTTATTTTAAATAAAGGCCCATGATGTAGACCTAAGGGAAAATTGATATAAACTGGTTCCTTATGGAAAGGTTGGATGCAAAGGTTGGAATTGTCCTATATTTCTCCATTAATCATATCTTCTCCATTATCATTTATTATCACTACTAATTTTTCTTCTAAATCACCCAGAGCAATAAACAGCCATGTTTATACCTATTTTTCTCCATTCTAAATACCTAAGGGTCTCGCACTCATTCTGACCTATTTTATTCTATCCATTTTGATCATATTTTCAATCGTCGATTGACTTCTTCAATCACCCCATTGACATTTGAGGGGTAATCCTTCATCGTACTAATTTTTCTTCAAAAAAATTCTTGTTTACACTTGTCTACTATGTTTGAAGTAAAATCACTAACTTCACCTAAAATAAGGGCAAATGTACACACCTAAATTCTATTTTGGCAATCTTATTACCAAAATTCAAACAAATCACTCTCATTCTTGCTAATTCCATTATAATTAGTGCTCTTTTATAATTAACTAATGTTTCTTACGACTTTATCCAAATAACAACACTTTGTTGATTGCCTAACTGCATTCGCATTCAGGATGCCACTTTACAACGAATCGTAAGTCAAAATACTCTTCACAAAAGAAAATTAGTTTTTATTACCTAATTAAGCCTAATAAGCCTATTTTACCCTTGTTTTAGTCAGTATACCCTAGTATTAACACAAACCCCTCTTCCAACCTCTTAAAATCACCCCATTCACCTCCACAACATCTCAACAAGCTTTAAAAGCTTATCCTAGCCTCCTAGTTAACCCTGAGCGGATGATTAAGACTTCACACCTCTTAATCACTTGGAAATTCACTAATTGTGACTAGCAAGGCCTAATCATGATTAGAAATTCTAATCTAATTTGGGGCTTCTAGCCCGACATGCCCCAAAATACAAGTTTTTCCCAAAATGAAAACTATAAAAAGGGTGCACCTCATTCCTTTATATTTTACACTATGCTTTGATTTGTATCTCATATAATAAATATGATATATATCCAAGTTCCATCCTTGCTTAAAGCCTTCAATGGGGTTAGTAGATGGATATCCAAAATGACCAAGTATTCATTAGGAGAGGCTATTTAACCTTTTTTGGAGTAGCAACCATAACCATTTATTGCTCTCTTAGGTAATTCATGCACATTAGTAGGCATGTTTAGTTATATTTTGTATTATTTTCATACTAGTTAAGCATTATTTTAAGATTTTATCTTAATGTTACAATCCTAGAATTAGAACCTTGGCTAGATGGATGGAAATGGTGTTAGCTTTCCTTGTTTAGTCATGCAATTTTCTTTGTAAAGTTTAGGGTTTCATTAACCTTTTGGCATGTACGTTCCTACTCTAAACAATGTCAAATAAGATACGAATTTATGCTCCATATCTTAGATATATGTGGGATGATGAACAATCCTATCATCCAACCTATCCCATCTCACAGTGTCCTACAAGGTATCCCATATAAACCCTGATAAGGTGCCATGCTGATGGAGCTATGAAAAGTATTGTTATATGAAAAATCAATCAGATAAAGTTGATTCTCCTACTTTGTCTACTGAACCATCACATACATTTGAATCATGTCCTCAAGTATGTAGTTCACCTTCTCTTTCTACCCATATGTTTGAGGGTGATACATTAAATTAAAATTAATCAGAGTCCCTACAACTACCTGAAAACAGGTCCAAAAATTAGAAGTGTAAAGTGATCCATGATCACAACTGATCATCCTAGGTATACCATGTATTGTTACTACATCATACATAAACACATGTGCAATGGCAACCACATTATACGATAACTTCCTCAGAGAGAGGTGGGAAGCCATGGTCAAATTATCCAGTGTCACCATGATGGCGTCAGGATTAAATGATGAAGTCGAAAGACCAAAAATAAAATCCAGGGACACCATGTCCCACTTCCACTCTAGAATATCATGAGGGTATAGAAGACTAGCAGAATTAGAACTTTAAGCCCTCACCCTCCGGAACTCAAAATAGTAGGCTACAAAATCTACAATATCACGACGTAATCTTAGCCAAAAGTAAAGTTTTCTAAAGTGTTTATGCATCTTATTCTCCCCATAATCAGAAAAAATAATGTGCCTTAGAAAAAAAAAAAACTTGTCTAAATTACTTGCTCTATGCACATAAATGTGTCTCTAAAATTGAATAAGACCATCTGTATCTAATGTGCACCCTACCTAATTTACCAGTAAAGGCCTTGTATACTCAACCATCTTATTGACACCCTCATAGAATATATCACCTAGAAGCAAATAAAATATCATGAATATGAGATATGATTATAATGTGAAGGCATAAGTCTCATTTTGTCTCCTACTCAAAGAAACATTGACAACATTATTCTTCCCCTCGATGTACTGCATGTCTTTTTTGTACTGACAGAGGAACTCCATCCAATTCAAATTCTAAGAATTGAGGTTTCACTGAGAAAATATATGTTTAACGCTCAAATCACTTGTAATTAATATAAAGGGCCTTCCCAGAAGAAAATTCTCCTAAAGAACTAATGCTAGTACCACTATTGCAAGCTAGAGATCGTGAGTTGGGTAATTAATTTCATAGTCCTTCAACTTGTAGGACTCACAAGAAATGACATTATTCTTTAAATGAGTACCACTCCAAGTCCCTCTATAGATGTATTTGTGTAAACCAAAAATGTTGGCTAAAGGATATGAAACTTTGAGGATGGGTGCAATAGTCAATCGCTCCTTGAGAAGCTGACTTTCTCACACTTATCTAACCAATAAAACTTTTCGTTTGCGTTGAAGGGAATTAATAGGGTTTGAAATCCTAAGAAAATATTAAACAAAAAATAATAATAACCAGCTAACCTCATAGAGATCCTAACCTCTGTCATAGTGGTGGGGGCTAGCCAATCAATGATAACACAAATCTTCAAGGGATCTACTTAGATACCCTCACCTATGAAAATGTGCTCCATATATTGAATCTCAATATAAAATAAAGAACACTTCTCTAACTTTTGAAAGAGCTGGTGCTCCCCTTAAAACCTATAATACATGTCTAAAGTTGCTCTTGGTGCTCCTTAAATGACCGAGAATCAATCAAAATGCTGTCCAAAAAAAATAATGAAAAATTTATCCAAGAAGGTCATGAAAACACCATTCATGAGGCTCATAAAAATTATATGTGGAGTCATTAGACCAAAAGAAAACTACAGTGAGCTCATAATTCCCATATAAAGTAAAAAAAAAAAATCTTATGTATGTATGCTTCTACGATATACAACTGATGGTATCCTAACTTCATATCTATCTAGGAAAACACTCTGGATCACTAATCTAATCAATAAAAAATTCAATATGGGGAAAATAATAACGATTCTTCACTATTACATTATTGAGTTGTTTGAATTCAACACACAAACGAAGAGATCTATCCTTCTTCACAAAAATCACTAGTGCACCACAAGGAATCACACTAAATTAGACGAGGACCTTCTATAAAATATCTTCTATATGAATCTTGATCTTGTGGAGATCAGGTGTTTTCATATTTTACGGAGCATGGGATACAGGTGCAGAACCCAGAAAAACATCAATAGAAAATTCCACCTCTTGACACGGTGACATACTTGGAAGATTACTAGGGAAAACATCTACAAAATATCTCATAATAGGGTGATCATTGAAAAGATAAATCACTGACATCTCCTCTCATCTATGACTTATCATGATAGAAAACATATGACACTCCTTTCACATGCTATGCTTGAGTTTCATAGATGAAATCATAGCAAGCACACATGTCTCTAAACCCCATATACAACTATGGAGTTGCATATGTCATCCACACACTCAATAAAATTGTGTTTAAAGTCTACTTTGGCACAATGAGAATCAAGCCAATCCATACCAAGAATGACCTCATAAGATCCCAATAGCAAAACAAGAATGTCTAAGGTAGTGGATAATACACCTAGGCTGAGAATAAAACTCTCCACATATAGGTCTATTTTGAGCTTGGACCTAGTTGGAAACTATACCTGCTACTAATATTCCTACATAGAAACCACCAATCAACACCTCTCCGCTAAACAGGGTGATATAGAAGATTTAGAAGCTCCCAAATCAAATAGTAAAATAACAGGTGTACTCGTAATCATACTTGTGGGCTTAATGACCGTGGCCTGAAGGTTATCAACAATGGAGTAGACATGATGAGTGAATATTCTGTTTCCAACTATATTCTTGGAAGCAAGTGTCTTTTTTATCTCAGAAAAATATGATCTTTGAGAGAAAAATAGAGGATAATGATCAAGGTCCTCACAAAGGAAACAACTTGGTGCATCCATGTGCAACTGAAAAACCTCATATGATTTGACATATTGACCCTTTAGCCCCCCCCCTTTGGCCTCCTTTCATGAATGATCTGGATTAGGAAGATGGATACCCGACCTCCTGTCTCTTCCCAAAATGTGGGAATTATGGCCCCTACCTCTCTGACTATTTTATCCCAGCCTAGTCCTTTGCTACTTAGGATCCTACATATGAGAGGGCTATTGTAAGTGTTGAGGAGGTTTTGAATATGATTTAAAAACGTATAAACCCTCTTCTCAGGGATGGGGTGGATCCACGTGATCTCTAATCCTATAAAGTGAAAAATCACTCATGTAATTTGCATCAGTTCCTATCCCAAGACTTGTGTGTCTTTGGCTTGTTCTTCTCTATGAGATAAACTTGCTCCAGTGACTTCTCTAAGGTTAGTGGAGAAAAAATCCTAGCTTCTCCTTATGTGTCTACATTCAGGGCCTTGATGAACCTTTCCAAAAGAAAATTTTCATTCTGGAATTATTTTACGTACTGCAGAAGATCAAAAAATATGCACTCATACTGGGTCACTATATCGGAACCTAGTCACAGATCATAAAACTGATCAATCCTCTTCTAAATAAAATTCTTCGACATGTATCAATCACTAAAACGCTTCTCAAATAAATCATAGGTTACTATCTAATGATTTAAATGGATCTTGTGTTCCTCATTCCTTCACAAATTCCTGTTGTGTCATGGAAGAGCTATATGGCGAGGTGAGATTTGAATTTTTTCTCATAATGATGCAAGACATAGAAACTATCTAATCTTAAAATCCATGACTTGGCCTCAAATCCATCTATCATGCCTCCATACGTACGTGTGTTAAGTCAAAGGATATTTTGGATGGCACAAGTTGTTACCTACCAATGAGGGAGTGTCTCAACCACTCTCTGAATCTACACCATAGTACTGTGATATCTCTCTCGTCAGACTCTAAGCTCAACTGAATGGCACATGACCTATGTCATTTTGAAGAAACATGTACATGAGTCACATAGTATAACCCTCATCTAGGTTTATCTCACTGTCATACATAATATCCTCTACAACTGGCTCTGACTATGGAGGAAGTCAATCCTGGAGGACCCCCATCATCTAATGAAGTGTGTCTAAGATCTATGACAAAAACTTGGTACTAGGAGCGTCTAGTAGTGGCCACTCATGAACCCAAGTCACTACTCACCTCTTCTGATATCATGCCCCATCATCTTGCATGAGGGTAAAATGGTACCATATAATTTTGTGGAAACAATTTAAATAAAGTGGTCAAAACTAATTGATACTATCAAAATTTATTAAAAATTCCCTAGAGCATCCTATGTTTAAACCGATCTCTAATAGTAGATATCACACCACACTCAACACAAGTTCTAAAATGGAAAAAAGACAAGCAAATATCTCGAATAAATAAGATAAATGTAACAAGGTGGTAATATTTTTTTAAAATTTATTTATTTATTTGATGGTAATAATTACCCATAACAAAAGCAACGTGACTAAGCCGGAACAAAAGGCAAAGTGGCACTAAACCGCAATCATGATTTTCATGGAGGATGAAATCAATTTTCATGTTGTTATTATAGTAACATAGTTTCCAACCTAAGGGATGGAGAATTGGCATAACCCTTCTTTGACGAGTTAAACAATTTAAGGTTATTTTAATTATCACCAATGATAAACCCATTGTGATAATGGTATGCTAAAAAATCCACTTGCAATACACTTATCATGTGGAAAAGATGGGCGAGTTCAAGCGTTTAAAAAAAATCAGCAAGTTATAAATATTTCAAAAATTATTAAGGGTTTTGTGGAAAGTCAAAATAACCATTATGGTTATGGGATCCATTTTTCCTCCAAAATTGTCCCATACCCTCGATTAATAATAAACGAGTTAATAAAAGAGATAATTTATTTCAATCTCACACTAAAGGATTCCCATCAATAAAAGCAAATCCAACTAGAAAAGTTAAAAAAATAAAATAAAATTTACCCATCATGTTAAAATCACCCAAAAATAACCTAAATGACTAATTAATACAAAGATATTAAAACATCATATCCAAATTATTACACCCCCAACACTTAAGTTTTATGCACACTCAACCAAATCCCTAGGATCTGATTTAATCTCCATCATAGAATTAAATCTATCCCAAAATAAAAAAGGCGTGGATATATTTGTAAAACCTAAGTTTTAATTCATTTCTATCTCCTTCTCCATTCAAGTCTCTCCTTTTTTCTTTTGTTTTTGCAGGTATGAAGGGATTAAGAGAATTTTAAGCACTCAGGGTTTCAATATCAAGCATCTCATTTGTAATTTGGTTTATTGTATAAATAATGGAATATCATAGAGATTTTAAAATTTGTATATTGTTTTTGTTTCTTTGAAATCCCATAACCAGTGAAAAGTTATCAGAAGTCGTATTTATTTTAAGAATATGTAAAAAATACATTTTATAAAATGTATTGGTATATCTATTTCTCTTGATATACATATACATATACATCTACATCTACATCTACATATGCATATGCATACACATATGCATATACATATCCATATCCATATACAAATACATATACATACACATATGCGCACGCACGCACGTATGCACACACGCACACTCACACACTCACACACTAGTTTATAGTGTTGTTCGTGTCAATAAACAAGACAAAAAGGATGGTCAAATGCACATATGATAGGAAAAATAGCGTGTGTGTAGGGCAGACAACCCTTGGTTGCATTAACATTAGAAAGAGGGAAAATTGCGTCTTAGTGCCAACAACCATGGGTAGTTGGCCATGTGCCACAACCCTCAGTATAAGGTTTAAATAATTTGGGGGAGGGGTGGGATAAGCCGTCCACCCCCTCGGCCCACAAACACAATACAATATATATATATATATATATATATATATATATATTATAATTATATCAGATACTATAGATATATATAGGTATGTATGTATGTATGTATGTATGTAATGTAGGTACTAGTATGTACGTACGTATGCCACGTATGTATGCACGTATGTATGTTATGGAGAGGCTTTATATGGCTATAATAAAGCCTCTCCAGAAACTAGCTCTTTGTTTTAAAGTAAGTACATACATAATATATGATGTATGTATGTATGTATGTATGTATGTATGTATGTATGTATGTATGTATGTATGTATGTATGTATGTATGTATGTATGTATGTATGTATGTATGTATGTATGTATGTATGTATGTATGTATGTATGTATGTATGTATGTATGTATGTATGTATGTATGTATGTATGTATGTATGTATGTATGTATGTATGTATGTATGTATGTATGTATGTATGTATGTATGTATGTATGTATGTATGTATGTATGTATGTATGTATGTATGTATGTATGTATGTATGTATGTATGTATGTATGTATGTATGTATGTATGTATGTATGTATGTATGTATGTATGTATGTATGTATGTATGTATGTATGTATGTATGTATGTATGTATGTATGTATGTATGTATGTATGTATGTATGTATGTATGTATGTATGTATGTATGTATGTATGTATGTATGTATGTATGTATGTATGTATGTATGTATGTATGTATGTATGTATGTATGTATGTTGTTTTTTTCAACACATTTACATTTTTATTCTGGTAATGCCCTAAAATTTGTTTTCTAACTTATTTATTTCAAACACATTTACATTTTTATTTCAGTGATACCTAAAAATTAGTTTTCTAACATTTTATTTCAAACAAATATACATTTTTATTCAGGTCATACCTATATCCAGAATGGGTTTTGCTAATTTATTTTGTAGAGAAGGCATTATTATAGACACATACACACGTAATTATCTATATTTTTTTGGCTAACAAATTCAATGCTATCTAATAAGAAAAAAATAGAAAGAAGATTATTTCTTTGAATAATAACATAGCAAGTTACTATACACAAGGAGAAGGATTACTTCCAAGTTTATAAGCAAGGATATCTTGCTGATTTTAAAACCATAATTAAACTATAAATGTAAAATTAAAATTAAAAATAAGAGGAAATATTTAAGCATGGATTATTAATTAAACATTTAAATAGAAACTCCTTTTCCACACATACAATGAAAATAAAAAACATAACTAAATGCATATAATTTCCTTTCTGTAGTTAAATTCTTCATTTCAAAAGAAGGATACACATTTTTTTTTTGAAATGAGTTACTTTATAACCTTGAAATTTAAGAAACCTTTAACAATTGCAAGAAAATTTTCAACCATGGACTCAACCATTTAATTTACATGTCTTAACAATTATAACATAATTATTTGTCCATCTCATATTGAAAGAATAGATAAAATTCAAGTACAACAAGCCCTCTTCATAAGATGAGACAACATGCCAAATTTTTTGCTCAAGAACATAAATAAAATTAATAATCCAAAATAACAAATTTTCATCATCTAGAAAAATTCATTTGCCTCCCAAATTAAATTTAAAGGGTGTTCAAATCACAAGGAAGATGCATGGTTGACCACCAGCCAATTGACATCATTACATGCCACTAAGGAGTCCAAGGCTACATGCTAGTATCCCCCAATCCCGTGGGAAATAGGTAACACACTTCACTTAGCACATAGGAAATATTTGGGTGAAAACAACATTTCAAACTTCATTAAAATCCTTTCAAAAATAGGGTGCAACTAAGATAACTTTCTAAGAAGCTCCATCCTTCTATCTTTGGGAAGATGGGATGGGAATAAAAAATTCATGCTACCATATAAAAATTCCAAAATAACTAAAATATGTTATCTCTCCATGATTTTAACAAATCCTTATCTCTCTAAATATCCCCTTAACTCTGCAAAACACCCCTACGATTAAATTTTCAAACTTTAAATTTTCCGTCTTGAGGGTTGGGATGAATTTCCAACCCAAATGGAAATCCATCCATCCTTATAAACCAAATGTAGGAGGGTTCCCAAATAGAGTGGAGGAAAAATTCATCCCTCTTCCCATACAATCTCCCAACACCCACACCCCTCAAGGGTGGGTGGAGCAAAAATAGAAAGTAAAACATACATGCATGTTTCCATAATTGATCACACCTAAAAATGTAATGAAAAATCAAGTCAAATATGAGTTTACAAGGCCCTATATTGTGTTCCACAAGCCAATCTTCCAAGTACTCCTTCCAAAATCGCTCAAAACTACCACCAAATCTTTCCAAGATTTTTTCCCCAAAAATTCTGCAGAAAGATCACCCCATCTCCATGGAAGTGAGTGGTTTAAAAAGAGAAGTATCAAACTAAGAAAAGAAATGGGAAGGTGAAAAATTTCACCTTCCACCAAAACCCCAACCAATGGAGATTCCAAAAAATTGTACCCCAAAAAAGGAACTAAAGGAATAATGAAGGAAAAATAAAAAATTAACCCAAAGTAATCATGAGAAGAAATTCCCAAAATCCCATATAATCCCTAAAATTAAAGAGCTCCCATAAATATGAAGTGTGTGGGGGCAGGGCAGGGGGGGGTGGCGGGAGGAGGGGGATAAGGGTGAGGGGGGCGAGGGGGAATGAGCTAATGGACCTCATTTGCATTGAAAAGATCCCACCCACCCACAGGGATGGGATTTAGGGCCTCTTTTTCATACAAATGAGATCCCTTACTTGCCATTTACACTTTCTTAAATGGCACATTTTTCCCAAATATGAGTTTGGGAAAAATGTGACATTTAGGAGGGATGATTAGGCTCACCTAATCCATGATTAGGTGGCCTGATTCTGCCCTAAGCTCAACACAACATCACTAAAAAAAAAATAATAGCTATTAGAACCACTTAGGAAAAGGGGTAACATTTAACAAATTAGTTAGCAATAAACCAAAAAAATAGACAGAACACTTTAGCAAGTAGCTCAGAATCATCATGCAATATTTCATCACCATGATATAAGGGAAAGATAAGGCTCACAACATCAAATCCAAGAAACTGAAACGACAAACCACAACAATATGAGAAAGGGGGTGTTGTAAACAATAAGAAGAAGAAGTTTTTTTGTTATGGCCTTTTGTGATAAGTCGATGTGTGTTCCCTGAGTCCCACGCTATGCCTCATGATTTATTTCTTGTCGCCTGCACACCTCAATGTAAATCTCATATCTTCCCAATATGATAACACAAATACAAGACAATGATAAACTTCAAGTGTTAGTTTTTAATCAACTATAATCAACTAATTAAGGGGGGTGTCGTATACAATCATATTCATTAGCGTAACACTGAAACATTCAACTTAAATAGAAATGATACAACATCATCCATCAAATTTGGATGTAAATAGTAAATCATGAAATCATCAAAATAAAATAAAATATATAGATCTCTAAATGAGCAGCAGAATCGTTATGCCCCATAAATATTATGTCATACATAGATTTAGCATCCGAATGGTAGCAGTATTCAATATCATAATACAATTCATATAATCAAATAACCATATTCAAATTAATATATACCTCAAACAAAAAACAATCTTACATGTACAATCAAATAGGGATAAATTACAAACAAACATACACTCTGACTATTCAAATTAATTTACAAATTGTGGCGAATCTCAAAAATCAACCATTCAAATTGTTGGATAATATCTAAAAAAATAATCTTAAATTACAAAGGCAAACATCACAATCAGCAATATTCCCTAGTTAAATAAAATAGGTTAGGCACAAAAACATTCTTTAATTATAATGCGGGATAGTTTAGGCCGGGTAAGCCTATGGATGGTATAACTCGATGGACGTGCTAAGATCTTTTCCATGGCGAATTAGTTGAACACATTCCCTGCAGCTCTAAGGGTTCCACATGGGTAGGTTGGACGGCTAACGTTTGTATTGGATGGGTTAGATGATTACTGGGTCAGATGTATTCATTAATAAAAATAATATAAAAAGATAAAAAATAAATTGGTCATTTAAGGGGTTGGATGCATAATGGTTAAACAACTAATGGTTGGACTGGATAGATTGAATAGACGAGTTTATTAATTATGGGTATAGGTGGCCACCTTAGGCTAGCCAATACTGGTTCAACCATGTTTACCTGTTGCACCCCATTCACTAATTCTATAAATATCCCTAAAACATAGACTATTTCCTCAAATGTTCTACAGAGGTTTCCAGTCCTTGTAAGGTGAACAACTTTCAAATTTCCTGTAAGATTTCAATAATGAGCAATCACCACATCTACTCCTATACCCAAATTCCAATACAAGCAATTTAATGTGCAATCGAACAAACATTGTAGCCCTACAAAAATCAAAAGAGACTATAAAAGGATAGGCTATCATGCCCTCATTCTTGTCCAGGGCTTGTGGATATGCCCCGCTTCCTTACTCTTGGTTCAGTGCTTGATTACCTTCTGGCCTCTATTGAACCAGAATCAGTTTGGGTAGAAATTTCTGTTCTCAATCGTACATTCTGATAAATTGTCGAATTTCATTAACAATTGAACCCATAGATGTACATCAGTTGAATAGGTAACCATTCGAACTTATTTAAGCACCTGATGTGCCTGAAGAAGGCTCTCCTCATCTAAAATTTTTGGCAAAAATGTTAGAAAGTTTTAAGAGGTTTCTAATTATCATTGTGTAGGAAAGAGGGTAAAGTTTAGGGTTTTTAGAAGGTCTTTTTCTCATAACCTTGTACAATTATCCCAAGCCTGATAGATTAAGCGATGATGATTACGTATAGAGTAACTCCATGAAAATCATTCAAAAAAATGGACAACTTCGAATAAAACTTCAAGAGCAGAAAAACGAAACATCAAAGGAGCTTTCTTGTAGCTCGATAACAGTATTTATTAGGCTATGGATTGTATTACCTGAAATCTGCGGCCAACATAATCCACCAGGGAGTTCAACAGTTATTTCGGCACAATCTTTGGTAATGGCAGCCATGGTTGTTATCAGTGAACATATTTGTCCAAGCTTTAAGAACAAATAAGGAACGTCTGAAGCTTGTGCCTAAAATGGAGGTCACCATCTCATATCATGGTAAATCCAATAGGATGTATTGTCTAGTGTCAGCAATAGTTCCAATATTATCCTTCGTTGTGTTTCCAGTTGCAGCGTTCTTCCCAGTTTGGAAATCCTAAAATTCCATCTACAATTAATCCTAAAATGATTGGTCTTAGTCTTCGAAGATCATCCAAGTAATTGATACTTTTACGGTTACCACGCTAGAATGATTTAGCCCAATCCAATCCTTCAGCTCCTCATCCAATAATAATCGGACCAGAGTTTCTTTTGTAGAGTCAGGATGACAGCTATGGCTATAATGCATAAGCAGAGCATGTCTTGAGTTAAAGCTCCTATAGAATTCTAGAGTTCATTCTAGAATAAGCAGTGAACGTAATCAACAACAGTCAGGGCTCCTCATCAAGACAAGTTTGACCAAGGGAGGGCGCTATTTGGAAAACGGGGGACCATCAGGGGGAACTACAAGCACGTGAAGGAGGAACCCATGATCGACATTAACTAGTTCGGACATCTAGATAGAGACTATGCAGGTAGTTGGTGATGGCTGGAAGAGGGACGGGACTGTTATTTTTTGGAAGGAGGGATTGTAGGTTAGGGTACGGTGGGACTGAAACAGGTGCTGATGGGGGGATCAAAGGGTCATTCTGATGCACAGAGAAGCAACGAATGTTGATGCTTGAGTCTCCAAGACATGCCTTGATGTTTAGAATGGGGCCTATCTCCCTCCCTAGCAAGATTAATGGAGTGCTACGAGGCGACTAGAACGTATAATGGCAGCTAGCAATTTGTTGTTTAAATCTTGTAGGTAACGTATATCTTCTAAGCAAGAATGAACTTGCAAGTGGGGACACCAAGACCGCCAACCTGTATCACGTCTATCAATGGTGATAATATATGTATGTAATAACCTCTGCAACTTTGTCCCACAGGGGATCAACTGGAACAGATTCATCCTGAACATAACCTGAGAGATATTTAGTCGGACTTCTCATCTAGGTGGCGATAAAATCCTGTAACAGCCTCACATCTTTTCAACAGACCTTTATCTTGAAGTAGGACAACCCCAGCTTTGCAGGAATGGCCATGTTGACCGAGGAAATGGCATTGGTAATACCTATGGTGAAGTGGGTCAATCTGCTCTATTTTAACCCTACCAACGACACTAGGTGCATTAAGTACATGATAGTGACTCACCCTCCTCAATTGATGGTAACGCTCCATAATAAAGATGATGAATGGTACAAATTGGTTTTAGGTATTAGATAATACAATATCAGATATCTATCCTTTGTAATAATTTTTTAGGTTGTAAGGATATGATTTGGATTTGGTACTAAGACTCTACCCATGTAAAAGGAGAGCCAAAAGCCATGATATAGCATAAATGAAGATACAAGATGCCTTAATCATACTCAACAGGCTACCCAACTGTGAACTATCATAGAAATCCAACCTAATAACCAAGACCATCACTTGCTAACTTGTATTTCCTAGTTATAGACGATATTCCTATCAGGTAATCTTTATATCTAGAGCCCTCCCAAACCTATAGACATGATTTTCAAGGAGTCAGGGTGGAGAGGTATGGGGGCTGAAGCACATTGATCAATATTGGAGAGTAGGGCCAGGGAAAATAAGAGATTTTTTTTTAATAACTCAAAATAACTGAAAAAGTTTACCTTCCGAGGTAAGTGCTCTTTCATCCAGTTTCAAACACAAAATCATAATCTTCGAAGGACACATGCTGAATACTACCTTCTCATCTAGTTCAACTAATCTTATCACTATCCACATTAAGGTGCATGAGCCCTCGACTGCTGGCAATATAATAATGTCAATGGATTTTTCTAGGGGTTATTCATCCTCAAATTGAATCCTCAAACATATAGCAGCATTTACCTCCTGTGGGCGTACAAACAACAAACCTTGCAGGGGCAGGGGAACCATTAATTGATCCATCATCAACTAGGTTCCACTGAGACGTACATTTTTCCACAATTTCGGAACCCCTCATTTGTATAGGGCACACCTGGCCTCCATGCAGATTGACTCCCCCAGGTGAGAGTTATTTTATCCAATGTGATGTCAAGCTTTTGTTTTTCAGACCGTCCTTCTCAGATCTTTTATGGGTCAAATTTGACATAATGCATAGTTCATATGTCACGATAAGGCATAATAGTTGTCCCCAAGTCGTAACTCCTCCTATTTTTGTTATGGGTTCTTTCTAGAAGCATTTATCTAGGGTCCATCCATCGGGAGCCAGAACTTTGCATACCAATTGTCCCATGACCAGACGAGCAATATTTCACAGTACAAAGACCCAGACGAGTCTTCATAAAGGATCTTCTGGTCTCTAAATGCTAGTGGAAGATTGTTTTTTTGTTAAAGAACAAATGGAACATTGAGGGAGAGATCTACCTTGGCTCACATTGACACAGAATCCTAGCACACACCATTCTGGTTAAATGACCAAGGTAGTTGGATCAAAGGAGAGAATAATTGACCACAAGCTTTAGCAATCCCCAAAATACTGCCTTCAATTGGTCCTAAATTAATTTAATACAGGCGCACTTCCTAAGGTCAAGCAATAATTAAAATTAAATTCCAAGACTAAAAGTTCTTCCATTTCCACAACAATATTTAATTCAATTCTAAAATATCAATGTTATATATACTATTAAGGAAAAGAGTTTACAAAAAATAAATCAAAAGAAAAAGACAATAATTTAATTAGCATTCAAACAACACAAGTGGCCCCATTCAAAATACCCAAGTGATCAAATGATTATCTCACCTAGTTTCACCTAACGTTTATAGGATACATTTTGGGCCATTGGATGAATCCAATCTAGGCCATTGGCTGAAGGGATTTCAAATCAACCCTAAAATCTCTAAGGGAGACTTTTATTCATTTCTTTCACTCATTTTTTCATTTTGGTTTTGCAGGTTAAGGGGAGGATGAAGAGGAGGAATCCATGGATGAGGAGGATGAAGCTTGGGATGGATATACGCAACCCCAACTTAATTTTATTTTACTTTTACTTTTCTTTTCTTTTCTATTCTACCCTATTCTAGGGTTTAGTTATAAATTTCATTATTTTTTGAAAGTTTTTATTCAAAGGAAATACCTATTTGGGTATATTACATTCGCCCCAAAAGATGTAATTTTGTTTTGCATTATAACAATATTTTATTTCTATAAGTAAATGTATTTGTGTATATATTTCCAATAAAAAGAAACTATATATATTTACATATATATACACTTGTGTGCATATATACATAAGTATATATATGCAAATTGCTTAAATAAGAAAAACCTGAAATAATATATACACACACACACACACACACACATATACATATATATATGTATATATATGTGTGTGTGTGTCTATATATATATATATATATATATATATATATAATATATATATATATATATACACACACTATGGCCGGGGTAACCGCATTAAACAAAATTTCAGATTTAGTGGTGGCTCGACCCCCACCGATTTTATATATATGGGGTGGGGCTGGGGTCAGTGAGCCCCTTCTCACCCCATTTCCCATTCATAATACTACAGCCGCGTAACCTAAAAGAAAATTATTTTTTTGTTTTTAAAATTTTACTTTAAATTTTCTTTATTGAATTTTACTAATAGTAATATTTATTATTAGTATTATTAATATTTATTATAATAATAATAATAATAGTAATTATATACATACACACACACACACACACACATATATTTGAATTTTGTAATTAAATTTTAATAATATTAATATATTTATAGTATTTGAATAGTCAAATTTATTTGGATTCCTTTTTCTTGGTATGAATACTAATAATGAACTAAATAGGTATAAGTTCAGTAACAATTTTATAAGGCAAATACGTTTTAAATTACAAATGGGTACATTCATTCTTAAAATTTGATCTATTTAATTAATCAAACAATTTATTTGGAGCCTGGTAGAGCAAAGTGAGGATTATGAAAATTTCCAACTTTACATAGAAGAATTATAATGGGACCATTAACAAGATTGTTTATCCAAAGAAAATTTTAACCTCTATAGCTCTAGACCCTTTAATATCTCTTTCCTTGAATACACTAGGGTAACTATTTCATTTCCTTCATAAATTGTAAATGACAACTATTTTTAACCATAATAAATTTAAATGAACTTCATATTGTTTAAAAAAAAAAAGAAAGTATATCACAATTAAAAAGACAATGAAACTACTTAGATTAAAAGGGATGCATATCCATTTTAAATCTATTCAATTTTTTTTCCTTTCACCAAGATAAAGTAAAACTTGATAATTCCTTTTCACAAAGATTAACACATTTGAAAATATAAGTCTCTTAAACAAGTCACTCTTAAAGAGATTTCTCAATATGGAAGATATTTCACAATATGGAAGAGTTTCCAAGTATTACAACAAATTTCTCCCAAACTTACAAATTACAAACATCCACTTAAGTGGGGATAAAAGAAAAATGAACAGATTACAACAAGGCTAACAACAAGCCACCTTTCACGTCTTCAATATGCATGTTCTCTCCACAATGGAATCTCCAAAACTTTGCTTTCTTCAAAATTCACAATGGAATCACAAAACAAGGAAGGGGTAGTAGGAAACACTCTCTGCCACAACCTTAAATCTATTAAGGGGAGAATCCATCCCCTTAATGCCCCCCAAGCCCTAACCAAAGAACCATGACGAGAATTGAGCAACAATGAAAAATTCCAACAAAGTGGCTTCTACAACAAATAAACATATAAGCCATTCCAACTCAACCAAGATAATATATCTAACAAGTTTGCACATTCAAAACAATAAAAATGTTTGAAGATCAAACCAAATAGAGCAAGGGCTATAGAAAACCACCTCTTTATGCCTCCCAAGTGAAGTGAGAGTCTTATCATAAGCCTCCAAGTGCACAAAAGTAACCACACAAAATCCTTATCTCTCTCTTGCAAGCATGCAACGAAACCATGAATTTCATTTTCACTCCCCATAGGTAAGAATCCCATTCATACAATCCCACCAAATACATGCCTCACAAAACTCCCTTCTCACACACTCAACTAGTTCCATGAGCCCTTCTCCCACACCCAACCAAAGGCCTAGTAACCAACCAACACAAACCATTTTCACAAGACAAGAACACTTTTAATAAGCACAAAATTTCATTACAAACAAGCAAAAAAACAACATAATAATAAAGGTGGAGAGCCTACCTCTCCATCAATTTCCAAGAAATTTCCATAAGCCTCTTTGATTCCAAACCAAGCAATTTCCAAGCACTCCAACATGCTCCAATTCCAAAAGTGCACAAGAAGATGAAAAGAACTAGTAACCCCCATTCTAACCAAAAATCACCAATAAATAGAAATGGAATGTAAGGATGATGAGGTGGCTCCATGTAGGATGCCACTTCATCATTCATTCATCCCCACACTCAAGTCAACACACCAAGACCAAGAAAATCAAAGCATATCCAAGGACTGTGACAACCCACATGGCTCACAAACTTGCACACCATGCTTTCAAGGGACATAATAAATTGGGGGTAGAAAGAAAGTGCAATAAGTTTATCCTTTTTTTACACTCAAAAATAGATAAAAGAAGTTTTTAATAATAAGCTTTCCAACCCATAGATAGGAGTTGTTGTGTAAATTTAAGAGGCGTTGGACAAGCCTTACTTTTCCCACAAAAGCTCTCCAAAAATGTCCCCACAAGTCAAAATACGAATTTTGAAGTTGGGGTGGAGTAAAACACTTACAAATCAACATAAATTTTACTTACAACAAGGACCAAAAAATCTCATCATAACTATTTGTCACATCCGTAATTTAGTCTAACCCAATAAGAAGAAGTTTAACTTAATTAAGAGATATTTACACATGCTAATAAATTGACATGAATTTTAAATTTTAAAGACATAAAACATAAATAAAGCACATGACAAAAATAAATAAAGGGAACACAATCCACCCCATGGTCACATATGTAAAGTCACCCCTCCCATGGGAGCCCTCCAAACTAGACATGCAAAACACCACACTAAATAACATTACACAAGTTATTCAAATTTGGCCTTGTTGCTCAACACCCGACATCCTTCTCGTGGTTGGTCCCCTATCCCCTTTGAGGTATGTGATAAAAATTCTTGCATACAAAAAAATACCTCTCTGGCCTTTCGACCGTATTAACAACATCAAGAACACACACACACACACACACACACACACACACACACACACACACACACACACACACACACACACACACACACACACACACACACACACACACACAAATATAATTAATATTCATCATTCGACATTAGCAATTTTGTTATCCATCAATATATCAAAATCTAACCCTGACATTCATGAGATTATAAGTCTACTAAAAACATCCCAAAACATAGAACATGTTAGTAAAGACATCCAGATCATGAAAATAAAAAATATATCGAACTTCACTAACATTAATATCTAGTGTATCACAATAAAACGTAAACATCAAAATGTCGATAGTCTAAATATCAGTGAACTCTATCATCTATTGATCAATGTATCAAAATCAAAATGTCTGAATATCAGTCCAATAATATCAATATCAAGGTGAACTATTTTTGAAGAGGAGTGGGCACTACATCCCCCTCCTCTTAGACTCGACTTTCTCCTGGAAGTCATTGGAATAGATGATGAAAATGAGCTCATAAAATAGTGGAATCCTCCTAAGTTGTAGTAGTCTCATAATACATATCCCACTGGACCCATACCTAGTCAATATCACAGCCTCAAAGGCCCAGGGTCATGCAATCTATGATGTGCATGGGCTCCACTAATACCTTTCCCTGCTCCAGCACTGGCAACGCGGTCGAATCCAAAACATGAGAGGGATCTGGAATATATCTCCTAAGTACAAATACATGAAATACATTGTGCACGTGAGACAAGATGGGTGGAAATGCTAGATGATAGGCCAAAGGAATGATACACTTCTAGGATCTTGAAGGGGCCCACAAATATAACAACTAACTTAGAGCCTTTCCCATAACAGAATAGGAATGTTATGAGGCCTGACATGAAGAATCACCTTGTTGCCCACATCAAAACTATGATATTGTCTTCTTTAGATATGCAAACTTTTTTTTACCTATCCTAAGCCTCTTGAAGCCTCTGATGAATCAATACAACCTATTACTACATATCCTGTAACTAATATCATGGCCCAAGAGAAAACCTATGTCCTCCAATCTATCTAAACTCAAAGGTGTCCTTGCACTCTCTACCATATAATTACCTAAAGAGGGAGCCATACCAATCGAACCCTAAAATTTTTTGTTCTAGGCAAACTCCACTAAGTGCATAGGTACTCCTCCCACATATACTAATGGTCCAGTGACAGACATCCACAATATATCCTCCAATATCTAGATTCACTCACTCTGTCTATCCATCTTTCTTTTGATGATAAGTTATACTGAATTTGATATTCATACCAACAACATGTTGCATGGTAGTACCAAAAGTAAGAAGTGTATAAGGGATCACAGTCACAAATTATCATTCCATGAGGAGATCCCATGCAATCTAAAAATCTCATCAAGGTATACCAACACTACTGCACTAGCTATATAGGTGGTATTTCACTGAAGAAAAATGATCCAATTTCATCAATTTATCCACCGTGACCATGATGGCATCATGGTGGTATCTCGACATGTCGATAACCCTACGATGAAATTCACGGAAATGGTGCCCCATTTCCACTTCCAGTATGACATGTAGGTAGAGAAGGCGGGCTGGATGTTGATGCTCTACATCGTCACTCTCTAACACTATGAACAACGTGACACAAACTGAGCTACATCTCTGCCAAAGGCCTCTCTAATGGTAAAGTTGTCTCAAGGTGGCATGCTTCTTCTTCACCCCCTAGATGGGCTGAATAAGGTGCATGATGAGCCTCTACCAAAATATCATATCTCAAGCCTCCATTTCTAGAAACATATATCTAGCCTCTATGTCAGAGAAGACCATCTACGTCTAATGAGAAACCATAAAAATTCCCTTTAAGGGGTCTCTGAGACTCAATCTCTGATTTGGCTGCAAGGTAGAAGCTATCATGAGGAAGCAACTGCAAAATCCTGCTTCACAAATCTGTACTCACTTAGGTAGCCATAACCACATATATCTCCATCAACTCAGGGCATCTGTCAACCACATTCTCCTTCCCCTTCATATGCTCTATCTACATGTCATACTCACAAAAAAATCCATCCAACACCATTGACAAGAATTGAGATTAGGCTATGTGAAATAGGTGGTGAAGTCTCAAGTGATCCGTTCCTGAGTATAATTCTTTAGCTAAGAAGGAAGTGTCTCCATTCAAACCAAGGCATGCACACACCTATTGTAAGCTCAAGGTCATGAGATCAGATAGTTGAGATCATAATCCTTGAGTTTTACGAGACTCATAATTTATAACATCGAACCCTCCTGCATCAGGACACACCACCTAACCCTACGAAAGAAGCATCTCTGACAAACAAAGAACTCACTCTGAAGGTCTGAGCACTACCAATAATTGGTGATCCTATCGTGAGGCATTCATTCAGTGTGCTGAATTTCTACTCACATTTATCTTACCAGAATGAACTTCTTCCCTTTTCGTTGAAGGGAAGTGATGGGGTGCGTAACTCCGAGAGAAGTCTTGAAAAAATATCATATAGTATCCTGCCAACCCCATGAAACTATGCACCTTGGTCACACTAGTAGGTGCTGGCCAATCCATAATGGCTCTAATCTTGGAAGGATCGACTGTGATACCTTCCCCAGAAATGATGTGACCCAAATACTATCACCTCTGACTGAAAGAACACACACTTCTCCAGGTTCTCATAAAGTTGCTACTCATGAAGACACTATATAACCTGACGAAGGTCTGCTCCTTGTTCTCCTCATGTGTACGTGAATAGATCAAAATGTCATCAAGGAAAATGACCACAAAACATATTCTAAAAATGTTCCTGAACACCCCGTTCATCAAACTCATGAACATTGCAGGGGCGTTCATCAGATCGAATGGCACAACACTGAACTCATAGTGTCCATATCTCGTGTGGAAAGTTGAACTTGTGGATATATGCCTCATATGATCCTCAACTGATGGTATCCTAACTTAAGATCTATCTTAGAAAACATTACTATGACCCCCTTCATCTGATCAAACAAATCATCGATGCGAGGAAGGGGTAACGATTCTTGATCGTTACTTTCTTCAGCTGATGATAGTCCACACACAACCGCAAGGATCCATCCTTCTTCTTCACAAAAATCACCATGGTGCACCCTAAGGGGATACACTAGGATGGATTAGGTATTTCTCAAGAAGTACCTCAAGCTGCAACTTGATCTCACATAGTATTAGGTGTGGTCATCTTATAAGGAGCGCGTGAGATAGGATTCCATGCTCCTAGAACCAAGTCAATGTGAAAATCTATCTCACGTGGGGGAGGCATCCCTGGCAACTCACTAGGAAACACATCTGATGAAATCCTACAAAATGGGGTGATCATCAAGTGAAGGTCCACTAGCCCCATCCTCTGACCTATCACTAACTGTAATAGCATACAATCTGACAACCCCCTTGCGTACACCGCTTCAGCTACATATCAGAAATAGTGTGAATAGAATGGGTCTCTTGACTCCAACTATCACTGACTCCACACCCAAATCATTTACACCAGATATAATATTACTATAGCAATCAACTCTGGGTCTATGCATAGATAACCAATCCATACCCAAGATAACTCCATATGAACCCAAGGGAAGGATACAAAGATCCAAAGTTGTGGTAAAGGGTCCTAGGTCCACTACACACTCCTTGAGTAAGGATTCAATTGAGATCTTGGATCTAGAAGCCATATCGGCGTCCCAACTAAGGCCCTGACCTAACTGCCACTAGCCTGCAATGCTTTACTAAAGATGGAGAAATGAAAAAATCTGATGAGCCCGAGTCAAATAAAATAGAGATAGAAATACCACCAATGTTACCTATGTGGTATCTCTATCACTGTGTACTACTGCTCTTCATGGAAGTTCTCGACCACTGTTGCATATATCTGGTGGCTCCTAGCCATGTCCCTAATAGTAGGCTCAGAAATAGGAGCCTTACCCTGATTAACAGGGTTCTGAGGGCGCTCTCTCCAATGATGTCTGTGTATGTTGCATCCATAACAAGTACCTAGCCATCTCCACTATGCAGATAGTCCTCTAGGTGGCCTAGTAGTATGTGCTGAAGGACATGATGACCCTACTATAGATCTTTTTGGGTGCTTTGGTGGATGTGTTCCTATCGACTGTGCTTGAGGTGGAGCTTGTGTCCTATTTGGGCCCCCTAGCTATAGGTTCCATACTATGCTCTCTTTGATCATCATGGCACTATGGAGTCAAAAGGGTGGTCAAGTCTATTGTTGTTGAGGAGGTGGAGGATAGAAGGAGGAATACTGATGTTGAAGTGTGTCCACCTTGAGGAGGAGGAGATGATCCCCTCGATCTACTATCCTGCAGCTGATGTATGTGACTCCTCACTCTATCTCATTTCTGTTGAGTCTTCCCTTTAGTTTCCTCTGCAATATAAGCCTTCTCCATGGTGTCTAATATTGTTTGTGGGCAATGAATGTGCATTGCCCAACCCAATTCCAAGTTCGGGCCCCTGATGAACCTGTGAACTCAAAGCTACTCTTCCTGCATGTAGTCTACATACTGAAGTAGATCTAGAAACCATCCCTCATACTCTATTACTATCACGGAGGCTTGTTGTAGATCATGGAACTCATTGATCAATGCTGCTGAATGAATCTCCTGGAAATATATCTACTCCTAAAATTCTCCTCAATGAGATCCCAAGTGATTGTCTCAGAATCTACATGGAGCTTCTACTCCTCGGTCCTCCATCATACTCCTACTCCATCTCTCAGAAGGTGGATGGAAACACAAGATTTCATGTTGCTAGAACTAGGACATATCTTGAAGCATCCACACAAGCTAACCAACCACGCCTCGGCCTGAATATCCTCCTATGTCTCCAGTGAAATGAGGCAGGTGAAACTTCAGTATCTCTCTAATGTGCTCCAATGCATACATATGTCACCCTGTAGGCATCTTAACTTAGCTCATCTCCTGGCCTAGGGCTCCTAGACCTGTCTGTGTGCATCATAGCTCGATCCCTGAGCTCCCTAGGAGATGACTCATGTCTAACTGACTCCACATTAGAGTTCTATTCCCTATCCTTTGCGTTGTGACACAAAGGCGCATGAGTCTCCACTGATGGATCTCTGTCCTGCATGCTAGGTCACCCTCCTAAAGATCCTCCACATATATCTGCATTAACCTCCTATAGCGTTTGTAATATATGAGACAGAATAGTTGTTAATATCTGATCTAGGGTGTGGTAGGTCTAGGTCCACGTGTAGGAACCCCTTGTCTGGTCTGTGCCTCTTGCAAGAAGACTAAGGAGAGAGTTAGTTTATAATCATCTAAGCTTTTGTTTTCAGTTTTCTAAATTTTTATGTTTCAAAACATCATGCATAGTTGTCTGTACCAGGCTTAAAGTTTCACTAGGTTTACATTTTTTGTTTCATGTTTTCTAGTGTGCCTGGGGTCCAAGCATTGAACCCACAACACTGATACCAAATGTAACACCTACAAAAATTTCTACATGAAACCCAAAGTGAAATAAAGGTTATAATAGAAAAATTATGGAATACTTTTTTTTGGTTAAAGGAAGAATACACCATTTAGCTAATCCCTAAGTTAATAAAGGATCGTCACAAAATTAATTAAATAATAATATTTAAATAAAATAATTGATTTAATCTATGGTTAGGTTTAAAATATTTCATTCAATTAATCCTAAAGTAATTTAATACGGTGCTTCCTAACGTCAAGCAATAATTAAAATTAAAGTCCAAGTCTAAAAGTCCTTCCATTTCCAAAAACTATTTAATTCAAATCTAAAATATCAATGTTATATAAATTATTAAGGAAAATATTTTACTAAAAATAAATCAAAAGAAAAAGAAAAAATTTAATTATCTTTCAAACCACACAAGTGGCCCCATTCAAAAGACCCATGTGATCAAATGATTATTTCTCACCTACTTTCACCTAACATTTGTAGGAGACATTTTGGGCCATTGGATGAATCCAATCTAGGCCATTGGATGAAGGATTTCAAGTCAACCCTAAAATCTCTAAGGAAGGCTTTTATTCATTTCTTTCACTCATTTCTTCATTTTGGTTTTGCAGGTTAAAGGGAGGATGGAAGAGGAGGAAGCCATGGATGAGGAGGATCAAGCTTGGGATGGATATACACAACCCCAACTTCATTTAATTTTATTTTATTTTTCTTTTCTATTCTACCCTATTCTAGGGTTTAGTTTTAAATCTCATTATTTAATAAAGTTTTATTCAAAGGAAATACCCATTTGGGTTTATTACATTTGCCCCAAAAGATCTAGTTTTGTTCTGCATTTTAACATTCTTTTATTTCTATAGGCATATGTATTTGTGTATATATTTCCAAAACAAAGAAAGTATATATATATATATATATATATATATTTACATTCTGTGTGTATATATACAAATTTGTGTCTATATATACATTAAGAAAAATCTGATAATAATACAATATAAGTTATTTAATATGTATGTATGTTTGAAATTATGTGTGTGTGTGTGTGTGTGTGTATGTATATATATATATATATATATATATATATATTACGGCTGCAGTATTAAGTTATACAATGGCGGTTTAACTATATTAATCAAAATTTCAGATTTTATGGGGGCTCAGCCCCCACTGATCTTATTAATTGAATTTTACTAATAGTAATATTTTTTATTAGTATTATTAATAGTTATAATAATAAGAGTAATTATTATTATATATATTAATATATATCTATTATTATTAATATTTAAATTTCAATTTTCTAATTAATTTTTTTATAATTTTAATTATATTAATATATTAATAGTATTCGAATAGTCGAATTTAATCGGATTCCTTTTTTTGTATGAATATTAATAATGAACTAAATAGATATAAGTTTAGTAACAATTTTATAAGGCAAATTACATTTTAAATTATAAATGGGAACATTCATTCCTAAATTTTGATCTATTTAATTAATCAAACAAGTCATTGGAGTATGGTAGAAAAAAGTGAGGACTATTAAAATTTCTAACTATACATAGAAGTATTTTAATGAGACCACTAATAAAATTGTTTATCCTAAGAAAATTTTAACATCTATAGTTTAGACCCTTTAATATCTCTTTCCTTGAATACACTAAGGTAACAGTTTCATTTCCATCATAAGTTGTAAATGACAACTATTTTTAACCATAATGAATTTAAATGAACTTCATAATGATTTTTTTTTTTAAAATAGAGTATATCACAATCGAAAAACAATGAAACTACGTAGATTAAAATAAATACATGCCCATTTCAACTTTATTAAAAAACAATCCCTTCACCAAGATAAATTAAAACTTGATAATTCCTTTTTACCAAACTAACACATTTGAAAATATAAGTCTCTTAAACAATCACTCTTAAAGAGAGTTCACAATATGGAAGGGTTTCCAAGTATTACAACAAATTTCTCCGAATTACAAATTACAAACATCTACTCAAGTGGGGATAAAGGAAAATGAAAAAATTACAATGCGGTTAACAACAAGCTAAATTTCAAGTCTTCAATATGCATGTTCTCTCCACAATGGTAGCTCCAAAACTTGCTTTATTCAAACTTCACAATGCGATCACAAAACAAGGAAGGGGGAGTAGGCAATGCTGTCCACCCAACCTTAAATTCATTATGGGGAGAATCCATCCCCTTAATTTCCCCTGTGCCCCAACCAAAGAACCATGAGGAGCATTGAGAAACAATGACAACTTCTAATAAACTGGCTTCACAACAAACAAACATACAAGACATTCAACTCAACCAAGATAACATATCCAACAAGTTTGCACATTCACAACAATAGAAAGGTTTGAATATCAAACCAAAGAGAGGAAGGGCTTTGGAAACCATCTCCTTATGCCTCCGAAGTGAAGTGGGAGTCTTAACCTAAGCCTCCAAGTGCACAAAATATCACACAAAATCCTTATCTCTCCCTTGCAAACATGCAACAAAACCATGATTTCCTTTTCACTCCCCATAAGTAAGACTCCCATTCACACTCCCACCAAATGCATGCCTCACAAAAATCCCTTTTCCCTCCCCAATGGTTCCATGAGCCCTTCTCCCACACCCAACTTAAGGCCTACTACCCAACCAACACACAAACCATTTTCACAAGACAACAACAAATTTTAACAAGCACAAAATTGCATACAAACAACCAAAATAACATAATAACAATGGTGGAGAGCTTACCTCTCCATTAATATCCAAGAAAAATCCCACAATCTCTTCAATCTCAAGTCAAGCAATTTCCAACGCACTCCCAAAAGCTCCAATTCCAAAAGTGCACAAAAGAGAAAGAACAAGTAACCCCCATCCCAACAAAAAATAACCAATAAATAGAAATGGAATATGAGGATGATGAGGTGGATCCATGTATCATGCTACTTCAGCATTCCTCCATCCCCACACTCAACTCAACACACCAAGACCAAGAAAATAAATGCACATACAAGGACTATTACAACCCACATGGCTCAAAAACTTGCACAACATGCTTTCAAAGGACACAATAAATTTGGGGGTAGAAAGAAATTGTATAAAATTCTCTCTTTTACACTAAAAAATGAATAAACAAGTCAAAAATAAGCTTCCCAACCCATAGGTAGGGTTGTTGGGTAAATTTAAGAGGCATGGGACAAGCCTTGTTCTGACAAGACTCCAAAAATGCCCCCAAAGTCAAAATATGAATTTTGAATTTGGGGTGGAGTAAAACACTCACAAATCAACATAAAGTTTACTTACAACAAGGACCACCAAATCTCAACATAACTATTTGTCACATCCCTAATTTAGTCAACCCAATAATAAGAAGTTTAGCTTAATTAAGACATATTTACACATGTTAATAAAGTGACAAGAATTTTAAATTTTAAATACATAAAACATAAATAAAGCACATTCAAAATTAAAGAAAGGGAACACAACTCACCCCATGACCACACATGTGAAGTCACCACCCATGGGAGACCTCCAAATAGACATGAAAAACACTACACTAAATAACATTACAAAAGTTGTCAAATTTGGCCTCATTGCTTAACACCCAACATCCTTCCGTGGTTTATCCCCTATCCCCTTCGATGTATGTGATAAAATTCCTACACACAACAAAATATCTCTCTAGCCTTTTGGCCATATTAACAACATCGAGAATAATATATATATATAAATAAACTCTATATTCATCATTCGACATTAGAAATTATATTATCCATCAAATATATCAAAATCTAACCCTAACATCCATGAGATAACAATTATACTCAAAACATCCCAAAACATAACATGTAATATAACATTCACATCATGAAAATCAACACATATCGAGATTTGTAACATCACTATCTAATGCATCATAGTAAAACGTAAACATCATAATGTCAATAGTCCATATATCAGTGAAACCTACCATCTATTGATCAATGTATCATAATCAAAATGTCTAAATATCAGCCCAATAATATCAATATCAAGATGAAACAGTGTCAAAGAGGAGTGGGAATTACATCCCCCTCCCCTTAGACTCGACTTACTCCTAAAATTCACTGGAATAGATGAGGGAATTGAGCTCACAAAATATTGGAATCCTCCCAAGTGGAAGAAATCTCATCGTACCTAGCCCACTACATCTATACCTGGTCAATCTCCCAGCTTGAAAGGCCTAGTGTCCTACACTCTATGATGTGCACAGGCTCCACTGATACCTTCCCCTACTGCGGAACCTACTATGCGGTCGAATCCAAAACATGAGAGGGATCTGGAATATATCTCCTAAGTACAGATACATGAAATACATTGAGTATGTGAGACAAGATGGGCGTAGATGATAGACGATAGGCCAAGGGACCGATACGCTCCAAGATCTTGAAGGGACCCAAAAATCTAGGAGCTAACTTAAAGACTTTTCCATAATAGATAGGAATCTTATGAGGCCTGACATAAAGAAACACCTTCGTGTCCACCTCAAAACTATGCTTTTCCCTCCTCAAATCTGCATACTACTTCTACCTTTCTTAAGCCTCCTAAAGCCTCTAACGAATCAAGACAACCTATTTCTTCATAACCTATACCAAATTCAGCTCAAGAGAAACCCTATCCTCTAATCTATCCCAACTCAAGGGTCTCCTTCACTCTCTATCATAAAACGCCTGAAGAGGATCCATGAAAATCAAACTTTGAAAAATTTTGTTATAGGAAAAATCAACCAAATATAGGTACTCCTCCCACCTAGACTAATGGTCCATGACATAAATCCGCAACATATCCTCAAATATCTGATTTACCTACTCTGTTTATTCATTTGTATCTAGATGATAAGTTGTACTGGAGTTGATACTCATACCAATAACCTATTGCATGGTAGTCCATAAGTGGGAAGTATATAAGGGATCATAGTCACAAATGATCTTCCATGGAATCTAGTGCAGTTTTACAATATAATCAGGGTATACCTGCACTACTACCCTAGTTGTATAGGTGGTCTTCATCAGAGAAAAATTATCCAATTTCATCAATTTATCAACCGTGACCATGATCGCATCGTGGTGGTATCTCGATGTCGGTATCCCTACGATGAAATCCATAGAAATGGTATCCCATTTCCACTTTGGTATGGCATGCGGGTAGAGAAGGCCAGCTGGATGTTGATGCTTGGCCTTTAAACTCTAACACTCTAAATAATGTGACACAAACTAAGCTACATCTCTCTGAAGACCTCTCCAATGGTATAGCGGTCTCAAGGTGGTGTGCATCTTCTTCGCCCCTAGATGGGCTAAATAAGGTGCACGATGAGCCTCAGAAAATATATTCTATCTCAACCCTCCATCTTTAGGAACATAAATATGACCTCTATGTCTGTGAAGACCATCTTCCTCTAATGAGAATCCATCAAACTTCCCTTCAAGGGTCTCTAAGACTCAATCTCTGATCTAGTTGCAAGGTAGAATCTGTCATGAGGAAGCTGCTAAAAAATGCTGCTCCGTAAATTTGTACCCATTGGAGTAGCATTGACCAAATGTCTCCATCTACTCAGGGAGTCTAGAATAACATTCTCCTTCCCCTTCACATCCTCTATTTCCATGTCGTACTCAGAAATAAAATCCATCCAACTCCATTAATGAGCATTGAGATTGGCCTACTTAAAGAGATGCTGAAGACTTAAGTGATCATTGGTGAGTATAAATATCCATCCAAGAAGGAAGTGTCTCCATAAAACTAAGGCATGCACAGCTGTTGTAAGATAAAGGTCATGAGTATCGATAATTGAGCTCATAATCCTTGAGCTTGCGAGACTCAGAATCTACAACACGACCCTCCTGGATCAACACACCTCCCAATTCTGCCAAAGAAGCATCTATGAAAATGAAGATATCACCCTGAGGGTCTTGCACTAAAAGAATAGGTGTTTTTGTAATAGATTCCTTCAGTGTCCTTAAGGTCTTCTCACATTTAGTGATGGGGTGTGAAACGTGAGAGAAGTTTTAAACAAACTTCCTGTAGTATCCTACCAACCCCATAAAACTACACACCTCGGTCACACTAGTAGGTGTTGGCCAATCCATAATGGCTCTAATCTTGGAAGAATTGGTTGCGATACCTTCCTTAGAAATTATGTGACCCAAATATTGCACGTCTGACGTAAAGAATGCACATTTCTCTAGATTCCCATAAAGCTACTACTCACAAAGACATTGTAGAGCCTGAAAAAGGTACTCCTCATGTTCCTCATGTGTGTGAGAATAGATCAAACTTTCATCTCAGGAACACAAGCACAAAAAAGTCTAAAAAGGTCCTCAACACCTCATTCATTAAACTCATGAACAGTGCAGGGGTGTTTGTTAGGCCAAATGACACCACTGTAAATTCATAGTGGCCATATCCCATGTAGAAAGCTGACTCGTGGACATCTTCCTTAGTGACCATCAGCTGATAGTATCCTGACTTAAGATCAATCTTATAAAACATGGTGGCCCCCTTCATCTGTTCAAACATATCATTGATATGAGAAAGGTGGTAATGATTCTTGATCGTTACTTTGTTCAGCTGACGATAGTCCACACACAACCACAAGGATCCATCCTTCTTCTTCACAGAAATCACCTATGCACCCCAAGGAGATACGCTAGGATAGATTAGGCCTTTCTCAAGAAGGCCCTCAAGTTGTAACTTAAAATCACATAACTTAGGTGTGGTAATCCTATAAGGAGCGCATGATATAGGTTCCGCTCCTTGAACCAAGTCAAGTGTGAAAATCTATCTCCTATGCAGGGGAGTCATCCCTGACAGCTCACTAGGAAAGACATCTCGAGAACTCTTACAAAATGCAGTGATCATCGAGATAAGGTCCACTAACCCCATCCTCTGACCTATCACTAAATGTAGTAGCATAAAGCTGACAACCCCATCGCGCACACTGCTTTAGATGCATAGTGGAAATAGTGCACATAGAGATGGGTTTACTGACTCCAACTATCACTGACTCAACACCCAAATCATCTACACAATATATAATCTTATTGTAGCAATCAACTCTAGCTCCATGTGCACACAACCAATCCATGCCCAAGATAACTCCATAAGAACCTAAGGGAAGGATACAAAGATCCAAAGTTGTAATAAAGGGTCCTATGTCCACTACACACTCCTTGGCTAAGGATTCAACTTAGATCTTTGATCCATAAGCCATCTCGACATCCCAACTATGGCCCTAAATTACTGCCACAATCGTGCAACACTCTACTAAAGATGGAGAAATGAAATAATATGATGAGCTTGAGTCAAATAAAAGAGGTATAGAAATACCACCAATGCTACCCATGGTCTATATCACCATGCCCTAGTGCTCTTCCTGGAGGTTCTCAACCATTGCATATATCATGTGGCCCCAAGCCATGTCCCTAATAGTAGGCTCAAAAATAGGTTCCTTACCCTGATTAACAAGGTTCTTAAGGCACTCTCTCCAATGATGTCTTTGTACGCTGCATCTATAACAAGTACTTGGTCCTCTCCAATATTCAGATAGTCCTATAGGGGGGCCATTAGTACATGTTGAAGGACCGTATGACCCTGCCATAGATCTCTATAAGTTTTGTCATGGAATTTATCTTGTCAGATGTGCTCGAGGTGGAGCTTGTGTCCTATTGAGCCCTCTAGCTAGAAGTCCCATATTATGCCCTCTCTGATCATCATGGCATTGTGAAAGTTGGAAGGGCAGTAGATTCTATTGTTGCTACTACTAAGGAGGTTGAGGAGGTTAAAGAGGATGGAAGGAATATTGTGCTGAAGTGTGTCCACCAAGATAAGGATGAGAGTATCCCCTTGATGTACTATCCTGCAATTGTTGTATGTAGTTCCTCAATTTGTCACATTCTTGCTGAGTCTTCCCCCTAGTTTCCTATGTAATATAGGCCTTCTCCACAACCTCTAATAATGTCTATGAGCAAATGAATGTGCACTATCCCACCCTAAGTCCATGTTCAATCTTCTGATGAACCTATGAATGTGAAGTTGCTCATCCTGCATGTAGTCTACATACTGAATTAGATCCAAAAAATGTCTCTCATACTCTGTTACCATCATGGAGGCCTATCATAGATTGTGGAACTCATTGTTTCTCTATTGAATGAATCTCCCTGGAGATATATCTGATAAAAAAATACTCCTCAAATATCTCATAAGTGACTGTCTTAGAATATACATCGCACTTATGCTCCTCGGTCCTCCACCATACTCCTACTCCATCTCTCATAGGGTAGCTGGTAACACGAGCTTTCATGTTGCTAGAACAAGGGCATAGATTTAAGCATCAACTAAATCTAACCAACCATGCCTCGGCCTAAAATCTGCATGTGTCTCCAACAAAATGAGGTGGGTATAACTTCAGTATCTCTCTAATGTGCTTTGATGCTCAAATAGTCAAATTTATTTGGTTTCCTTTTTTTTTGGTAAGAATAGTAATAATGAACTAAATAGGTAAAAGTTTAGTAACACTTTTATAAGGAAAATACATTTTAAATTATAAATGGGTACATTCATTCTTAATATTTGATATATTTCATTAATCAAACAAGTCATTGCATCACGGTAGAGAAAAGTGAGGACTATGAAAATTTCTGACTATGAAAATTTCTAACTATACATACAAGAATTTTAATGAGACCACTAACAAGATTGTTTACCCAAAGAAATTTTTAACCTATATAGTTTAGACCCTTTAATATCTCTTTCCTTGAATACACTAGGGTAACTATTTCATTTCCTTCATAAGTTGTAAATGACAACTATTTTTAACCATAATTAATTTAAATGAACTTCACAATCTTTTATTTAAAAATAGAGTATATCAACAATAAAAAAATAATGAAACTACTTAGATTAAAATAAATTCTTATCCATTTCAAATCTATTCAAAAAAATTCCCTTCACCAAGATAAATTAAAACTTGATAATTCATTTTTACAAAACTAACACATTTGAAAATATAAGTATCCTAAACAAACACTGTTAAAGAGAGTTCACAATATGTAAGGGTTTTCGAGTATTATAAAAAATTTCTCCAAAGCTTACAAATTACAAACATATACTCAAGTGGTGATAAAGGAAAATGAACAAATTACAATGAGGTTAAAAACAAGCCAAATTTGAAGTCTTCAATATGCATGTTCTCTCCACAATGGTAGCTCCAAAACTTGCTTTATTCAAACTTCACAATGGGATCACAAATCAAGAAAGGGGGAGTAGGCAAAACTGTCCGCCCAACCTTAAATCCATTATGGGGAGAATCCATCCCTTAATTTCCCCCGATCCCCAACCAAATAACAATGAGGAGAATTGAGAAACAATGACAACTTCTAATAAACTGGCTTCACAACAAACAAACATACAAGACATTCAACTCAACCAAGATAACATATTCAACAAGTTTTCACATTCACAATAATAGAAAGGTTTGAATATCAAACCAAATAGAGAAAGGGCTTTGGAAACCATCTCCTTATGCCTCCGAAGTGAAGTAGGAGTCTTACCCTAAGCCTCCAAGTGCACAAAGATCACACAAAATCCTTATCTCTCCCTTGCAAGCATGTAACAAAACCATGATTTCCTTTTCATTCCCCATAAGTATGACTCCCATTCACACTCCCACCAAATGCATGCCTCAAAAAACTCCCTTTTCCCTCCCTAATGGTTCCATGAGCCCTTCTCCCACACCCAACTTAAGGCCTACTACCCAACCAACACACAAACCATTTTCACAAGACAACAAAAATTTTAACAAGCACAACATTGCATACAAACAACTAAAATAACATAATAACAATGATGGAGAGGTTACCTCTCCATTAAGATCCAAGAAAAATACCACAAGTCTCTTTAATCACAAGTCAAGCAATTTCCAATGCACTCCCAAAAGCTCCAGTTCCAAAAGTGCACAGAAGAGGAAAGAACAAGTAACCCCCATTCCAAGGTCAATGCATGGTGTTGTGTCTAACTATTGTCCTGAAAACGCAAGTGGAATTGAATTTGTTTAACATAAAGTGACATGTAGGTTATTATTTTTCCACGTATGGAATTTAATGTGGTTCACGCAAATGTGGTGTTCACGTGAACACACCTTCATGTGAAGGGTGTTAACGCGAAAACTCTCATTTATATATTTGAGGCATTACAGAGGAATTCACTTTTCCTCTACCCACATCCTTCATGTGAAGACTACATAGAATAGACCAATCCCACCGATCCCAATGATCCCAATGAGCATAGACCAATCCCAACGAGCCCACCATCCTGGTCATTCACGACCAGCAAGGCCATTGATGAGCACCAAGTATGGAATAGGATGTTTTATTCGTGAAAATGGAGTAACCCATGTATTTGGGCATAAAATAATTGAAACCCTAGCTCATTTTTTGTAAAATCCCATATAGTTGTGCACTCTACCAAATCCTATTTGATACATTTTTTGTCTAATCATTTTTCATAGAGCTATGTTCATTTTATTCTTTGATTTACCTCTATATTGAAACCCTAGCTAATATTTTGCAAAACCCTATTTAAAATCTCTTGTGTCATGTCCAAGATTCACAATTTTTTGTGTTCAGTGTCCATCACAAGTATGTTATGGGCTTCAAATTGCAATGTGCTTATTAATTTGGCAATTACTAGATTTAGGGACCCATCAGATCTAGTTGAGATGTTTATTACATTTATGCTTTATCTCATACATGTAATTTTTATCCATGTTTATGATGGCTTGTAACATATACCTTTTGTAGCATAATGGTGCTATGAAAACTGGAATTATTGTTGTAATGATATATTAAATTTAAAATATAACTTATGTAAAATAATGTTGCTGTGAAACAGTAATTTCCTTTGTAATGATATATTAAATTTAAAATATATCTTATGTTGAATAATGGTGCTGTGAAAACTATAATTTCTGCTGTAATGATATGTTAAATTTAAAATATACCTTCTATAGAATAATGGTGCTGTGAAAACTATAATTTTTGTTATAATGATATATTAAATTTAAAATATACCTTTTGTAGAATAATGGTGTTGTGAAAACTATAATTTATGTTGTAATGATATAATAAATTTAAAATATACCTTTTGTAGAATAATGGTGTTGTGAAAACTGTACAAACCTTGCACACATCATGCACACTAATTCTTTCCATCCCATGATTTCATATCTTTCTACTGCCCACCAGCTATCAATAAGTTCTAAATTTGTGAGTTTGATTCTTGAAATTATACAAAGCATGAGTTAAGATGATAATATCTTAATAATTTCCCTAAGTGGGTAAGAACACTCAAGTTTAATCCATGCATATAAAGCATTGTTTTGAAAATGATTTTTATAGCACTTCTTGAAGATCTGTGACAGAATTTATAGTGAGTATTGTTAAACTTAATGAGACAAGTGCAGGGTACATGAATTAGATATTGATATTTATGGATTAAAAACTCTTATTTTCTATATGAATAGTGAATTATTGGGTGGTGAAATTACTGTATGATGTGAAAATATAATTTTTCATTGTTCTTTGTAGTGACTGTTGTAGGGTTCTATAACATGATTAGATCTATTTCAACCTATAGAGTGAAGATAATTGAAAATTTGTGTGACTTATTGAGTTAGGAGGCCAAAAATTATTAGCTCTGAATTAATTGGTTTTCACATTCATATTAATTGGAATAAATACCTCAAATCAAAAAATAGTTCCTCTTGTGCAAGAACAGGGTACATGCAAATAAATCATTTTGAAAACGTGCATGCAAAAGAAGAAGATGCATTTGCAAGATTTTTTATATATCTATATTATTACCACTCCTTTTTGTGTATAATCTAGTGTTCCTTCTTTCATTTCTAGTAGTATCACATGGTATTGTAATTTTATTAGGAAAGCATCCTAATTGGGTGCACCAAAATATTGTAATTTTTATCTTTGTTCCATTTGTAACATTCTCATTAGTTTGATTTCATGATATATGTGCATCCAATTATTCAAATCGACATTAATCCCCACTAATGGATGAAAGTATCTCTAATGGAATATGGATATCCTCATTGGGATGGGTGTAATCCTTGTATGTATGTGTAAACTTATAAAACTATCTTTTTTCTGGTTAGGTAGGGAATCTGATTCCATATTTTAAATATTTTTCTAAGAATAGTTTATTTGATTATGTATTCTGAGGAATATTCCAAGTATTACACAAAGGTTATTCAATTATATTTTTCTCTAATTTTACTAGTATTTCTTCTACAATTGGGAATTATTTTCATGCTTGTTAGTCCATCTTAAACCACATTTTAGTATCCTACACATAGGGGAAATGGTTTCTTTGGGATACTATAATGATTTTGTCTAGTCCTATTTATCTGAATGACAATAATAGAATAATCCAAGTGTTATTCCATATAATTCTCTATTTTACTCATTTTCATGTTTCTATAATATGCACATTTCTTAGCCAATTGCGACTGGGTAATGTGTCTCATTTTTTTCATGTTAATAAGTTATAAATCATTGTGTAGGATTTGATATCCTACTCTTATTTAAATATCCTATAGTCAGTCAATTGGCTTGATTATCCCATAGTTAGATACAATTAACATCATTAGGTTATTTACCAAAACTAGGTGATAATTACAAACGTTTATAAATAAAAGAAAAAAAATAAACAATGAAAGTTTAATGGAATTGGTACTTGCATTGGGGGTTAAGTAGGGATGTGGGAGGAGGTAGAAAGGTGTAGTTGTGTGCGTAGGTGGAAGGAAGGTAGACCTGTCACTTCCTTTCTCAATAATACATGATTATTTTAATTATGCCCTCCAACCAGCTACCACGCAAAACCCAAGAGCACATTGTAAATTTAAATTTGTTTGGATAGTTGTAGCGACAAAATTTAGTGCCGTGACAAATATGTCTACAAAAATGTGGGTACTTGTGTGCTGGCAGTGGACAAGAGGGTGAGTGGAAGAATAATTTCCATGTGAAGGCACATGGGTAACCCCTCTCAGATGGACCAATCTGTCATGTTCCAAACATAATAATACAAGCACTTTAATGGGAATCTAATGCTTCACCAATTCTAGACCCAAGTTGGAGCCACAAAATTAGCAGGTAATTGGTTAGTTGCAGCATATGCATAGCTAGAAGAATGTGAGATTAGTTGGCGAGGACATTAACATTGCTTTTTTTTTTACTATAATGTTGGCAATCCCATGAGACCACATTTTTTTGAGGCATTCTATTAAACAGGTTTCATGCCTCGTATACACTTCCACATTTTGCATACTTGACCCTTGAGGAGACTAGATCTGACAGAGATATGATTTCCATTGTGCTTCGATGGATATCTATGTCCTTCTCTAATGCTCCATTTTGATGTAGGTTGTGAGGATGTTGGAAATGTCGTGGAGTTTGTATTTCTCCTATCATTCATGTTTAATTGAAGTTTCCTTGGACTTTTCAATATACCCATTTTGTGTTTTTACTGCAGTTATTGTCAATTTCTTGTAGCTAGAATAGAGATTTTTCAATAGTCCCAAAATGTTGAGAAGATGCTTCTCCAAAAGATGTATTGGCCCAAGGTGAATGAAGGTATTCATTTTTTTGATGAGCTCCACTCATTCTCATGAAGAAAACTGTCTTTATGCTTATGATTAAAAAACACTAGAATGGAGTGATGAGACCAAAAGGGGAAGGACGAAGAAGAAATTGTAGGAGATATTACAGAGGAACCTATTCGATATCTCCAGTGGCCTAATAATGTCTTAGAAGGAGATGGAGAAGAGCTATGATCTTGAAGAAGAGGTAATGGACCTAATCGTGTGCATTTTTAAAGGTTGTCAGAAGTAGGATAAAGGAGAAGAAATGAGAGAATATTTTGATGATTCATCAAGGGGTGTAGTTCTATAGAAATCCTAAGTTTCTCATTTGCATGCTAGTATGCAGGTCACATGAGTTTTTTGGTGGTGTATTTAAGGATATATTTCCTCATAGATGTGTTGCAAATTTTAATGACTTGTTTATTTATCAATTTTGGTGGAGGCTTGTAAGCACCTCATTATTTCCTTATAGCTATGTATGCAAAGTGTGGGAGCATTGAGACCACTGATAATATATTTTTCAAAATGTGAAAAGAACTATGATTTCACGAAATGCCCAAGTGAGATGCAAAACCAAACCCCATGGGCTTGACTTCCTTCATTCCTCTAGACATGGTTCATCTCTCCCTATTCTTCATAATTCTCGTACTTTAGTTTTCTTTCACAATGAAATATGATTTTAAAATATTAGGATTATCATGCATTTAATTGTTTTATAATAACTTGTTGCAAAATAATAAAATGTTGTATCGTAACTCACGCAATCAAAATAACCATTTTGTAGTCAACCATGAACTTCAACTCTCATTTTGAGGTGATTTAGAGAACTACCTGACCAAACTAGATCACTATAGTATTGTTTTATCAATAATTTGTAGTTGACTTCCCAGTAAATATGTTGACCATCTCCTAGTTTAATTAGATAAATTACAATTTCTAGTGGCTTGCAAAGTAACCTTCGTAACTCCGAAAAATGGAGGGTAAGCTTCCTTCATGTACCTTTTTATGTGAGGTGTCACTTCAATCCTTGGTTTTACCTTGAATGAACATTTTTGATTCTTTTGACACCCTTATAGGAACTCTGTTACATTGTTTTGCAGCGGTAGGAAGCTGTTAAATCTAAAAAGTTGGCTTTCATTTTGAACCACCATTTGAAACTTAGATAGAGAAATTATTATCCATATTCACAAACCTCTAGTTTTTGTACTAGACAATTACATGGAACCTTTAGTTTGGGGAAAAAAAAATTCTGTATAGTTGGTAAAGTCTTTTTGTAGGCCTCTAGTCGCAGTTTGACTAGGTCAAATTGGAACAATTAGGACTGGTGGCTTCAGAAATCATGTTGTCATTTGAAAATAGTTCTCTAGTTCTGAGTTTTGTCAACTCTGATCAATTATCCATATATGGGGTAACTTGTAGGAATTTTATCATAGCATGTACATCCATCAAACATTAGTTTTGGATGTGGTTTATTGAGCCCTTGAGCTAACTTTTAATCATTTGCAACTAGGCCAATTACGATCGATAGCCCCATAAACTAGCCGCCAATTGTAAACCATTCACTAATTTTGAATTCCGTTTGTTCCTATCAAATCTTGGTATTTAAGTGGACATGTATAAATTTAACCTTGGTGTGTTTTGTCATCAGAAGACAACGTTTGAAAGTGGTTTCTTAGCCTCTGAGCCTGATTTGAAAATTTTTGTAACTAGTAGGAGAATCTAAAAAGAAAGTTGTAGGACCTCTATCAGGTTATCAAACCACTGTGGAAAATTTTGGCACATGTAAATAACTGTTTGAAAATCTATAGTGTAGCTTGTTGTGTGAAATATAACTTTTGACAAAATAGTCTCTCTCTCTTTCATATCTTCTTCTCTCTCCTTGGTTACAAAATGAAGTGAAATGAAATGAAATGAATACATGTCTTTAAACCTTTTCTATCGAATGCAAATGTTAATTATTATAATATGTAAATGCGAAACTGAAAAACATTAATTATGCTTGATTAGGGTGGATGCCATGCCAACGATTTATCGCTGATTTTTTGCAGGATGCAAGTAAGGTGGTGAAAATGGTATGGTTGTAATTCACTATGTGTTATTTTATTTTATATTTGAAATAATATAAATGTAGCATTTCAACCATTTTTTTGTAATGTATTGAAATACTTATTGATGAATTTGGTAGTATGTGTATGTTTCCAATTTTAGAGGTACTTGGGAAATATTTATTTAATCATGGATTTTATTTTGATCCCAAAATTTGTATGGTTAAAGTTTTTTAGAATATATAGGGTAAAAGGAGGGTTTTAGAAGGTCCCACAACCTTAAACAATAGAGCCCATCAGGCCAGATTTAGCAATAATAGTAGCAAAGCAAAAATACCCGAGAAGATTCCAAAAAAGGAGGACGAAAAAAAAAACAGAGATAAAGAAGAGATACATCATATGAGATTTTTCAGCTCAGAAACTACTTTTTTTTCTCTAGGAGAGCCTGAGTCGGTAGCAAGATGTTCAGCCAGTTTGATAAGCTCCGAGTAGTCATCAGCAATGGAAGTCCTGGTGGATTCCGTGAAATCCTCCCAAGCTTTCAGAGCCTTGAATGCACGCTGGAGCTTGCTTAAAATAGAGGAAACCATGCCAGCTCTGCGATTATCTCTTTTAGTGTCAGCAGACTCAGGTTCAGTAGGTTTCGAGTCCATAATAGGTGAGGAATGAGAAGTGTCAGCAGCAAGAACTTTTTCGTCGAAGAGAGCATTATTTCCTGCAGACTGGGAGATGGGATCCACCACCGGTTGATTGATATCTAACTGCTCCGAGTCTGGGGAGTCAGGGTACAACTGAGCCAAGCCCAAGAGATCGGCAACCCGAGAGTAATCAGGGCTGGAAACAGGGGAAGAAGCGTGACCACTGGCTTCAGTGCCTTCCAAGAATAAGCAAGAGAGGGGTGTGGGGAAAGAAGGGGTGGCAGGGGGAATAGAGGCAACGCGGGGGGACTCACAATAGCCACATCAGAGTCTAAACTAGAGGAGAGAAGAAAAAAATGATGACGCTGAGAGGAGTGGAGGGAGGAGGAGGAGGGGCGAGGGGAAGGCGAGGGGGAGCAACGGCGGTGACCCAATTTGGGGGGGAAGTGAAGAAGGTCGAAGTGAGAAGCAGAGACAGAGAAGAGCAGGTATAGCGAACCCTGGTGAAGAATGACACCTTCACCCTCACGAGCTAACTGAACCGAGTGTTCTAAGGACTGAAACAAAAAGGCCACCAGATTGATTTTCTTCCCCCATCGAAGATGAGAGAGGATGAATAGGTGGGGACCAAAAACAAGCCGATATCTACCGTCGATGGTAAAAATACCGCATAATGACCGCCGCCACTCTATCCCAGGGAGAAGGAAGGGAGTCCCGAGTATAACCAGAGAGGTATTTAACCGGTCTGTCACCACGGGCGTTAAATTCCTGAATTTCCACATGCAGCGAACCCTTGTAGTAGATGTCACCTGCAACAGGAAGGCCTGTGGCATCAGCAATGGCATTCGTACAGATGGTAAAGCGAGTGTTGTCGATTTGAACCCGACCCTTCACCCAGGAAGCCGTGACCGCATACAAAACCAGCACAAAATAGCCCGCCATTTTCTCCAGGAAGGTGGCAATTCCATTTTCCAGCAATATATTCCACACCTCCCCATCATTCTTAATCTAATAACAGTTATCAGGCTCAAGATGCTTCAATTGACCCCCCATGGTATGAATGTTGGAATAGTTGCAGAAGTGAGAGCAAAAGTGGACATTTAACAGCTTAGACAGGTCGAGGAAGCCATCGGCCAAGTTATCATTGTCCTCCTGCCACCTCCTCAGATGATTAATGTGAAGATAATGCCCATTCGTGCGGAGATCCCCCACATCAATACAAAGCACCTTAATCAATTGTCCCTCGTTAAGAGTCAAATCACTTAACTTCATCATAAATTCTGCCACCCTTTGAGAGGGACATAGCGAGTTTTCCGAAACTCGAGTCAGCCCTCCATTCCACCAGTCAGCAATGGGGTATATCATTTTGAGTGATTTGGCAGAGATCATACAGGAATTTGTCTGTCAAAATTTGTTGATTCTCGATGAGAACACCAATATTAGCAAGGAGGTCTGCCACTTTATTTCCCTCCCGGAGGACATGCTAGAACTGGATTTACAGGAAAGATATTTGAATAATTTTGATATCAGCAATGATGTTCCTTATCGACCAATGACTAGAATCATTAGAATACATGAGTTTGATGATGTTGAGGGAGTCACTTTTAACTTGAAGGGGATCATCACCAAATTTGATAGCCATCTCAAGGCCTTTGAGGACTGCCAAGGCTTCCGCACGATGGTTGGAACCAAAATTGAAGTTGTGAGCAGAGGTAGCAACAATATATCCTGAAGAACAACGAAGAATGGCTCCTCCTCCAGACTTACTAGGATTGCCTTTCGAAGCTCCATCCATGTTTAGTTTTTTCCAGCCCCTTGGAGGGGGAAGCCAGCAGACTAAATTCCAAGTAGTGTAAGTGCCTTTACATTGAATGGACAATAACTTCTGCCACTCCTGGGAGTTACAGATTTGGATTTTTTGCTGATATTTGGTCCACATGGTCAGGTTGATATTTTCTTGAAGAGCCAGAGCAATCTGAGAAGCCACCTGATGAGGATCAAGACTTTTTTCTTTGAAGATTCTTCTGTTTCTTTCTTTCCAGATGCCCCATAATCCATGCGAGAGGAGGAGTTTCCAAGCCAAATTCAGAATCAGATGAGTAAAAGGAGAACTCCATTGAGAGAGGGTGTCTTGAATGGATTCTGGGAAGGTCCAATACACTCCCAACCTCGATAAAAGCCACTACCAAATAACTTGTGAAAAATAATAATGGATCAAAAGATGTGTAGAGGACTCCGCCTCTTTAGCACATAACACACATATAGTGGGGAGAGAGAAACCCCTTCTTGTCAGATTCTCCCCAGAGAGGAAAGCATTCTTAGAAAAGAGCCAAGAGAAAAAACCAATTTTGAGAGTGATCTCATTAGGCCAGACATTGGAAAGGGGGGGGGGGGGCAGATAATCTCTTGTTATGCACATTTAATGACATTAAGAATAAAAGAAATTTCTTCACCGGGAGATGCAAAATTGTGAAATGCAAAAATACGGGATCTTAACCGAGAAAGAACACAGATCACTTGTGGTTCATGTATAGGGCCAAATAATTCTTGTCCTTATTTTGGGAGAAAGGGATGTAGATGGAAGAGAGCACCATACTTTGATGACTTTTTACAAATAAAATAACTCCTTTTGTTACAGAAAAAATCCTAATAATGAGACTACTAATGCAGATCGCTAAGGACCATATCATCCCAAGCCTTGAATATCAAGATTTGAGGGAATTAGGATTAAGGTCACTATCTTCCAATAGCCCGAAGCTAATCTTCCTTGCTTATTAATGATGCTGAATTAAACATCTTAATAGTGTTACCCAAATGCAGGATTATGAATTTCCTTGAGGTTCTTCCCCGATCCAAAAATCCCTTTGAGAAAACAATAATATAACCATTCCCATATATCCATATAGTGCCAGCTATAATGATGGGGATATAGCTAATAATATAATTCCATATGGCAGAGCCTCTAAATTGGGAATTTAACATAGTTGTTGATCATTAGATATTTATATATTTGTGTGTGTGCAAGTATATATTATATATTAGAGAAAAATAGGTAATATTATTAATATGAGTCATAAAACAACTCATTATTAATAATATAGGATATTGTATTAGTTGTGAGTTTGTTGAATAAACAACTCATGTAGATTATTGTGTGTGGAGATATTGGTGGGATATATGAGAGATAGTGGTTATCATAGGAGAGATTCTCTAAGCAGATTAGTGGGATAATATTGGTAAGCCTCATCTCCTTGTTTATAGGAAATGGAAAGGCTAAGATCTCCTCATTAATTGCCTATTATTCAATCAATAATATAGTGTGTTTATTATATTTTTGCTTCTTATGTTATTATCTTCATTCAACATTGTCTCTTATTGATTTGTGCAATTATATAATGTAATTGTTGCTTATTTATAATAGATAAGCTATCAGGAGGGCCCATCATCTGGTATCAGAGCAGGCTAGGGAAATTTATGAGATTCACTGCAGGACAAGCAGCCTCTAAGATGCAGATATGAGAGTTTTGAAGCTTTCATTCCCATTTTCGAATTCTGATCTGTGGTGTTTTTCTCAAAAACCCAGATTCGAAATTTTCTGAATTTTTTGGGGTTGTTACTTTGTATTATTTAAAACATTCCAGAAACAAGAAAAATCGTGGAAACAATTCAGACGGTTTCTAATTATTCTGCTTAGTGACTATTTCTAGCAATTAAAATCTGATATTTTATTATTTTGGATAAATATAAAGCTGATTATTATTGTACGGGTGCATTATCGGTTGAAGTTAGAATGTAAAATGAAAAGATTTTTGAGTTAACATCATCGCGATGGAGGCCGGAGGCAACGGAGGAAGGAGGTTGATCCAGCGACCTCCCGTCAGGCACCATCGAAGGCCGCGGGAATCCAAGTATTTCAGTTGTGTGTTTCATTGTTTGTAATAAGAACAGATGGTTCAGAATTGTATTTCCTTTTATAAATCCTAAAATATGTGGAGAAAGATAAAAGCACAAGAAAAAGCTTGTTTTTCTTGAAGAATGAACAGAGGTTCAGAGCAGGGGCTGGACAGAGGTCCGTTATTGTCGAACAGGGGTTTGTATTTGTTGAAAAGAGGTTCAACTTGCCAAGATCATGAGCATGCAGAGGCAGGCAAGCTGTAGCAGACGCTCTACATTGTTCACATTAGGGGAGTTCGAATGTTAACAATAGGGGAGTGAATGTTAGGAATATTAGATATTGTGAACATTAGATATTTATATATTTGTGTGTGTGCAAATATATATTATATATTAGTGTGAGAAAAATAAAAGATTGTAATATTATTAATATGATCATAAAACAACTCATTATTAATAATATAGCAATGTAGATTAGTGTGTGGAGATATTGGTGGGATATATGAGAGAATAGTGGTGAGTGATCATAGATTCTGTTTTGGGATTATTGCCAATCCTTCTCCTTGTCTTATGGAAATGGAAAGGCTATATATTGTAAGCTCTCTCATCATGTATTGCTTCATATTATTCAATCAATAATATAGATTATATTTTTGCTCTTATTTTGTGCTTATGTTATTATCTTCATTCTGCGTCTCTTATTGGGCAATTATATAATGAATTGTTGCTTATTTATAATAGATAAGCTATCAATTTCACATGGCAACCATAGACATGTATGCCATGATAAAGATATTCAACAATATTTCTCTGAGTCCATGTGATAAAGGAAATGCTGCTCTTGTTGAAGTTGACAGTTTGCTGAGAAGCTGATTGGTATAGAGAGAGGATATCCATAATAGCCCAGGCTTCAATAACAGAAGCTAAACTCAGCATCAAAGTGTCATCAGCGAACTGGCTATGAGTGGCAGAAGGACAATTTGAGGTGATTTTCATACCAGAAATGATAGATTGACTTATAGTCACTTCCAGAGCTCTGCTAAGGGAGTCCACCATTAGGAAAAAAAGAAAAGGTGACAGGGGATCCCCTTGCCTGATACCTCCGCTATTTTTGAAGAAGCCCACATGAATGCCATTGATAAGAATAGAGAAGCAAGGGGTTGAGATACAAGAGAAGACCCAGCTACACCACTTTATGTCGAAACCAAATTTTTCTAGGACCTTAATTAAGAAAGGCCAGCTGACTCTGTCAAAATCTTTTTGCATATCCAATTTTAAGATCATTCCTGGGGACTTTGCAAGAAGGGCCGAGTGAATGGCTTCATGAACTATAATTATACCACCTTAGATGAGTCGACCTTTAATGAAGTCGTTCTAATTGTGAGAGATGAGATCATGCATTAAAGGTTTAAGTCTGGAGGCCAACATCTTAGTGATAATCTTGTAGGACGTGTTACATAAACTTATTGGCCTAAAATTGGACACATCTTTAGAGCTATGCACTTTTGGGGCAAGTGCAACGAAAGTGGTATTCCATTCCTTAAGTAGATTGTTGTTCACCTGAAATTCATTTACTACTTGGAAGAGGTCCTACTTGATGATTTCCCAAAAAACTTGGAAGAAGGCGGCAGGAAAAGCCATCCGGACCCAGAGCTTTGTCCCTCTTCATTGCAAAAACTACTTTGTGAATTTCCTCCATAGGAAAAAGGCTTGATCAGATTGTTGTTCATCTCAGGTGACACCAGATGCGGAATATGTTGGAGCATTTCATTCATTGATTGTTCCGGAGGGGGGCAGTTCAGCCTGGAGAAGATTAGAATAGAAGGAGATAAGCTCATTGGATATATCAGTCTCAGCAGTTAGTTGTATGGTTAAAGTTGAATATATATGTTTATTGAAATATAAGTTAATACCTTGTAGTGCACTTCCATTGGATAATTGTTGATTAAATAGTTGGTGTTGTGTTCCTTGCCTTGAAAATGTAATAAAGAAATCCAAGCGAAACAATCAACCATAGTTCAAATTTAGTTCATAACTAACATGCTCGTTTTAATCCCTTAGCATAGAAAACTGAGTCCTTCTAATGAAACTTTACACTCGATGGAACCTCCTAGTTTAGGTAAATAAGATCCCAAGAATGGGTTTATCGTCTTAGTTAGTATGTTTAGTGACATCATCATAAACCTGACAAATAGGAGCGACATAGTTAAAATTTATCTGGAGTAAGTAGAACTAACTCTTTGTTCTTATCCTAGTTGACTGCCTTGTCTTCCAAAGTTAGATTTAGAATTAAAATTATTCTTCAAGTTAATTTATTGTGGGATCTAGATGACATCATGGAGCTAGTTAAATAGATGTTCTATCACTTAAAATCTTGTTAATGACCTGTTTAGACCTCCTCAGCTAAATTTCTTACCTTTGACGAGTGAAAATATAACGCCTTGATCTTTTATGGAGGGTTTATAGGGTAAATATTATTTTGAACCTTAATCTATTCTATAATACGGCGTAAATCATGAGTGAACAATTGAAATCAAATTAAACCTTACTAGATTAGGAGGTTAACGTGTGGGTAGAAAATTATAAGTAACTCTTTGCAAATGAAATTGATTAGAAATATGTTGACTTTAGAGAACCCACAAAACTAAAATATTATCCCGTAATCTCTTGTTATGCCCTTTAATGACATTAAGAATAAAAGAAATTTCACATGCAAAATTGTGAAATGCAAAAATATGGGATCTTACCTTGGACACAAAATCACTTGTGGTTCATGTATAGTTTATAATTCTTCCAATCATGTACCTCTTCAAGATGTTAGACAATACTTATGTAACTCCTTTTGTTACAAAAAAATCCTAATAATGAGACCATAGTGCGATGTAAGACCATATCATATAAGATGAAAAAAATATTTGAGGTTAGGATTAATGTCACACTTGGAGTCCTTATAACTTAATTAAACATTTTTATGTGTTACAAAGAATATGAATTTCCTTGGTGTGATCAAACTTCAAGAAAACAAAAAATATATATATATAAATCTAAATGAAATTTAACAAGTTGTTGATCTATAATAACAATGATAGGGAAATAACTATATTGTGATCGAAGATTGTTATTGGGGAAAAAAACTACCTTATATCTAAATCTCCCTTAATCCTAATATTTCTTCTTGACATCACTTTAAATTCACTTGTGTAGCAAGGGTAAATTTCAAATATTGAATATGTGTGTGAGAAGAATGTTCTTATCATAAGAACAAGAGAATTAAGTGCTTTATATGCAATTTGAATTATGCCTAATAATTATGTAAGTTATGGAAGTTTTCGTAAAGGATAAAAATCTAACTTAAAATCGTTGAACTATAAATTAAATGTGGAATGAACTTAAGAATATGTAGGTGGAAAAAAGGAGAAAATTATCCTTGCACAATAATTTTCTTGGAATGTTAATCGTAACTAAGATGCAATTAAAGAAATGATGTGTTTTGGGTTTGCCAATCCTTGAGTTCTTGTCTTATGGTTGGGTTATTGCTAAGATTCGTTCATTGGGGAAAGTGTGGCATAGACATGTATATGATATTTTCATGTGTCCATGTGATTCGATGAATTATGTAAGTGGCATATGTGTTGTTGAGTTTTCCTTACTTAGAACCTTTGTGGCGTTGTGTAGTGAGCAATGTAGGTAAAAAAAAAATTATCCTTGTATTTTATTGTTGTATTTGTGTGTGTAAAATGTGGGCATTACATCAATATAACATTCACATCATGAAAATAAACATATATTGATCTTTCTAACATCACTATCTAATGCATCATAATAAAAAACTAAACATCATAATGTCAATAGTCTAAATATCAGTGAAATCTATCATCTACTGATCAATGTATCATAATCAAAATGCCTAAATATCAGTCTAATAGTATCAATATCAAGATGAAACACTGTCGAAGAGGAGTGGGCACTATATTCTCCTCCCCTTAGACTCGAATTCCTCTTAGAAGTCGCTAGAATAGCTATGGAATCCGAGCTTGCAAAATAGTGGCATCCTCCCAAGTCGTGGCAGTCTCGTCATATGTATCTCACTAGACATGTACCTGGTCAATTCCATAGCCTCAAAGGCCCAAGGTCCTATGTTCTATGATTCACACAGGCTCCACTGATACCTTCCCCTAATCCTGCACCTGTAATGCAGTCTAATCCAAAACATGAGAAGGATATATAATATATCTCTTAAGTACATATATATGAAATACATCGTACTCATAAGAAAAGTTGGGTTGCAATGCTAGATGATAGGCCAAAGGACTGATACACTCCAAGAGCTTAAAGGAACCCAAAAATATAGGATCTAACTTCAAGCCTTTTCTGTAACGGATAGGACTCTGATGAGGCCCACCACAAAGAAACACCTTCCTGTCCACCTCAAAATTACAATCTTTCCTCCTCATATATGTATACTTCTTATTCATATCCTGAGCCTTCTAAAGCCTCTGATGAATTAAGAAAACCTGCTTATCCTGATCGTATACCAAATCTAGCCCAAGAGAAAACCTATCTTCCAATCTATCCTAACTCAAGGTTGTCCTGCACTCTCTGCCATACAATGCCTTAAAAAGATCCATGTCAATCAAACTCTTAAAACTATTGTTATAGGAAAAATCCACCAAATATATGTACTCCTCCCACCTAGACTGATGGTCCATCACATACATCCACAACATATCCTCTAAGAACTAATTTACCCACTCTATCTATCCATCTATCTCTATATGATCCTTCCTGTACTGAAGTTGATAATCGTACCAAGACCTTGCTGCATGGTAGTCTAGAAGTGAGAGGTGTATAAGGGATCATGGTCATAAATGATCTTATGAAAAAATCATGTAGTCTAACAATCTCATCAAGATATACTTACACTACTGCATTAGTTTTATAGGTTGTCTTCACTAGAGAAAAATGAGCCACTTTCATCAATTTATCCATTGTGACCATGATGGTGTCATGGTGATATCTCCACATCGTTAGCCCTAGGATGAAATCCATGGAAATGGTATCCCATTTCCACTCCGGTATGGCATGTGGGTAGAGAAGGCCAGCTGGATGCTGATGCTTAGCCTTGAAAATCTGACACTCTAAACAACGTGACATAAACTGAGCTACATATCTCCGAAGATCTCTCTATTGGTATAGCTATCTCAAGGTGGCATGCATCTTCTTCACCCCTAACTAGGCTAAATAAGGTGTACGATGAGCCTCTACCAAGATATCTTGTCTACAACCCCCATCTATAGGAACATATATCTGACCTCTATATCTAATAAGACCAGCTACCTCTAATGAGAACTCATCAAAATTCCCTTCAAGGGGTATCTTGGACTCAATCTCTAATCTGGTTGCAAGGTAGAAGCTATCGTGAGGAAGATGCTACAAAATTATGCTTCGTAAATCCATACCCATTGAAGTAGCCATAAAAAATGTCTTCATTTACTTAGGGCATCTGCAACCATATTCTTTGTCCCCTTAACATGCTCTATTTCCATGTCATACTCACAAAGAAACTCCATCCAACACCGCTGATGAGTGTTGAGATTAGGGTGCATGAAGAGGTGGAAATGACTGGAGTGATAAGTCTTGAGTATAAATCTCTAGCCAAGAAGGAAGTGTCATGATCGAAATAAGGCATGAAAAATTGTTGTAAGCTAAAGTTCATGAGTTAGATAATTGAGCACATAATTCTTGAGTTTACGAGACTCAAAAGCTACAATACAACCCTCCTACATCAACACACCTCCTAATTCTACCAAAGAAGCATATTTTAAAATGAAGAACTCACTTTAAAGGTCTGGCACTGTAAGAATAGTTGTTGTCATAAGGAATTCCTTCAGTTTCCTTAAGGCATTCTCACATTTATCTTACCAAACAAACTTCTTCCCTTTCCGCTGAAGGGAAGTGATGGGGTGCGCAACCTGAGAGAAGTCCTAAACAAATATCCTATAGTATCATGCCAACCCCATGAAACTACACACCTTGGTTAGAATGGTTGGTGTTGGACAATCCATAATGGCTCTAATATTGAAATCATCGACTGTGATACCTTCCCTAGAAATGATGTGACCAAAATAATGCACCCTTGACGTAAAGAACACACACTTATCCAGCTTCCCATAAAGTTACTACTCATGAAGACATTGCAAAACCTAACGAAGGTGCTCCTCGTGATCCTCATGTGTGTGAGAATAGATCAAAATTTCATCAAGGAACACGAGCACAAAACAATTTGAAAATTTCCTCAACACCCCGTTCATTAAACTCATGAACACTGCATGGGCATTCATCAAACCGAATGGCATTGTCGTAAAATCATAGTGGCTATATCCCATGCAGAAAGTTGACTTGTGGACATATGTCTTAGCTGATGGTATCCTGACTTAAGATCAATCTTAGAAAGCATTGTGGCCCCCTTCATCTAATCAAACAGATCGTCAATAAGAGGAAGGGGTTAACGATTCTTGATCGTTACTTTTTTCAGCTGACGATACTCCACACACAACTACAAGGATTTGTTCTTCTTCACAAAAATCACTGATGCACCCCAAGGTGATACACTAGGATGGATTATCCATTTCTAAAGAAGGCTGTCAGGCTGGAACTTGAGCTCATATAGCTTAGATGTTGTAATCCTATAAGGAGCACGTGAGATAGGCTCCACTCCTGGAACCAAGTCAATGTGAAAATCTATCTTCTGCATGGGAGGCATACCTAAAGCTCACTAGGAAACACATCTAAGAACTCATACAAAATGGGGTGATCATTGAGTGAAGTTTCACTAAGCCCATCCTCTGACCTATCACTAACTGTAATATCATACAAATGATAAGCCCATTACGCACACTGCTTTAGCCACATAGCAGAAATGGTGCAAATAAATATTGATCTCCTGACCTCCAACTATCAGTTAATCCACACCCAAATCATCTGCACAAGATATAATATTATTGAAGAAATCAAATATGCCTCTGTGTGCAGATAACCAATCCATGCCCAAGATAACTTCATAAGAATGCAAGGGAAGGATACAAAGATCCAAAGTCATGGTAAAGGGTCCTAGGTCCACTACACACTCCTTGACTAAGGAGTCAACTGAGATCTTAGCTTTAGAAGCCATCTCGATGTCCCAACTAAGACCGTGCCTAACTACCACCATCCCACAACACTCTACTAAATATGGAGAAATTAAAGAATTTGATGAGCCCGAGTCAAATAAAATAGGGATATAAATACCACCAATGATATATGTGGTCTCTATCACCATGCTGTAGTGTTCTTCTTGGCGGTTCTCGATTTCTGTATATATCATTTGGATCCTATCCATGTCCCCAATAGTAGGCTCAGAATAGGTGCCTTACCCTAATTAACAGGTTTCTAAGGGCTCTCTCCCCAATGAATTTCCATGTACGTCACATCCATAAAAAGTACATGGCCCTCTCCACTATGTAGATATTCCTCCAAGTGGCTCAGTAGTATGTGTTAAAGGACCTGATGACCCTATCATAGAGCTCTTTGAGTGTTACGGTGGATGTGTTGTAGTTGATTGTGCTCAAGGTGGAGCATGTGTCATTTATGGTCCCCTAGCTAGAGGTCCCATACTATGCCCTCTCTGAGCATTATCACATTGTGGAGGTTGGAAGGGCTGTCGATTCTACTGTTGTTGTTACTGCTAAGGAAGTGGAGGAGGCTCGGAAGGAAGACTTTTTTTAAGTGTGTCCACCAAGAGAAGGAGTAGTTTATCACCTCAATCTATTGTCGTGCATTTGTTGTATGCGTCTCCTCACTCTGTCACGTGCCTACTAAGTCTTCCCCCTTATTTCCTCTACATTATAGGCCTTCTCCATGGCCCTATGATAATTTCTATGGGTAATGAATGCACCATAGCCCATCCAAGTCCAAGTTCAGGCCCCTAATGAACTTGTGAACTTGAACCTTCCCATCATGCATGTAGTCTACATATTGAAGTAGATATAGAAACCGTCCCTCATACACTACTACCGTCATGGAGGCTAGTCACAAATCATGGAACTCACTGATCTGTTGCTGAATGAATCCCTTAGAGATATATATTTTCCTAAAATGATCCTCAAAGAGCACCCAAGTGATTGTCTCAGAATCTACATGGAGCTTATGATCCTTGGTCCTCCACCATATTCGTGCTCCATCTCTCAGAAGATAGATGAAAACATGAGATTTCGTGTTGCTAAAATAAGGGCATAGCTTGAAGGATCCTAGACATGTCTCTATGCATTGTAGCTCGATCCATGATCTCCCTAAGAGGTAAATCATGTCTAAGTAAATCAACATGTGATTTCTCTACCCTATCCTCTGTCATGTGATGCGAAGGCACATGAGTCTCCACTTATGGATCTTTGTCCTTCTTGCTAGGTCGCCCTCCTAAAGATTGTCCATGTATAACAACATTAACCTCCTTTAGCGTCTATAACATCTGAGGTAGAATAGTTGTTACTACCTAATCTGGGGTGGTGGTAGGTCTGGGTTAATGTGTAGGGACCCCTCATCTGGTTCGTGCTTCCTACACAGACCAAGGCAAGAGTTAGTTTATAATCAATTATGATTTTATTTTCTATTTTCTAAATTTTCTATGTTTCAAAACATCATGCAGAGTTGTGTGTACAAGGCTTAAAGATGCGCTACGTTTATTTGGTATTGTTTCATGCTTTTTAGGTGTTCCCAGGGTTCCAAGCATTGAACCCATGGCTCTGATACCATATGTAATGCCCACAAAATTTCAAACATGAAACCCAAAGTCAAATAAAGTTTATAATAGAAAAATTATGGAATAATTTTTTTTGTTAAAGGAAGAATGCAACATTTAGCTAATTCCCTAGGTTAATAAATGATCATCACAAAATTAATTAAATTATAATATTTAAATAAAAGAATTGATTTAATCTATGGTTAGGTTTAAACTATTTCATTCAATTAATTGTAAATTAATTTAATACGGCGGTTCCTAACGTCAAGCAATAATTAAAATTAAAGTCCAAGTCTAAAAGTTTTTCCATTTCCACAAACTATTTAATTCAAATCTAAAATATCAATGTAATACATACTATTAAGGGAAATAGTTTACTAAAAAATCAATGAAAAGAAAAAGCAATAATTTAATTAGTTTTCAAACCACACAAGTAGCCCCATTCAATAGACCCATGTGATCAAATGATTATCTCACCTACTTTCACCTAACATTTGTAGGAGACATTTTGGGCCATTGAATGAGTCCAATGTAGGCCATTAGATGAAGGGATTTAAAATAAACCATAAAATCTCTAAGGAAGGCTTTTATTAATTTCTTTCACTCATTTATTTATTTTGGTTTTGCTAGGTTAAGGGGGGGATTAAGAGGAGGAAGCCATGGATGAGAAGGATCAAGCTTGGGATGGATATACACAACCCCACCTTGATTTTATTTTTCTTTTCTTTTTCTTTTCTATTCTGACCCTATTCTAGGGTTTAGTTGTAAATCTCATTATTTGTTGAAAGTTTTACTCAAAGGAAATACCAATTTGGGTATATTACATTTTCCCGAAAAGATCTAGTTTTGTTTTGCATTATAACATTATTTTATTTCTATAAGTATATGCATTTGTGTATATGTTTCCAAAAAAAAACAAAGTGTGTGTGTGTGTGTGTGTGTGTGTGTGTGTGTGTGTGTGTGTGTGTGTGTGTGTGTAATAACTTATATTGTATTATTATGGGTTTTTCTTATTTAATAAATTTGTGTGTATACATATATGTACATATACACACACAAAAGTGTGTGTGTGTGTGTGTGTGTGTGTGTGTGTGTGTGTGTGTGTGTGTGTGTGTGTGTGTGTAAGTGTGCGTGCGTGTGTGTGTGTGTGTGTCTATATTTATGTATGTACATCTTGCTACTATGGTCCCACATTTTTCATTCACATATTTCATAATTTTTTGTTGCTTTTCATATTATTCTACGTATTTGACATGTAAAAACTCTTTTACATCTTTCCATTTATGTGTTCTGACTATGATGCCATCCTTTTTGATTTTGGGAAATGTATATTTTCCCACAATGCTTTTCAATTATGTCCAATTTTAGCTATATCGTGTGATCCTTCCCATGTTTCCAACCACATATTTTGCATCAACATTGTGTTGGAACATCATTACCATTTTCAGTGTACACAAGTTGAATAACTGGATATTTTTAAGCCCATTCGAATTAGAATTTCCTTCCAATTGTCCAATTTTTCCTCTTTCTTTTGAAATTTTTTATTTTTTTCTTGGGGTTCAAATTCTGCATCTAGGCTCTCAACAGGAATATCCTGATTCTCATGTCTCATTTTTTTCTCAAAATAGACCTTGGAGTAGAAGCTTCCTTTGCTGGTGTATCATGAGAATTCGATTAATTTTCTTTTACTTCCATGTCATCAACAGACATAATTTTTTCCTCAACATATAATGGATCATCCATATCTTTAAATTGATTATTTTGTGAAGGAATTTCTAAATCATCTGCATATAATTCTATAAAATTGTTACAAATATAATATTAATTTTTATATATAGTTAAATGTTTACACAGTAAAAATAGTTCCAAGAGTAGTATGAAAAACATAATTATTAAATATAGTAAGATTAAATAACTTGTAAATAACACATGCCACATAAACGATATTTTTCAGCTCATGTAGAAACCCCCTTCATTTTTAGTGATTTTCCAAAATAACCAAGCAAAGTATTTGCACCCTTTTTTGAACTGGTTGAATCAGTAACCTTCTTACCCTGATTTCTAGTATCCATGACTACTTAGGGAAGGTTATTATGTTTGAAGGCTCTGAGATCAGATGGTTTAGGGTTAGATGGTAGTGGTTGGATGGTAAAGGGTTGAAAGGAAAATGCTTAGACGACTCTGTAGTTGGAAGACTAAGGGGTTGGAATGCTCACGGCTGAGAGGCCAGACCATTGAGGGGTTGGACGGTTGATGGGTTGGATGGATGAAGGATTTTACAGATCAAGGTTTGATGGCTTAGGGTTGGATGACTCACGGTTAGATTTCTCAGGGTTGGATGGCTAAGGGGTTGGATGAGTTAGACTTAGGGGTTGGACAGCTCAAGGTTGGACGACTTAGGTATTGACAGCTAAGGGTCTGATGACTATGGTGTTGGACGGCTCAAGGTTGGATGGCTAAGGGGTTAGACGAGCTAGGGGTTGGAATTTTAAGGGTTGGATGGTCAAGGGCTAGACGGCTCAAGGTTGGGTGGCTTAGGGGTTGGATGGCATAGGTTTGGATGAATTTGAGTTGGATGGATGATAAGTTTTTTATGTTTACTTCGATGAATATGTGCATGAAATTATTCGAAATGGTGGGGAATTATATTCATAATATCTTATATATGTGTAAAATCTAGGTGTAATGAATAGTATAAGGGATATGTCAGTGGAATTTATTGGTGAATAACTCAGTTATGAATCACAAAATATTCACCAATTTGAAATTCCATAACTCTTAATTTTCGCGAGATTACGAAAATTCACCACTAAAACTTTCCTTGGTGATAATGTCCCATCAAAACAAAAAATAATAAATAATGTCTCTATCATCATGATAGTCTAGATACAATGATTCATTATTGACCAAAATTAGAATAATAAAAAATATGGGAACTACAGTAGCCAACATCAACATCATAAAAGATGTATTAATATTACACAATCCACATGTATTACTTGAAAATTTCATTTACATATCATATCAAAAAATATATAATATATTAATAATGATAATTTATGATAGTACTATGCAATGAACCAATTTCACCTACTTATGTAGGATATGGCCCCAAATTTACATGGCCAATGGGTAAGCAAAGAGTTCCATTCATGTATAGAAGCAATGCATAGTCTTTTTTGTCCTACATCATGCACATACACATCATAAAACATGCGTGTACACATTATAAAATCTTATCTATCAAAAAATTGTGATAAAAAAACATATGAAATGTAACCAAGCTAATAAATCAACCCATGTTTTCTCATGATTTTGTATTTATGAATTATTTGAATGTTTTCAAATTATTAACATATTTAGATTTTTTTTTGCATTTTGAGAATATTGTAATTATTTAATGGATTTAGAAATGATTGTAACAAGGGTTACCCTATGGTATTATCTAGAGGATAAGGAGAGTAACCATCTAGGATCATAGAATACTTACGTGGAAAATATCTTGTAGTTTTAGCATGGTTAGTGTAATACCCATTGGAATAGAAAGTGGTATTTGTGGAGAAGAAATTAAATGTAAATTACCTTCTAAGGTATGTCTCATACCATAAAATTTTTATTTTCATAAGTGTATCATTGCATCAAAAAAGGATAATAGGAATATGTTAGTGTATGTTTTTAATTTCATATTTTTGCTCTTCTTGCACATGTATTTAAATTGCATATATGTCATTGGGATAAATAAAAGAAAGTTATGCAATTTATGCTTTGGATTCCTACTCCAAAACTTTAAGGTGGTAGTTACCCTATACTTCTTCTTATTTATGTATATTATTGTAAATACAAGCTAATATTATTTTATTATTCTAGAGATATTTTATTATTCTAAATACTTCTTGTTTTTGTGCATTGTTATTTTACATGCTAATATTTTAAGTGGGTTCTTATTTTTATATTCCTTGATCTTGGATCACTTTCATATGGTATAAAAATTAATTTTGGTAGTTTAAATTATTTATTTTTTGGGTTTTAATTTTAGAATATTAAGTATTCAATCTTTCTATTATAGATCTTTTAGACTTTGACTATGTTCTTCTCTTATGTTGCTAGATTATTTGTAGAATCGTGAAACAAAGAGAATAGTCTTTTTATGAGATATTTTATATGAAAATAATCACTTGGTGTATTCTCGTGGAGTCTAGAATGTGTCAAACTATACAAATCATAATAAAATATAACATATTATGAGATAGGTCATATTTTGTTATTTCAGGGATTTTAGACAATTTATTATGGTGGCAAAGATTGATAAAAATCTTATTTTGGGGTTTTCATTGAAAAATATGAGCGTGGGGTTTTTTTTTTTTTTTATATTGAATGTCTAATATATTTTCATTTGGAAGTGGAACCAAATTATTGGTAACTCATATTTGTTGGTATGTATCTTTGAATGATGTTATATATTTGTCCTAGTGTTAAATATGTATGTAGGAAAATGTTAGTGGGTGTTATTAGTACCTAAATTTTTGTAGTGATTGTATGTGTGTACATGGTTGTGTTTCCAATGCATGTTTTCTATGTGTGACAATGTGTGATTATATTTCTATACATGGTTGTGTTTTTAGTAAATGTTTAATGTTTTCATTTATCTCACCACTAAAATTTGTAACACCTAACCCCTAATCATATGGGAGTTTAGAGCCTAGTCATGACCAAGACATGGGGTTTAAAAAAGAGAGCTTGTATTTATTTTCCTACACACTAAATTAATTTTGAATTAAAAAATAGAAGAAATTGTTGACACTATAACTTTATAAATACAACTCCTTTTGAGGATCCATTTTTTTTAAAGCACATATGTTTAAATCACTTTGCAATGGTGTAAATTTAATATTATTTTTTATTTTGCACACATTAAAAAATAAATTGCCACACTTTCGTAATATTTAAGGTTTTTTTTGGATTATTGGAGGTGGTCACTTTGTAATTTTTCATCTCTCTTGAACTTTAATTTATGTAAATATATTATATTTTATTATGGATGAAATGTAGTTCATCTTCTCACACTATATAACTATCTTGAGTGAAAAACGAAAATACAAATATTTTTTAGGAGTGAGGGTTTTCATAGATTTATTATGGATATTGAAACATAACAAACATAAAATGTAGAAAATCCTAAGTGGGTTTAAAGCTATGTGATGTGTCATATGGTCTACTATGTATGTCACTATATCCTAGCTTTCTCTTTCACATTGAATCTTTCAACATACCTAATGAGGTCTAGAGCACTTCAGAACAACTTTTTCAAAAGAAGGATGTAATGATTGATCATGAATTGGAAAATTATCTCATTAGTTTTATAGAATGATTTTTTTACACAATAAAAAACTTTGTTGATAAATTCAAGTCATTTTGGTCACATTTGAAATTGTGTAGTATAGAGGAAAAATGAACATTTGATTCTTTCTATTGTTGATAAGTTGGGTCATGAATATTTTATTTTTTCTCTACCTCCCATGATACTAGAGGTTCCCTTGGAATGAAAATTTAATTTATGGCTCAAGGTAGAAAAAAAGTGGAAAATCGTGCAACCATATGAACGACGGAATAATTCCTTATCTTCCACGAAAGTCTGCTTTGACCCAAAAAAGTTGTTCGGGGGTTGAAACTTATATGATTTTGACTACAAAGTACCCATTGAGTTGATTATCACTATTTCAATGAGATGATTCAAATTAAAATTTGAGTTATGGACTGAGGAAGTAAAAACCAACAAAGTGGAGAACTAGATGAATGGCAAAACAATTATTTTTGTTCCATAGAAGTCCTCTTTGATCCAAAAATGGAATTTGTGGGTTGAACCATATATGATTTTGAATCCAAAGGACCCACTAATGTAATTCCTACCATTTTAAATAGTTAATTAAAATTATAAATTGAGTTATGGCCTATTTCAACTTTCCACCATGAGCATGTGCCAAAGATTAGAGCTACCACATGAGACCAAAATGAATATAAACCAATATATCACATTGAATATGAGGAGATTCAAATATACTCCACTTTGACATTTGGTTAGGCTTGTAAATTTTTTCGAGGTTTTTGAACCCCCTTAAGAAACGTGGCTAGCTCCTTTAAAACATGATTTCTCCAGTGCTTTTCCCAAAAAGATTCGATTTTTTATTTAAATCTTCCTGACCTCTTGAGGCACCACAGAATATTTCTAAAATTTCTGTAATCATACTAATATTATCCTCTAAAATATATAAATGGGTTATGTCGTTACAGTTAGCTTCAAGGGGATGTTCACTTCTGACAAGAAGACCAAACAAAAATATCCTTTTTGAATCCTTTAGTGCCCACTCTTCTTCGAAACTTATCATACTTTGATTTTGATTACTATGGAATATAGACATGGACTTTATTGTGTTATTTTTGTTTACCATGATGATAGACGGTAGAGATATTCTGACTATTGATATGTTATGATTCATATTATGGTTATATGGATTCTTAGAGGAATGGATAGGCATTTTACATTGATGATGATGATGTGTTGATTAACTTGTATATATACATACATTCTGAATTTCTGTTGTATGGACTATGTTTTAGTGTTTGAACTAATCTTTTGATCTCAATGATATTGATGAAATGGTAGAATTGAGATGTTTTGAAATGATAAAAAAATGGTAGAATTTCTTAGCTTTGATGATGAATTTTTCATATGATGATGTTTATTGATGGATGTGCATGTATTTTAGTATTTATGTATTTGATGCAGTCACGAGGCTGAAGGGGGTATTTATGATTTTTACAGGTGATTATATCACTAAATATAAAAGGGGGATAGGAGACGAACCATAGTTGAATATTGGATGGATACAACGAAGGTCACAATGGCATATTTATGTACAGTTTTACCCTTATGTGTTGTTATATTTTTAGGAGGTCCCCATTGGGGGGATGACCTCAAATTGTGACCATGGACTATATGTGTTTTCCGTTTTTCCTTTTTAATATGTTGTGAGCATCTGATTTATTTTAGTAATGTGATTCAATTTATTATTGTTAGTTAATGTGCTATATTTATGCTAATTAATCTTGTTAATTAAAGTAATTTGAGATGTGACCAAGGGGTGTTTCATTTTGGTAGATTGTTCTTTATTTTATTTTGTATTTGAAAGTATTTTTATTTTTTTATGTGTTGTGTACTCAACCTTGCATGTCAAATTCAGATTTTGGATTAAGAGCCTTTTTTGGAGGTTTGTGGGACAAGTTAATTTTGAACCACACATCTTAAATTCATCTACCAACTATACCTATGGGTTAAGGGGTCAAAAATAGACCCCGTCATGTGATTTGTAAGGTAAAGGGTGACATTTATTACAATTTCTTACATTAGTTTTTAATTGTGTCCTTTAGAGGTGTGGGTAAGAGTTTGTGTGTGTAAGAGGTTTTTCATTTCCTCAACAAAAAATTTATTAAACTTCGGTTTGATGTTTGACTTAGTGATTTGGAGGTGAGGAGAAGTGATGTGCCATCCTATATGTAGCCACATCACCCTCCTCTCCTCCTTTTATATATATGCAAGTTAATTTGATTGTTTTGGGGATACTTCATTTTGTTGTGCATGATTATTTTGGATTTTTAGTTTGAGTTTCTTACTTGAGAGTCTTGTAGCTTGCTTTGATTTGGGATTGAGCTTGGAAGGAGCTTAGAGTTATGATTTTGGATCAAGTTTTTTGCAATGGCAAGGTAGTAACTTCACCCATGCAATTTATATTTATATGTGTGTGTGTGTGTGTGTAAATAAATGAATATTGCGTGTGTACATTTTTGGGTTTGGGGAGTATGGCCTTAAGTATGGTGTAGGAGAAGGTTTATGGGGAGATTTTGGAGGAGGCATAAGATTATTATTACACATTTTGGGAGCGATTTAGGTTGGGTGCCCCACCTTTTGGATAAGAAAAATCATTACTTATCTTATATGTTATATTTGAGGGAGGCATAAGAGATTTGTGGAGGCATCACCAGATTAAGGGATGCATAAGATAATTTGAGGGAGGCATAAGAGTCATGTTTTGGGTTTTTTTATTTTATTTCAAGGCTTCAAGGTGGGAACGTAATCCCATTGGGAGGCATAAGTGATTTCCCCCATAGTTCCTTGCTCCATTGGCTTAGCGATTTCAAGCCTTGTTTGGAAAATTTACATTCTATGATATTGTTGTTTTTTTTGCTTTTGTGTGTGTTGAAATATTGTTGGTAATCGTGGAAGAAGTTGAGACAAGTTGTCATTCATTGTATAAATTTCTTATTTCTCTATGGTTGGGGCCTTGGGGGCCAATGAGAAGGATAACTTCTTCTCCATATTGGATTACAGATTAGGAGAAGAGCATTGCCTACTCCCCCTTATTTTTTGTTGTGTCCCTTAAGAGAAGAAAATTATGGAGCTCAAGTTGAATATTTGGACTTAGAGTATTTTGTAGAAGTCAAAGAAGAAATCCTACATTTGTAAAAATATTCCATGTTGTTTCCACTTAGAGTGAAAGGCTTGTAATTATTGCATTTTAAAATAAAGCCTTGTAAATTCTATTTATTAAGTTACAATGTGGTAGTTGAAAGGAATAAGATTAAGTTGTATTTTTGGTTGAAAATGAATCTCTCCAAATTATAGATTTTATCCAAGTTGTACATATGTATTCTTTGGAAAGGAATGGTGTTGCTATAAAGAAAGTGTTTTTGAGTTATTTGGATTGTATTGTTGTAATATTGAAAAGGAAAAAGGAGTTATTTAAGTGTGTAGTATCTCATTTTTTTGTCCAAATAGTGTATGTGAAAAACAATGAGTTGGAGTTGATGTTAAACTAAAACTTTACACTTTATTGCAAATGAAAGGTGCAAAAAATTTAGTTTTTTAATCCAAGCAATTGAATTGGTTTCTTTTCATAGTTGTTTTCTATCTTAAAACACTTCATTGAACTATGCTCTTGATATATATATATATATATATATATATATATATATATATATATATATATATATATATATATAGACACATATATTCTTATATATACCCTTTTTTATAGCATTTTACCTTCCTTAGTGACCAATACAGTAGGCTTAACCGGCATCGGCAGACCTTGTACTGACATTGGTCACTATATAGTATTACAGTTTTATAAAATTCAACCTTCAACTTTAGTTTAATGATTTATTTCTTAGAAAACATGGCACAACATATATAACAACCTTTCTTATTTGATTTAGATTCAACTAAAGGAATATATATTGGAAAATCTTTCTAACTTCACTTATGATATTTTAAATATATCAAATGTACAATAACTAACGTCGGCTACATGTACTAGCATCAGTATTCCAGTGACCAGACACCGGTCACTGGAATCTGTATACAAACCACACTTTTAATTTTAAACTTATAAATGTTTACCTTCTGTGGAGACAAGTGAATGTCAATCCTTTAATAAACCTAAAATAATATAAGGAGGTATACGATGAATATATCTAAGGATATCTGCATTTGTATACCTCATTATTTAAAATATACCTAATTTTTCAAAACCAGATCCAGTAGTCAAATATTTTTCGATAGAAAAAGCGTACCACGACCAATCAAGAGACCACCACTGGTCACCTGTGCATAGAAAATAGTATGTTAAAAAAACATGATTTTTGGCCAAACTAGTGGATTTAAAGAAATGAAATTTGAACAAAATGTAAATCTAATGATCTACGAACATATATAGGTGTATATACATATATACACTCATGTATATATGTATATAAATGTGTATACACTTAGATCCTTGAAATGGGTTTTCCCATAAATGTAACTCAAGAAAATGACAACCATTAAGTAACTTCAACCATAATTGAGGATGAATCCTTACAATAAAATGAGCAAAAATAACTACACTCTAAGAAAGGTTATCTAGTTACCTCATAAGATCCCTATCCACTACGGGAAATGCTCTAAGAAAGCTCCAAGATTTTTGGGTCCATTTGAGATCATGGAGTGTATAAGTCCTTTAGCCTACTGTCTAGCCTTGTCTCACCCAGATTGTCTCAGGTGTATGATGAGATCAATTTTTTTATCTCTTAGTGAAATATATTCCAAATCCTTCTCATGTATTAGATTGGACCGCATTCTAGGTACTAGAACAAAGGGAAGGTGATTGTTGAGCCCGTGTGCGGTGTAAATCATAGGATGTTGGGCCTTCGAGGCTACGAGATTGATTAGGAGTGATTCTATTGGGATAGTTATGATGATACTAAAGCTACATTGGAGGCCGATACTTTGTTAGAGGCCCAATTTCCACAACTATTTTAGTGACTTTCAAGAGGAATTCATGTCTAAGGGGAGGGGGAATGTAGTGCCCACTCCTCTTCAACACTTATTATATTTTGATTTTGATTACTATGGACTATATACATGAAATTTACTATGTTATTTTTGTTTAGCATGATGATAAATGATAGATATATTCTGACTATTTATATGTTGTGATTCATATTATGGTTGAATGGATTCTTAGAGGCATAGATAGACATTTTGCATTGATGATGATGATGATATGTTTATTAGCTTATATATATATATTAGACATTTTGAATTTCTATTGTATGGACTATGTTTTGGTGTTTGAACTAATCTTGTGATCTCACTAATATTGATGAAATGGACAAATTGAGATGTTTCAAAATGATAAAAAAAAATGGTAACAATTTCTTATCTTTGATAATGAATTCGTGATATGATGTTGGTTGTTGATGGATGTGCATGTATTTTATTATTGATGTATTTTATTGTGGCCACAAGGCTGAGGGAGCTATTGTTTATTTTTATAGGAGATTATATCACATCAAAATAAAAGGGGGATAGGAGACCAACCATAGTGAAATATTGGATGGATACAACAAAGGTCACCATGGAATATTTATGTTTATTTTTATTGTTGTGTGTTGTTAGATTGTTAGGAGGTCCCCATGGAGGGGATGACCTCAAATTGTGACCATGGAATATGTGTGTTTCCACTCTTTTCCTTCTTGTTATGTTATGAGTATGTGATTTATTTTAGTAATGTGATTCACTTTATTATTGTTAGGTAATGTGTTCTATTTAAGCTAAGCAATCTTGTTAATTAAAGTAATTTGAAATGTGACCAAGGGGTATTTAATTTTGGTTTATTGTCCATTATTTTATTTTATACTTGAAAAGGATTTTTATTGGTATATAGTTTTGTCTACTCAACCTTGCATTTGAAATTTGGATTTGGCCTTAAGTGCCATTTTGGAGGTTTTTGGGACAAGTTAAGCTTGTCCCACACCTCTTAAATTAATCTATCCAACTATACCTATGGGTTAAGTTGTCAAAACAAGACCCAATTATGTCATTTTTAGGGTAAAAGGTGGTATTTATTGTGCTTTCTTACATTTGTTTTTAATTATGTCATTTAGAGGTGTGGTTAAGAGTTTGTGTGTGTAAGAGCTTTTTCATTTCCTCAACCACCAATTTATTAACCTTGGGTTTTATGTTTTACTTGGTGATTTGTAGTTGAGGAGAAGTTATGTGGCATACTACATGGAGCCACCTAGCCATCCTCTCCTCTTTTTCTATATATGCAAGTTAATTTTATGATTTCGGGGTTACTTCATTTTGTTGTGCATGGTTATTTTTTATTTATTTAGCTTGAGTTGTTTTCTTGGGAGTATTGGATTTTTCTTATATTTTAGCTTGTGCTTGGACAAAGCTTTTGAGTTTTGATTTTGGATCAAGTTTCTTGCAATGGAAAGGTAATAACTTAACCTATACAATTTATTTTTTATATATGTCTGTGTATGTAGATAAATGAATGTTGTGTGTGCATAATTTTGGGCTTGGGTAGTGTTAGTGTAAAATCACAGCACCCCCGAATTGCCTTGTTGTGAGTGGGGCATCTAGTGTGATTGCATAACATGGGACCATCCCTCAATCTGTGGCACTAGAAAAAACTTGAGATGGCCCTCCACAGAAATCCGGTTGTTACACCTAAACTACCTACCACAAGCTATTCCAATGCAGACAAAAACTAAACTATCATAATCTAACCATTCTAAGGAACCAAAGAAAAAGAGAGAGTGAAAGGAAGCCTACACTAAAGTAGTGATACACCAGCGAAGGAAAGGGTTCAGATACCTTGTTGAGGGAGGATGAAACAAGGGAGAAAGGAAGATGGGAAGGTCAGATAGAAGTGACACAAAACTAGATCCTAAGCCATGATCAAAACTCCATGAAACACAACACCCTAAACCTGTAAATGTGAAATACATGTACATGAAACAAAATATGAAAGAGAGAATGCATGGGAAAACAATAAAACAATGCAAAGGGTTGAAGAAATGCACAACAAAAACATGTTTTATTGCTCTATATGGGTGCACAAACGATTACATTTTTTGCTCAGATGACAAAAATCCACTTGCCAAGAATAGGAGAAGGTTTACAGCACAAAATGGAGTTGGGAAATAAATTTTGATAAAGTTTCCCTATGCCTAGAGTGTCTCTCCTTCTCAAATGAGAAGTGTTACAATATATATAAGTTTAAAACAATGAAACCCAGAGAGGAAAAATGAAAACGGAACCTGTTTTGAGAATTCAACCACCCACCATTAATGCCCTGCAAATACTACCTATAATGTATCAAATTTGACTCTCTATTTCTACTTTGGTGTGTTGAAGAAGGAAGAATGGTGAATCAAATAAAATCTTGGTTGTTGAAACAATTAGATCCCATATTGATGGCTTGAAATCTGTTTTCCTATTTTTAACCCACCATCACCTGTAAAAAAAAAGGTTTTTTTATGCTTCCATGGCATAGAGGAGGTTGAGATATTTCCAAAAAATTAAAAATTTGTCATTAACCAAGCTCTGGATCGAAAGATATGATGATTTGAATATTTTAATCAAATTCATGTACAAAAATGGAAAAAAACCAGTTTTGTGAAACAGATCTGTATGCATAAAATTTATTTTGGCACTTTTTTGTAAAAGTTGTCAAATTTTACAAAATCCTCCCATAGCCCCCGTAGGCCCGAAATCACTTGGGTCAAAATGTCTCCATGGGCCCAAAATTTATTTTGGCAAAAAAATCATGTTTGGGCCCACATTTTCCATTTGGGTGAAAAGTCTCTCCCAGCCCTCACGCCAACCGCATGCACTTGAGGCTTGATTCGTGGCTCCTTGGGAATCGGTGGAGGCTCAGCTCATTGTTCCACTTTACACTTTCCTCTGGCAAAAAGTTCAAATTTCCTCCGACGACCTGTTATCTCTTTTTAACTTTTACAACATGGTCACGTGTCCCTTTGCAGGCCTTAGGCTTGTTCTTCATTTGGCTTTAACATCCCCAGCGGGCTTGCAAGCCTGAAATTCATTTTGCACCCTATTTGTAATAAAGCAAAAAAGTTCCAAAACTCCGCAGACCCGCTGGCCTCGAAATTAACTTGAGAAAATTTCCCTCTTTGTCCCTACAATTCACTTTTTCCAATTTGTGAAAAGTATAAATATCTCTTTCCACCCCACCTCTCCACATTGGCAAAAATCCTTTAAATCTCCCGCCAGTCCACTTTTGGGCAAAAATACCTTCCAAGGCCCATCGGCCCGTAACTCGCAAAATATGGGGAGTTAGAAGGACTTCTTTATATTTTTGGAAAGGGGAAGAAATTTCCTATATATGACAGAGAATGTTTTCAAGAAACCTTAAGTGATTAGAATATCTAAAAAATGGATTTAAGCACTATAGGAGGGAAAATGGGTGCAGTTAACCAAAAATAAACATGAGCTTAGTTTGGATAACATGTAGATATGGCATTAAGTATGGTGTATGAGAATGTTTTTGGGGATCTTTTGGAGGGAAGAATAAGCGTATTGTTGCACATTTTGGAAGGAATTTGGGTTGGGTGGCCCACCTTTTGAGATAATAAAAATCATTACTTATCGTATATGATATATGTGACGGTGGCATAAGAGATTGTGGGAGGAATAAGAGATTGAGGTAGACATAAGAGAATTTGAGGGAGTCATAAGAGTCTTGTTTTGGGTTTTTTTTTTTTGTGTTTTGGAGGCTTCGATTTAGGCACCTAATACCATTGGGAGGCATAAGTTATTTTCCCATAGATACTTACTCCATTGGCTTAGATATTTCAAGCCTTGTTTGGAAAAGTTGCATTCTTTAATATTGTTATTTTTGTGCTTGTGTGTGTGTGGAAATATTTTTGGCATATGTGTCGTAATGAGGAAGTAGTTTTGAAATTTTGTCATTGGTTGTATCCATTTCTTATTACTCTATGGTTAGGGCTCAAGGGACAATGCGGAGGATAGCTTCTTCTCCGCATTGGATTATTGGTTGGGTAGAGAGCATTGCCTATTCCCTCTTATATTTTGTTGTGTGCTTGAAGAGAAGAAAATAGCGGAGCTCAAGTTGAAGATTTGGATTTAGAGTATTTTTTAGAAGACAAAGAAGAAATACTAAATTTGTAAAAAAAAACCATGTTGTTTCCACGTATAACGGAAGGCTTGTAATTCTTACATTTTAAAAGAAATTCATGTAAAATTCTATTTATCAAGTTACAATGTTGTAGATGAAAGGCATAAGCTTAAATTTTATTTTTGGTTGGAAACAAAACTCTCCAAATTCTGGATTTTATCCAAGTTGTAATAGGCATTCTTTATAAAGGAATGGTGTTATTATAAAGAAAGTGTTCTTCAGTTCTTTGGATTGTATTATTACAAGCTTGAAAAGGAAAAAGGATTTATTTAAGTGTGTAGTATCTCATTTTCTTCTCCTAATAGTATATGTTAAAAAGAATGAGTCATAATTGATGTTATACTCAAATTTTACACTTTATTGGAAAGGAAATGTGCTAGAAATTTAGTGTTTTAATGAAGGAAAGGAATTTGTTTCTTTTCATAGTGGTTTTCTATCTTAAAATAGTTCATTGAACTTTGTTCTTGATATTATATATATATATATATATATATATGTGTGTGTATATATAAAATGTGTGTGTGTGTGTGTGTGTGTGTGTGTGTGTGTGTGTGTGTGTGTGTGTGTGTAAATTTATACATATATTCTTATATATAACCCTTTTTATAGTGTTCTACCTTCCACAGTGACCGATACCGGTAGGCTTAACCAATGTCGAAAGACCCTATACTGTCATCGATCATTGTATGAATATTACAGTATTCTAAAATTTTACCTTCAACTTAAGTTTAACTATTTATCATTTAGAAAACATGGCATAACATCTGTAGAAACCCTTTATATCTGTTTTATATTTACCTAGATGAATATAATGGAAAATCTCGATAACCTCACTTAAGATATTTCAAATATATCAAATATATAGTAACCGATGGTGGCTACTGTACCAGCATCGACATGCTTTTGACTAGCACCGGACATTGGAATCTTTATACTAACACGACACCTTTAAACTCTAAACTTAGAAACATCTACTTTATATGTAAACTATTGAATGTAAATCATGTAATAGACTTAAAATAGTATAAGGAGGTATACAAATGAATATATATGAGGATATATGCATTTGTATACTTTATTATTTAAAATTTACCTAATTTTCTAGAATTGGTGCTGGTACTGGAGTCTGATTTTGGTAGCTAGAGCATACCATGGCCAATCAAGCGACTGCTATTGGTCACCTGTAAGTAAAAAAAAATTGTTAAAAAAACTTGATTTTTCACCAAACCAGTGGATTTAAAGAAATGAAACTTTAACAAAATATAGATGATCTACTAGCATATATATGTGTATATACATATATACACTCATGTATATATGTATATTACATGTGTATACACGTAGATCCTTGAAATATGTTTTCCCTAAATGTAACTCAAGAATAATGAGAAACATTAAACAACTTCAACTAGATTTGTGGATCAATCCTTTCCATAAAATGAATGGAAATAACTATAGTCTATAAGATCTATGCAAACAAATAAGTGATCCAAATGAGCAAGGATCTTTCCTTCCATTTCTATACTAAAATATAGAGGAAATTCTTCCATGGTTTCTATCCTACTTTCATGGTTTCCACTCCTCCAACCTATAAAATGAAAAAAAGAAAAGAGAACATATGAGGAATCTAGGAAAATAAAAAGGTTAAAACAAATTCATAAGGATGATTAAAGTTAGAATGAAAACCTAAGATCTAAGTGCCTAAAATGAATCAATCTAAGCATAGGGAATCGATCCTAAAAATTTTAGGTAAGGGTATTTTATGGGAATAGATGTTTTAATTAAATGTATATGTAATTTTTGAATTGGGGCCACTTACGGCCTTAATTTTTTAAGTTAAAATGTAACCCTCTTATTATTATTTAGTAAATAATAAAATATCATTACACTATAATAACTAAATAATGATATTGTGAATAGAATTTTTTTAATTATGGGTAAATATTTTTTTGAAAGGGACTATACCCTTGCACAACAGTGCTCAATAGAAATATTTATATCCCAAAAATCCCAATAAAAAGAAATAATTTACGAATATTAAAACCAGAAAAAGTAGTCCAGCTGCAAAAAACAGCTAATAAACAACCACTTAACAACAACATAGCTTCCCAACAGCCCACAATAGGCCAAGTTTCCAAATGTAGCAATGATAGCAATCAAAAGTACAAGAATCATACCTTGTCTGATATGGTGGGGGATTTATATTTGGTGTTTCCCTTATTTCCTATCCACCACTATACATTCCTCATTTCTTGCATCCACTGAAATCAGAAGAACAACTGTAATGGATTTGATAGGGATGTGTCCCACATGAAAGGGGGTTGAAGCATCCTTGATCACTAAATCAGCACCCTGAAGGAAAGAATCTGGAGGTAGCTTCTTTGTATTTTTCTGTGAACCATCCAGGACCGGTTGATTCAACTTATGGGGAGCGCTAGATTCCTCAACTGGATCTGAATCAATTGTAAGATGTTTGGGTAGAGAATCCTTCCACCATGCAAGTTTGGTCTTAACGTTTGGAATGTTCACAATCATCTTTAATATGACCAGTTTGAAAGCAACGCCAACATGTGAAGGCAAGTCCCACATAGTCAAGCCTCTACACCCAGAGCCGTTCACCTATCTACAGATTGATTTCTACTTATCTTTGGAGGTCTCAAGATCTACAAGGATTCGAGCATAGAAATTAAAGATAATGACTTAAGCAGATAAATTTAACCAAGAGAAAATGTTGTACGTGTGGAGTATGGATATTTATTGCCTAAAAGAATTAATCTTAAAGTAAGCAAGGAATTTATGGATGCGTTGCTAGAAGATTATAACCGTAAATAACTTTAGAAATAGATTAATAATAATTAATTACTAATCTAGGCTAGATCAACCTATTGTAATGAATAAATTATTGGTAGGAGTTACTTAAATGTACTCTAGGGTTTAACACCCTTGCAACCCTTTAAATAAAAAAAAAATCCACAATTTCCTAAGTAATTATTTAAGATTTAATGTGGTTTGCAACATCAAAAATGTGGGTGTTACAGATCCTCCAAGGGCACTATTCTTTAATATATTTTAGTAGCTTCATGAGTCAAGCCATGTACACTTCACTACATATGGAACACATTTAAAAATCATATATGCACGTTCCTTTTGACCATAGTGAGGATGACATAGTAGAAATCATGGTTGGAGGAAAGGTTTCCATTGACTCGAAAGGGCAATTTGAAGTGTGGATTTAGTTATCGTGGCCAAAAAATTTCATTTTTTATGATAACTATTTTGTATGACAAGAAATGGCTATAAAATACAAAAATATAATAATACATTATTTTAAAAGATTCTTCTATTATATATAAATTATTCACATTTAGAAAATCAAAATATCATATTATCTACTAGATATTTTACCACTATTATGGAAACTCGTAGTATATCATGATTGACATATATTGAATAGAATTAAATATCAATAATTTAATGCTTTCATAGTCTATAAAATAAGATATTTTTTTTGGATAAAATAATGTCTGATATTTTCTTATAGACATTTCATAACATTCCCCATCATCCATCATCAAGATGAGTAACTTTTCCTAATGATGGATCATGCAAAATGATATGAAATGTTGTTAAAAAAATTCGTAGATAATTTTATCCAAAAAAATATATCCAAATTACATTTAAACAAAGCTTAATTTCATCTACAATATATTTAGCTAGAATAAGTGACTTTGTGGAGCTTGTTTAAAATAGTGTATAGATGGTCACTATAAATAAGTTATGGATTATTTCATGTGCACATAAAAGCATGCTTACCCATTAGTCAATATAATTAAAACTGTATATTAGACAATACAATAGTGTATGCTAAAATATATAACCTAATAAACACCTTCAAAGCTCACATTTGTTCAAATATTCACGTTTAGATCATAAAATAAAGACAGATGGTCATAAAATATCAACTCCCCCCAAAATTAATCAGCTAATTAAGGAATTCGATAATGAAATAAGGAGAACATATGATGCTCCAATGTGTGTAATTTTTCCCCAAATTAAATATTTATGTAGGTAAAAAAACATTATCGTTCCTAAATCGATCACATTTTCTCAAATAATGGATTCTAGTAATGACATAAGGGATAATATACTAAAAATGATTAGTGTGCCCCAAGGCAGTTCGAATTGCTCAAAATAAGTTCATGCCCAGACCACTAAGTATAGATAGTTGGTGTTCCAAAATTCTCTTTATTCCACAAAATAGTACATTTTTCATAAAAATGATATTCAATTATAAAGAAATGTCCATATTATGCTTCAATATTTTTTATTCACGAAATCTACATTGTAAATCTATCATATTTCTCAAATAATGAAATTCAATCACAAAATAAGATAAATAAAGATAAAATGTGTTGTACTTCAACCTAGATATTTTTCTCAAATAATGACATTCAATCATGATATTATAATACATTCTCTCAAATATGTGTTGTTTCCCCAAACCTACATTCATTTACCAAATCAAACATAAATCATATTCTATTAAATATGATTTTCAATAATTAAGTAAAGATAAATAATGTTTAATGGTGGCTAAAAATTCAAATTTGAAACCTACTTTTGATAACTGTGATGACGTGAGCGATGCTCATTTAAATCTTAATTTGAATTCCTCTATTGGGGACAACGTGATTAATATGAGTCAAACTTCTATTGGTGGGGGAATATTGATGGAAGATGGTATGAATATTGTGGTGGATCTGAAGGATTCATCGGCTTCTGGGAATGATGGAGAAAGGTGGATGGTAGTCCAACCCAAGCATCAACATACCACTTGTAGCCTTTATTTGGGCATTATTCGAAGCTTTCTCCCCGTTGAGCTTCGTCAAGTTCTTTTGACATTGTTCTTTGGGGTTTAGACTGTGTCTGTTTTGTTTGGTTTCTTCTTTCTTGACCACTGGTAGAGGTCATCCCATTGGTTTTTCAATGCTTCATCCTTTCCTCCGTTGTGTTTCTCATGATGTATCTGTTTCTTTGTAAGACATTTGGGAGCCATATTCCCTTATTTTTACCTAATCTAATAAAAAAAGATAAATAGTGTTTATATAGGTCAAATTTACCCCAAATCTACCCACAGCTATGCTAACACACCCACTCAAACTATAGTGTGATCGTATTTTCTCAATCAATAAGAGTTGATCGTGAAATTGTAAAAAAATGATACTCAAATTTTTTAATTTTCAGCAAATATATATTAATTTACAAAATAGTGCCTAATTGTGTGCTAATTTGGAAACAACATTCAATTCAATTAAATAATAACACATGGCATTCATGTATGCCTACTTTTCCCAAATCTATATACATATATGTCATTAGTATCAACTACGCTCAATTTACGTCAATATAACTTTATTTATGTGAATGCATGTAATCAAGCCCAGTTTGATCAAATATGTTAAGTAAGGACATTGTACATAATTATTTATAGGAATATCACCTTTCTTTTCATCTATTTGATTGGACATAATAAGTTTTTAAACTTGTGTTCAAGATGCAAACCAAAGTGTCATGGGAATGTCGAATGAAACTAGTAGAAAAAAATCGATTACAATCTTGCTAGTGCCAATTTAAATTCCAAAAATATGATTCTCAGAAAAAAGAAGTCTACGTAGTTGAGTGAAAGACGCACTAATCATCTGATCACTGAATAATGAAAAGTGCAAACGGTCCATGGATTTTTTTCAATATTTTTATAACTAAATAAATGGCTTCAGCCTTCTCATGGAATATGGGAAATTTTCCTTTTCCATTATAATCCAAGTCTGAAACATTGAAGAACATTAGAATAGGGCAGCTACATCTATCATAACGTTAGGAAAATAAGATGTTTGTTAGTTTTTGTCGATGTTTGGGAGCCAATTCCCTAAGGTGTAAACAATAATCTTCAATGTAGTCTACAGTTCAAAACATCAATGACTAGCAGTTGCTCCCTTTTTGAGGGGAGCAAATATACGCCGTGGAGGATGGTGGGCAAGGCTGTTTTTTGCGATGGTTGTTTCCTTTGTTATTTTGATACATTGTTTGTAAATGCTTTTCGAGGTTTGTGAATTTTTTTTTTTTTATGATTACAGCTGAGGAGTATTAAAAATCGGACAAAAGCAGCATAAGAAGACTGTAAATGAACATACAACAGATTAGAGTAAACAAAATATGCAGAGAAGTAACATGAATAGAAAGTTACTAGTATGAAAATTTTGTGCTCGGAAATTGTAAATCATAGTTTGTGGTATTGTCATAGTCTAATGTATTTCAGAGGGGAAAACTTACATTCAAACACGATCTTCGTGTGGTCTTTTCAACTTGTGACCCTTAATACTGTTTAGTTTGTTTGGCAAAACTTTAGTTTTTGATCCTCTGTGTTTGGTGCGCTCCTCTTCTTTATAAAAATTGCAGATAGTGGAGAAGATGTTTATGAAGAGGGTGGTTCAAGGGACAGTTGTGTATCCAGCATCGAACAAAAATGATTTTGTTGAAATCGAGTTGGAACCTTTCAAGCAAACCATTTTTGCAAATGAACCACCTTGTTAGAGCTAACTACAAGCACGCAATAACATTAATTCCTAACCATTAATGAAAAGGAAAATACATCTGAGTTTCACTTTACTAAACATAGTTTTAAATCCTCGAAACTTTAATCACATAGTTTGAAAGCGATTACTACAATTTGTAGAGGCATGTGATTTGTAAGCATTTTTCAACACAATAGCTTTTTCAAACATTTGGTGTAATACATAAAGCATGTCCATATGTTTTTTTTTTTAATACCTGAGTGCATGGATGCAAGTTACATGATGAATCTGGTTGTCTTTTCTTTGTTGCCGAAAAGCATTGTGAAACGTAAAACTCTATTGTTCCAATTTGCTGGCAACATTTTCTATTTTCCATATGTCTCATATACAGTTGGTTCCAAATTTATTTGATCCTGAAAAGAATCGGTAAAAATTTGCAAATTAAATAAAGATGTAACTTATGTATTATATTGTTGATTAATTTAGTAATGTACACACAACCTTGCACAAGCGTACTGTATGCTTGATTAAATAACAGTATCAAATACTATAGCCTAGCTAGATACAAGGTATGGCAGCACCTGTAACAACTGCACCCAAAGTTCTGAAACTGTTCCAACCACGAAAAATTGTGTAAGTGCATTCTATTTGACGTTGTTTTTTCTTTGGTTGCTGGGTAGGCACGTTAGGCTGTGGAAATAGTTATGTGGGTCCTCACTTGTTGGCCTTCCCTCCACCTGGCATGGTTAGAGTTTTACATTACGTATTTCAGTGTATTTGTCCATAATGATTTTGTCAATGTTAGTATTCGCATTCTCCAAAGTAGTCTAAAAATTGGTTGGGAGTAGAAATCATACAAGTAAGAACATCAATCCATAAATCCACAACATGTTTGCCTCTCAAACAAAATAAATTTTGATAAGGGTAATCTATGATAATTGATCATTGGGCTGCATTAAAACATGTAAGTTGTACAAGAATGGTATAACAAAAACCAAAAAAAAAAAAATTAACTTAATAAAAAAATACAACATACAGATTTCTTAAGTATTCAATTACTATTATAATTATAGCAGAATGTTATAAAAAACAAATGAAATTAATTAGAACAAAAAATATGAAAAACTAAATCAACAACAATGCAATATATGATGAGTGAATGGTCTTGCTAAATACAGGTAATCAAACCTAGATATATTCAATGAATAGAAACAACAATGATGAGACAGAAGGTCTTGTAAAATACAAGTTTGAGAATACATGTTTAACTCAAGCCCAAATGCATGCAATGCATATAAACAATAGTGATGATTGAAAGGTCTTGTAAACTAAGGTTTGTGGTAAACCCAGATTTTCAGCAAACAACATATTAGAAAATACTTTACAGACCATTAACCAACAAGCCTAAGGTGAACTCACATAATGTTCATCAAGATGTATAATTACAATTTAACTGAAAAATTGTCGATTACATTATAATGTCACAACTCATACGAAACTAATATAAGATACTCGCAATATTCAGAATGAATACTCTATTTTTAAAATACGACACTAGTTATTTGTAATATTTGATTACAGCGTAAAGAAGACATGGGTTATCTGAGAACGCAAACATATTATATGACCATATGTAACAAACATGTCTCCAACCTGATCAAATTTATATTTCCTAATATATTCCTAGCTTGTGCTCAGATGGGAGATTTGCAATAGGGTATGACCACCCAAAAAAATATACTACAGAACTATGGGTGGTTGAGTAGTCAAGTTTGCCATTATCCATTTGAAGAAACATCAATACCCATAACCTCATACATTTTCTCTTCCAATGCATTCAAAATTTCTTAACATGTGAAATGTATGATTATGTAATAGGTACGTAGCCTCCAAAATGTTATGCTTGGAGGAAATAAGTTTAGCAGCAGCGAAGGGAACTAAATCTTGGTAAGGCATTTTTTTGATCTTTTGGTGTGGATCCTCCATGCCGGCACATTTAACATACATATCCCCAAGGGGAATCAATACAAACAAATCGAACTAGAGCCCATTGCTAATTATCTGACAATGAATTTTTGTACCCATTTGTTATGTTAAACTGAAGTGAAATAATACAGTAGTTAATGAATTGCAAATTTAATGTAAACTACATACAGAGGAGTGAGTGTTATAGTAAACAGAAGTGAAATGATACAGTAATTGATCATTTGTAATTGTCAGGTAAGGAAAGTTGCTAAAACCTTTTAAGTAATTATTATGGGTTGCAGAAGCTTGAATTTTGTTTTGTTTTTTTGGAAATTGTGTAATGATATTGCGATGTTGCTAGAAATTGGATGTAAATTTTTTGTTCAGAATTAAGATTTGAACACTAATATTAACGTTGAGCCTGTTATTTGGACAAATTTCACCATTTAACCTTCGGGCATTATTAGCAAACCCTTATTTATAGAATTATGGTAGATGGTTAAATTTATGTGTATGTGTTGCTAATTATGTAATTGTACCAATTACTTATTTATTTTCATATTGACAAAGCTGTGGTTTCTATTAAAAGCAAATGCAACGTGTGTGCAGTGTCCCGAATAATGGCTTGAACAACCAGCCTAGCGTGGTGGTTCAGATTGGGGATCTTCCCTAATTCATTTTGGGAAACACCATCTCATCATGCATATATAACATTTCAGAATTTCAGTGCCAATGGGCATTCAGTTAGCCAGAAGGAATGTGCCATCTCTAAATTTAACAAACATTATGGCAATAACAAGTAAACATGTGGCTTCTACGACATGTTTACATGATCATCAATCTCTGAGGGTACAATATTCAGTTAACAGAAACGGAGAGTCTGTGACAAATTAAGTTATTTGTTTATTGAATTAATCTTTCTTTAGCCTTATAGTTTATATAAAAAAAAGTAGGCTACTATGCTCTGGTTTAAAGAGCACTACTAGAGTCCTCTAACATTCCATTATGTGGGCGTGTCTTGCATTACTAGGTATTATAAGCTTGGATTAACATAACAGACTGAGAGGAACTGATATCAAAGCAGTACCTGAGTCCTCTTGAGAGGATTTAACTGATAATGTGGGAACTCTGAGATGAAGAGAAAGTGTTGTAGTAGACAATGTCTGTGCACAGTTCCATTTTTTGAGCTTCAAAGATGATTATCTCCCTGTTCTGGTGTTCTTTAAATGGAATAGGGGATTGGATTTTCCTGTGCAAGTGTTGTAGAATGTCATGAAGCTGGCTACCTCCATATCTACAGAATTAAAAACACCCAAATCCCAATTGATTTTTGAGAGCAACCCAATTGATAATAAGATTTAAAACAGCGATTGAAGAATTTAGGTGTAAGTAACAGTAAAGACAGGAGATGTAGATTACCATTAGCCACGGACAGCTAGCCAACCAGACTAAAAAGGCGGTTAGTATTAAAAAACTAAAAAACAAAAAAAAGCACCCACACGGAACAAGACAGAATGGGCCATTGGAAGGACAAGGAAAATACAGGAAAGTGCCTCCCTGTAAAAAAAGCCATGCCAAAAAAAACGTAAAAAAAAAAAACTGAAATGGAGCAGGCCACGGAACGGAAGGGGCAAAACAGAACGGGGTCAACACAAACATGACGACGAAAACGGCGCACCACAAATGGACAAAACAAAACGGCACAAGCAGACAGACACGTGGGTGGCAAAAATGGAACAGAAGCAGCACAAGCATGTTGACGAAAACGGAAAAAAATCCTCCGCCTTGAAAACACCTACGGTGTAAAAACTAGCAATCGCACGTGAGGTGTGCGATGATAACGCCGAAGTTGGAGAAGGAAGTGAGGAGAAGGAAACTGCAATATATAAAAAATGAGTATGAGAAATGCATGTGGGTAGACAATAAGAGGAACAACTTGAAATGAGTTTGGAATAACACAATAAGAGATGAGAAGATGAGAAACAAAGGGAGAGGGAACCGGAAATGTAGTTCAAGATGGGAGAGATGAAGGAAGGGAACGAAGGTGGGATTCCTCTAGTAAGTGTTACTACAATAGGAGATGAAGGAAGGGAACGAAGGTGGGATTCCTCTAGCAAGTGTGACTACAGTAGAGGTGCAGAGGACATTTAATATTAACGACTAAATGAAAATGAAGGAGAAATACGAATGAATGACAAAGAGGAGACTCTTGATATACCCATGAAGGTTAGGCCTTGTCTTTCCGTTCCTCTAATGTCAGTAGTGGCTCGTTACAGAGTAAACCCTTGGGATTTGTGGATTGAAAATGCGCAAGCAATTTTAAGTGGTAGTTATTTTGGTTTCTTATGGAAATTTGTAGAAGAGGAAGATGGAAGGTGTTGTCTGCATGCCAAGGAGGCTCCAAGTATTGATCTTATTTGATGACGAAAAATAAAAGAAAAGAAAGTGGACTGAAGGAACCTTTGTAGACAAAATAAAAATAGATTTTCCCCCATATGTGAGAGTTGTGGCCATGATGCAAATTGCACGTGGAATGCCTTATAGTTTTGCACAATAACCAACAATAATGTAAATCACATAAGTATGCCACACATGATCTGAAACTGAAACTTGTAACCACATGTAACGTTTAAAATTATGTAAGGGGAAAATGAAGCGACATTTCTAGGCTGCGTTTTCTCATGGAAACATTTGTATGCAGATAAGATATGTTACTAATAACAAAATATTTTTAAACTATTCAGTGTGTCAATAAACCTTTAAAACATATATTATAACTATTATAGTTTGTTGGATGCTCGCAAAGTGTTTGGTAAAATGACTCAAGACAAATGTCTTCTCATGGAATATGATAATAGTAGTTAGTAGGAAGACATGGGATTTTTCAATAGACATCGACACATATTTACCAAATTCAACGAATGAAATTCCAACCCAATCACATGACCCTCGACATCATTTTTTTCAGATTGTACGAAACTAGGAGCATTGAGACAAGGTTTGGGAACGCACAAAAAAGTAATTGAAATCCATTGTTTGGATGTTGTAGTTGTGAATGCGCTGATACACATGCATGCAATATGTGGAAACATTCAAAAGGCTCATATATTGTAAGTGAAGACACATAGTCGAAGAAATAAAAATCACAATGCATAGGTGTACTTTGCATGGAAAATGTAAGAGAGAAATATCCAAGGATAGCAACATAAGAAATGTTATCCTTAAACAAATTTAAAGACAAGGGTTTCTGGAGCAAGTAGTTATTATACCATATGTTGTTATAACTATTTTTTTTTTTATCGTAAAAAATAATTACCAATAATTTATTATATATAATCTATTAATAATTTATGTTTATATATTTGAATAAAAAATAAAAAATTGTGAACTATTTACTAATCTACTTGTAAACCATATATTTCAATTGTTAGCTCGTTTAAATATGTAATTATTAATTAATATAATATATAAATATATTTAATATTGTGGATAAACAATAACAATCGCCAAAATATTATTTACGCAATCTGATAATCTTGTGTGTGTGTGTCCTACAAATAACAAAAAGAATGTCAAACTATTTAGTGTGCCAATAATTTTTTAAACCATATATTATAACTATTATAGTTTGTTGGACACTCGCAAAGTGTTCGACAAAATGATTCAGGACAAATGTATTCTTAGGAATATAATAATAGTTGTTAAAATAAAGACACATGTTTTCTCAAAACATTTACCAAATGCAAAAAATGAAATTCCAACCTAATCACATGACCTAGTTCGACATCAATTTTTTTTCGGATTGTGCCAAATTGGGAGCATTGAGACAGGGTATGGGAACCCATGAAAAAGTAATTTAAATCCAATTTTTTAGATGTTGTAGTAATGAATGTGTTGATACACATGCATGCAAAAGGTGGAAGAATTCAAAGGCTTGACAACTATTTGACAAATTACATAATACAAATGCATAAATTGTTGTACATGCACAAAATGTTTTTTTTTTAAAAAGTCTTGGAGATATAATAGGTTGCAAGGTTGAAGAACATATTGTTTCAAAATTGAACATTGCAAACTTGTTTTGTGTAAAACCAGAGCACTATGGACCATACCATGACCATGTACAAAGAAATTTCATTTGTACAAACAATTATTTTTGTTTCTATCAATTCATTTTAGCCATATTGTTATGTATGGAAAGGCCTATACCTTACCAACACAATAAAAACTTATCCATATATATCGATGGTTGATTCTTTGATATAAATTGTATAGTACATAATCTTTAAAAAATGTTATAGTTATTTATAAAATATATTTTTAAAGTGATACCAAGATAATTGTTAATGTCTTCTTAGATTAAATTGATCTATGGGATTAATTTTAAATGTGAAAAAGTGTTTTTAAGATAATATTATTCTAATTAGTTTTAAACACATATAAATCAATAAATTAAATCTAGTTATAGAAAATATTTTCTATGAGTTTATTATAATGAAAATATTAAATTATTAGGAGAAAATATACGTTCAGATTGATTTGAGAGTCTTCAATCATTAAATAAAGAATAAGTTTCGACAACAAAGCAAAGTAAAGATCCATGTCCTTAACACCACCTTCATAATCTCAACCGGCCACTCCTTTTCATGCTTCACCACTTCGTGTCATATATAGATCTTTTTCACCATTTCCATTCCCACTATTTCCTTTTGTTCTTTATTTTCCAAGTACAGATACCATACTATCTTGTTGTATGTTTCTTTTTTCTTCTAATGTCTCCCCCGTTTCACTTTTGGATTTTTTTAATTAATTTTTTGTCATTATGGAAGTATTAAAACACTCATAGAATATTTGTGTATATGGTCCATCTATCCATGATAACATATTTTTTGCAACATATTACTTTTCAAACAACTTCTCTACTAAATTTGTTTTGTCTAAAGTGTAGTCTTTATAATTTTATACTGCCATGTTCTTCCACTTAAACATTTTCTATTTGTCATATTATTTTAACAAATACAATTTCTTAACCCATAATATTTTCTCTCATTTCCTGTAGCGACCCAAATAATCACAACACAAACAACACAGTAAAAGACAGGAATTTTTTTTTTGACTTGCTTGACACATAACATGGCGCAACATATCGTCACCAAGGTTACAACTAAATCTATGAACAACTTGATACAAGGATGGCCATAAAAGCAACACGGAAACGTCCACACCTATCAAGGACAATATTTTTTTGACAGAACAACATAGAAGACCAACCACTTGATACTCTCACAGCTAGGGCAAGCCACAATAAGAAATGATTGGAGGTTATTTCTTTTGATAAGACACCATGGATAAATTTAAAGGAAGAAGGTCAAATGAATTCACCCTTAAGACGACATTAGTTCATTCTGAGGTTTAATAGAAGCTCGAGGTTTTATACGTAGTTATTAGCGCTCTTACTTAGGCTTCACCGAAAGAGCTTATCCAGAGGAAGCCACTTACTTTTAAATAGGTTGAGAGATAAATTCAGTGGTTTCAAAATTTTCTTCTCTTACTTGTTAAATCTTATTATAAACTAACCATTGTTTTCCTTTAACCTTGTCTTTAGCATTCACCAAAAAAAAGAGTAATTTTTTTTTTCTAGTTCAGTTAGGGATAACACGCTATATAGAATCACTTTGCAAGGATAGTCTCACTCTTGATTACTTAAGGCAATGTTTGTTTTCAAAGGGATCTAAACCACAACATATTTCTTTGAATAAAACTTTTAGGTAATTCTGTAAGGAAAACCACCCCATTACGACTTACATATAACACATCAATACAGAGTCTCAGAAAGATTTAAATTAACGCTTAATTCTCAAGATCCAAGTTTTACAATGCTTATGCCAGTGAAAGTTTGAATAACATTTTTCACTAAGAAGAGTTACTAGCCAAATTACAAAAAAGGACAAAACTACTACTTCACGTAATCCTCCGAACAATTCCAGGCAAGAGGTCATATAAACTCTCTTTACAAGCAATGCTACACAATTTACAATGCATTGGACATTTTTACAAGGAACTTCATAAATGGTACAGATGAAACTTTTACACTCTTTTCTTCTAGACTACTCGCATAATCCATCTGCACAAATATTAACTAGAGTCAGTTCGCTAGAACTGAGCATGTTAAGACTACCCATTGCAACAGAAGCTAACATTTTATAATATCATGAAAGTAAAATTCTAACTCAAGAATGGATCAAATCACAACCACTAATTAATATGTTTCACAAGATGAAGAGATTTATACCAGCCAATAAGGAGGAATCCCAATATTCAAGTGAGAGAGATATTCCAAAGATAATCAAGCTGAGACCTTATTGGTGAGGACAACAAGGTTGAGAGTATTGAGATTTCAGTCAAGTAATCCTATGGATTACGTGATTCAAATCTAACACCCAAACATCATTCTATTATTATTAACCAAAAAGATAAAGATCGGTCAAATGACTTAACATATTCAAAATTACTTGTTAACAAGACTGCATTAACGCACATCCAGGTTTTAGGAAGAATATAGGTCCCAACCATATATAAACACAAATCAGTCAAAGATTAAACTTAACTTCACTTGGCTGAATAAACCAACATACATATAATACTCACAACACTATAACTAAATCTGAAGGTTCAATATACCAAGCAATTCTCACCGAACCTAATTATTTTTCATCAAGAAGTTAAATAAATTAGATTCTATCCAACTAAAATTACATACAACAACTATGGTTGGATTACACAGGCAAGGATCAAGAAGAAGTATTTTCACCAAAGGTTGTTATTATCTTACATCACATAATTAGCAATAAACCTATAATCCACCCCTCGTATGATCATTGTAAGAGTTAAGGAATTAGCTCACTAAACTATGTAACTGAGTCGATTCATATTTTTTCATTTTCATACAAGTCTACCCCAATTCGAAGAAAGATAACCATTCTAATTTCACACATGCCTCAGTCAATAGTTACTCAGAAAGTCCCTACCTAAATTATTGAAGGTTTGCTAAGCTACAAAATGGATTTAATAGAAACCCATTTCATTCGATACTTGAATTTAAACAAGAAAGGGATAGTCTGTTGAAAATATAAGTGAATCGACACAAGATCCTCTACCATGACCCAACTCGAGTCACCAATCACAAGGTTAATAGTCAGCGAAGGGTAACAGTACAAGGCAAAATACTCTTCCTACGAACTATGCCTTCTCTTCCGTCTCTAAAACAACATATGAATAGCTTGGGTATACCCATCTATATCACGACAGTCTACTTGACCTATCCTCATAGTCGCTCCAAAGAAAACATCTGCTACTACAGAGTTCGATTCACAAGGAAGATAATTTACATAGAATGTCTATAACATCATACACTTTACCAAGAAAGAGAAAACTCTACAATTTTAATTTCTTCCTTTCACTATTACATCCATTTAGAATAAAAGCATTATCAGGGAGTCATAAAGCAACCTAGCCATTTAAAAAAAAAAAAAAACTGGAATTAGAATTGTAATCGGTTTGAGATAGATTTTCATAAATTACCATTATTGATCAGACAATTGCAGTAACTAATAACATAAACAAGGTTAAGTTTTACTGTTTACCTAGTTCATCATTTTGTCCATTGTGAAATAATTTTATGCTACAAAATACCATTTTTGAAGCTAGAGAGCAATTAATTGAGGAGCAAGGAAAAAGCAAAATCCCATTCTAGATGCCATAACAGATAAATAATTTTTTAAAAAAAGTACATTCAATTCATGACATAATAAAAGGGTAGCAGAAGATTACAAGGGCAGGTTTAACATGCCTGGTTTAAAACGCCATCTCCATATGCATATTATTGTTTCAATGCCGCTGCTTGCCCTTAATCCAAAGTGCTCTATTAGCTCGTGCTAGCGCCACATTCACGTGGTGAAAAACAGCTACAACCCAACCCCATGATTTGAAGCTCGGACACAAGACATAAAGATTACATCACGCTCCTGGCTCTGAACGGAATCTACCGTAATGATATATAACCTTTTCCTCCATCAGGTTGAGGAAACAACTGCATTTGCTGATGTGGGAAAGACATGGTACTGGGTGCAATTCCAGCCATTTGTGATCCTTGAGCTATAAGAACTGCAGAGGCCACTCCAACAGAGGTTGCAGTCTCCTGTGATGCTGATACACTTGGACAAGATAATAAAGTAGCATTCCCATTATACTTGCTCACTGCAGTTGGTCCAACAAACAGAGGGAAGTGAGCATCTCCATCACTGCCAGGTCTGAGAAATGGATTATAAATGCTTGAAGAAGGATCATACGTTTACTGCATCACAATGCTTGGTTGACGAGAAGCATCATGTGGGCTGGTCAAAGCAGGTTCATATGAAGGATAATGGCTACTGATAATCTGAGGCACAAAACCAACACTTGCATAGCTTGGAGCAGTTTCGAAAATCGAATACTGAGAGTCCAACTGTACAACTGGATCTTGCTTTGATGGCTCAGTTTGGGAACTGCATTTTACAAAGTAGAATCTCTAACATTAATACCAGAAGCTAAGTTCTCTACCATACTGGGAGATGCTTGTTCATGGGACACTACAACAAAACTATGCTCATCCATTAACAGGGGGATTATTTTTTTTACACTGATCTTTGTAATCTGCAAATACGAAGGGATTGTAGAGGCAAGGATGCTCCTCATCCAAAAACTTCGCAGGCGCATCTATGACGGTCTGGTCTGAGAAGAAATAAAGATATGGCACCGATACACGGGAAGTACCATCACATATCAACTTGTGTGTAACATTGTGAATCCTCCAATTACTCCACGCATTAAACGAATCACCATTTAATACAACAAAGGAATTACGCACAGGCTTCACATCTACCCACTTCCCCGCCTTGCTTTTAACCATAAGCCCGCCGTTGTTATCTTGGTATATTACCATTAAACAATTTGTATCAGTATGGACTAGAGTACCTCCTTTTTGGTGTGGTGGTGAGTTACAGTAGTTCATGCAAAGGATCCCCACAAACTCACTGGAAGAATAATGTTGGCCAACCCCAAAGCTACTCAGAATTTCTCTGATAATGCTTATTATAAGCTCGTCAACCCTGCGTGTATAAGCCTCGACAATCTCACAGATTTTGGGATTTCCTTGAGGCCACAAGTGATCTGAAAACTTCCAAATTGCTTCGGGATCTGGGGCTCCTGGCACACCGATAGTCTCAAAAACAAGTAGTGTCGGTATGTCGGCGAGATAACTGAGGTTCCATCCCGCAGAATCCTTTTTCTGTTTGGTCTCTTTGGGAAGTGCAAACATATCTCGTGCAACCGAATCCATTAGATCAATAATCTACTTCTCAATGCCATGGTTTACAACCAGATAACATCCCCATTCTAGCAAGCCTTTTTCACTTCCAAGTTCTGATGATCGAGGTCACAATTGAGCAGAGGAAAAAAAATCGATGACAGGCACTTGTTCACCCTCAAAGTCAGCCGTGGTAATCTGAGAAGGCATGGTTTGAGAATTATGATGACAGAGGCTTCTCTACCCTGTAGCTACTGCATATAGCCAATTACTTCCTCACGGCACTTTCCGAGGAGAATTTCAGTCCTACGCTCCACGTTTGGTAAAGGCACATGCTAGGAGTGTGCTGGTCTAGAATTAAGTGGTTTTGGGAAATTTTTTATTGCGTTTGGTGAGACTATGACAGCTATTGAGGGCGCTCCCTGCCAAACTGACCCAACTCTCACCCACATGCCTGCAAATTCCACTCTGCCTTCAATTCTCTCTGAAAAGTTGTCCCATTCTTTCATTTGGTCAAGCACTTGATACATTCACCAAACCTCTGCACCTTGTAAAGAAATCACGTGCCTTCCCATGCCCTCCATTCCATTTCCATTTTTTAAAAAAATTATTTATTTCAAAAAATTTTACTTTCATTATTATTATTATTCTATTTTTATTTATTTTATTCTAAAACTCATTCTATTTATATCATTATTCTTTTTTTTTTTTTTTTCTGGATCTCAGGTATGCCCCAGTGGTAAAAGGAAAGGGGCACCACAATGAGCGAATGGTTACACGAGCCTTAATATTGCTTGTGTAGTCTTGAAGCCTAAAACGCCCAGTTAAGCTAACTAGCCATGCGTCGGCTCGTGACCATGTTGTATCTCCTGAATAAGTGGGTGGGTTCAGTGATTAATTGAAATATTTACGTGAAACTCCCAAACCGTGGCGCCACCACAAAACCTACTCTTCCTCATTTGCGCAACGAGGCTCGATCAGCGGGAGCGAAAAACAAATCAAAAGGATAGTTTAATGATAACAGAGGATGATATCGATAACAATCGATATAAAGAAGGTAATAGTAAAATACAATCGTTGATCGAGAATACAATCATAATGTCATTATTATTATTATTATCATTATTATCATTTTACAGCTTGTGAAATAATTATCAATTATAGTCATAATGGTCAGCAATCGAGGTCGACGAAGGCACAACGACACTCCATGCTTAGCACTCGATCGCCACAGGATGAATAGGTGTAACGTAGAACAGGGCATTACATTCTCCTCCCCTTAAGAAAGCATCGTCCTCGATGCGACATTACATGAAGGAAAGTAAATGGTTCGCAACCAAGAATAGGTAAAGGAGAAAGTACACCCTATAGTTTAAAATTTTAGTTGATTAAAGCACGGTCACAAGGTAGCCTTAGGAACATTTGGTATAATTTTTAACTTTCAATGTTCTGTGAAGATTTGCAGTTCTTTCTTGTTCATCATTTCATTAGTCTCTTTCGATTATCATTATTTCCAGTTTTAGTATCTTTAAAAAAAATATCATCATTGAAGAGTTTTGATTTATTCCTTATTGTGGGTGCCCAACATGAGCTGCTAACACAACACCCTATCAGGTTCACAAGACCCTACGGATTCACAAGTACACAAGTATATACTTCAAGATAGTATTACACCACAAAAGGTTGCTCAAATACGGAATGGAATAGGCACAGTCCACATAACATAGTACTCGGCACACATCAATGACTGACATGTTAAATACTGAAACAAAAGAGTACTACAATTCACCAGACATTTCCTCAATTTGCATCGATGAAACAAATTCACATAACTCCAAACAAAAGCTACAGGTACATAGTGTCCACAAGGGAATCAATGACATGTTCATAACATCACAACACATATCCATCTGACATGAGTAACACATACATCAAAAGACCACTACCAAACATCACAATAACTCAACATATATCCTGAAACATCAACCATACAGACAAATATCATAAGCCTCCCTCAAACTCTTATGCCTCCCTCAAGTCTCTTATGCCTCCCTCAAACTCTTATGCCTCCCTCAAGCTCTTATGCCTCCCTCAAGGAGGCCGGTTGACCCTATGGTCCAAGACACATAGAGTTCGAACACTCCTAACCCAAGCGACATAATAACGCATGGTTCAATAACCCGCTAGTTATCTGTACTCCTTGGGGCGTACCCCTATACAACAAAGCAGGTCCATAGGTCCAACCATTCCATGGTGCATCCCATGACCCTATTCCACACATCACGACAATAGAACCAGCATAACAACCCAATCAAAGTGCCAAGTGGCAAAGTACAAGCCTTGGGAAAGGTGGTAAAAATTCCAAATTTAAAAGAAGACCCCAAATCAAGCAAAATAAATGGCCAAATAGCCATAGTTAGTATCAAAATCCCCATGTTAATGCCACAAACCAAGGAAATGCCCAAAATTGTAAAGCATGGCAATCAAGAAAAGCTGCTAGTCCTTACAAATAAAGTAAAAAAAATCAATTATGAATAAAATCAACTCATAATAATGTCATATTACGATAACTGTGTGGCCTTATCTGGCCACCAAGGGGTACTCAACGAGTTGCTAGCACTCGGAACATCGAGCCTCAGCTCGTAAAATACATATCAATAATACAACTATCATCACCTCCATCTGAATCATCCCGCCACCACTTCGACAAGGCTAAACATAGTCATATTTGCACTTAGGTTGCATACATGCAACCACATAGGGAGAGAGGAAGGATCACAGGTTGTCTACTAAAGCAAGTTTTGGATCAATTTATTGACCCATGGTTCACCATTCCTCACTCTCAACATACACTTCTACTGATTTCCCTTAGGATCGGTTAGCGTAAGGTTCACAACATAACATACAACAACATCACTAACATAAGGGTGGCACACACATAACTACCATAACATCTCATGTATGGTATGTACACAGGGTAGATCACGATTATACATTCACTGAGTGTAACACATCACTTTACTACATTCTGCACCCAAAGTGCAAGCACCATACGATAGGGTTCATACACTCATTGTATGACCCAAAATCACAACATGAAGCATTACATATTACACAACTCATATATACGATGAACATAATAACATCACAACATAACAATAATTGCTTCATAACAAGGTGATACACGCATTTCTTCAAAACATGGTAAAACATCATGATACATCTTAATTCACTTTACATAAATCCGGTCATACAACACATTGATACACCTACCTATCACAATATGCCACAATGCTCCAACACTATGTCATCTACATTATAATTCTTTTCACACATCACAAGCAGTAATTCACACGTGAACTCTTCATAGAATCCACAAGAAGGAGAGAGAATACTCCCATCCCCAACACATCAATATGATAAAAAAATATGCATTGAGTGACATACACATCACGTGCGTTCACAATATCACAAATACGACAATAATCACATCACGCTTAAAGCACATTACTCTTCCAATATAAATCATCATCATGCAATACCATCATCATCATGCAGTATCATCATGTAACACCACCACCACCATGTAACATCATCATATAACACCAATCCGGCCCATAGGTTCAAGAGCATGAACCTATGCTCTGATACCAAAGTGTAGCGACCCAAATAATCATAACACGAACAACACAGTAAAAGATAGGAATTTTTTTTTTGACTTGCTTGACACATAATATGGCACAACATATCGTCACCAAGGTTACAACTAAATCTATGAACAACTCGATACAAAGATGGCCATAAAAGCAACACGGAAACGTCCACACCTATCAAGGACAATATTTTTTTGACAGAACAACATAGAAGACCAACCACTTGATACTCTCACAGCTAGGGCAAGCCACAATAAGAAATGATTGGAGGTTATTTATTTTGATAAGACACCATGGATAAATTTAAAGGAAGAAGGTCAAATGAATTCACCCTTAAGACGACATTAGTTCATTCTGAGGTTTAATAGAAGCTCGAGGTTTTATATGTAGTTATTAGCGCTCTTACTTAGGCTTCACCGAAAGAGCTTATCTAGAGGAAGCCACTTACTTTTAAATAGGTTGAGAGATAAATTGAGTGGTTTCAAAATTTTCTTCTCTTACTTGTTAAATCTTATTATAAACTAACCATTGTTTTCCTTTAACCTTGTCTTTAGCATTCACCAAAAAAAAGAGTAAATTTTTTTTTTCTAGTTCAGTTAGGGATAACACGCTATATAGAATCACTTTGCAAGGATAGTCTCACTCTTGATTACTTAAGGCAATGTTTGTTTTCAAAGGGATCTAAACCACAACGTATTTCTTTGAATAAAACTTTTAGGTAATTCTGTAAGGAAAACCACCCCATTACGACTTACATATAACACATCAATACAGAGTCTCAGAAAGATTTAAATTAACACTTAATTCTCAAGATCCAAGTTTTACAATGCTTATGCAAGTGAAAGTTTGAATAACATTTTTCACTAAGAAGAGTTACTAGCCAAATTACAAAAAAGGACAAAACTACTACTTCACGTAATCCTCCGAACAATTCCAGGCAAGAGGTCATATAAACTCTCTTTACAAGCAATGCTACACAATTTACAATGCATTGGACATTTTTACAAGGAACTTCATAAATGGTACAGATGAAACTTTTACACTCTTTTCTTCTAGACTACTCGCATAATCCATCTGCACAAATATTAACTAGAGTTAGTTCGCTAGAACTGAGCATGTTAAGACTACCCATTGCAACAGAAGCTAACATTTTATAATAGCATGAAAGTAAAATTCTAACTCAAGAATGGATCAAATCACAACCACTAATCAATATGTTTCACAAGATGAAGAGATTTATACCAGCCAATAAGGAGGAATCCCAATATTCAAGTGAGAGAGATATTCCAAAGATAATCAAGCTGAGACCTTATTGGTGAGGACAACAAGGCTGAGAGTATTGAGATTTCAGTCAAGTAATCCTATGGATTACGTGATTGAAATCTAACACCCAAACATCATTCTATTATTATTAACCAAAAAGATAAAGATCGGTCAAATGACTTAACATATTCAAAATTACTTGTTAACAAGACTGCATTAACGCACATCCAGGTTTTAGGAAGAATATAGGTCCCAACCATATATAAACACAAATCAGTCAAAGATTAAACTTAACTTCACTCGGCTGAATAAACCAACATACATATAATACTCACAACACTATAACTAAATCTGAAGGTTCAATATACCAAGCAATTCTCACCGAACCTAATTATTTTTCATCAAGAAGTTAAATAAATTAGATTCTATCCAACTAAAATTACATACAACAACTATGGTTGGATTACACAGGCAAGGATCAAGAAGAAGTATTTTCACCAAAGGTTGTTATTATCTTACATCACATAATCAGCAATAAACCCGTAATCCACCCCTCGTATGATCATTGTAAGAGTTAAGGACTTAGCTCACTAAACTATGTAACTGAGTCGATTCATATTTTTTAATTTTCATACAAGTCTAACCCAATTCGAAGAAAGATAACCATTCTAATTTCACACATGCCTCAGTCAACAGTTACTCAGAAAGTCCCTACCTAAATTATTGAAGGTTTGCTAAGCTACAAAATGGATTTAATAGAAACCCACTTCATTCGATACTTGAATTTAAACAAGCAAGGGATAGTCTATTGAAAATATAAGTGAATCGACACAAGATCCTCTACCGTGACCCAACTCGAGTCACCAATCACAAGGTTAACAGTCAGCGAAGGGGAACAGTACAAGGCAAAATACTCTTCCTACGAACTATGCCTTCTCTTCCGTCTCTAAAACAACATATGAATAGCTTGGGTATACCCATCTATATCACGAAAATCTACTCGACCTATCCTCATAGTCGCTCCAAAGAAAACATCTGCTACTACAGAGTTCGATTCACAAGGAAGATAATTTACATAGAATGTCTATAACATCATACACTTTACCAAGAAAGAGAAAACTCTACAATTTTAATTTATGCCTTTCACTATTACATCCATTTAGAATAAAAGCATTATCAGGCAGTCATAAAGCAACCTAGCCATTTAAAAAAAAAAAAAAACTGGAATTAGAATTGTAATCGGTTTGAGATAGATTTTCATAAATTACCATTATTGATCAGACAATTGCAGTAACTAATAACATAAACAAGGTTAAGTTTTACTGTTTACCTAGTTCATCATTTTGTCCATTGTGAAATAATTTTATGCTACAAAATACCATTTTCGAAGCCAGAGAGTAATTAATTGAGGAGCAAGGAAAAAGCAGAAGCCCATTCTAGATGCCATAACAGATAAATAATTAAAAAAAAGTACATTCAATTCATGACATAATAAAAGGGTAGCAGAAGATTACAAGGGCAGGTTTAACATGCTTGGTTTAAAACGCCATCTCCATATGCATATGATTGTTTCAATGCCGCTGCTTGCCCTTAATCCAAAGTGCTCTACGAGCTAGTGCTAGCGCCACATTCATGCAGTGAAAAACAGCTACAACCCAACCCCATGATTTGAAGCTCGGACACAAGACATAAAGATTACATCACGCTCCTGGCTCTGAAAGGCATCTACCGTAATGATAAATATCCTTTTCCTCCATCAGGTTGAGGAAACAAATGCATTTGCTGATGTGGGAAAGACATGGTATTGGGTGCAATTCCAGCCATTTGTGATCCTTGAGCTGTAAGAGCTGCAGAGGCTACTCCAACAGAGGTTGCAATCTCCTATGATGCTGATACACTTAGACAAGATAATAAAGTAGCATTCCCATTGTACTTTCTCACTACAGTTGGTCCAACAAATGGAGGGAAGCGAGCATCTCCATCACTGCCAGGTCTGAGAAATGGATTATAAATGCTTGAAGAAGGATCATACGTTTACTGCATCACAATGCTTGGTTGACGAGAAGCATCATGTGGGCCGGTCAAAGCAGGTTCATATGAAGGATAATGGCTACTGATAATCTGAGGCACAAAACCAACACTTGCATAGCTTGGAGCAGTTTCGATAATCGAATACTGAGAGTCCAACTGTACAAATGGATCTTGCTTTGATGGCTCAGTTTGGGAACTGCATTTTACAAAGTAGAATCTCTAACATTAATACCAGAAGCTAAGTTCTCTACCGTACTGGGAGATGCTTGTTCATGGGACACTGCAGCAAAACTATGCTCATCCATTAACAGGGGGATTCTTTTTTTTTTACAGTGATCTTTGTAATATGCAAATACGAAAGGGATTGTAGAGGCAAGGATGCTCCTCATCCAAAAACTCCACAGGCACATCTATGACGGTCTGGTCTGAGAAGAAATAAAGATATGGCACCGATACACGGGAAGTACCATCACATATCAACCTGTGTGTAACATTGTGAATCCTCCAATTACTCCACGCATTAAACGAATCACCAGTTAATACAACAAAGGAATTACGCACAGGCTTCACATCTACCCACTTCCCCGCCTTGCTTTTAACCTTAAGCCCGCCATTGTTATCTTGGTATATTACCATTAAACAATTTGTATCAGTATGGACCAGAGTACCTCCTTTTTGGTGTGGTGGTGAGTTACAGTAGTTCATGCAAAGGATCCCCACAAACTCACTGGAAGAATAATGGTGGCCAACCCCAAAGCTACTCAGAATTTCTCTGATAATGCTTATTATAAGCTCGTCGACCATGCGTGTATAAGCCTCGACAATCTCACAGATTTTGGGATTTCCTTGAGGGCCACAAGTGATCTGAAAACTTCCAAATTGCTTCAGGATCTGGGGCTCCTGGCACATCGATAGTCTCAAAAACAGGTAGTGTCGGTATGTCAGCGAGATAACCGAGGTTCCATCCCGCAGAATCCTTTTTCTGTTTGGTCTCTTTGGGAAGTGCAAACGTATCTCGTGCAACCGAATCCATTAGATCAATAATCTGCTTCTCAATGCCATGGTTTACAACCAGAAAACATCCTCTAGCAAGCCTTTTTCACTTCCAAGTTCTGATGATCGAGGTCACAATTGAGCAGAGAAAAAAAAATTGATGACAGGCACTTGTTCACCCTCGAAGTCAGCTGTGGTGATCTGAGAAGGCATGGTTTGAGAATTATGATGACAGAGGCTTCTCTACCCTGTATTTACTACATATAGCCAATTACTTCCCTACGGCACTTTTTGAGGAGAATTTTAGTCCTACGCTCCACGTTTGGTAAAGGCACAGGCTAGGAGTGTGCTGGTCTAGAATTAAGTGGTTTTGGGAAAATTTTTATTGGATTTGGTGAGACTGTGACAACTATTGAGGGCGCCCCCTACCAAACTGACCCAAATCTCACCCACATGCCTGCAAATTCCACTCTGCCTTCAATTCTCTCTGAAAAGATGTCCCATTCTTTCATTTGGTCAAGCACTTGATACATTCACCAAACCTCTGCACCTTGTCAAGAAATCACGTGCCTTCCCATGCCCTCCACTCCATTTCCATTTTTTTTAAATTTATTTATTTCAAAAAAAATTACTTTCATTATTATTATTATTCTATTTTTATTTATTTTATTCTAAAACTCATTCTATTTATATCGTTATTCTATTTTTTAATTTTTTTTCTGGATCTCAGGTATGCCCCAGCGGTAAAAGGAAAGGGGCACCACAATGAGCGAATGGTTACATGAGCCTTAATATTGCTTGTGTAGTCTTGAAGCCTAAAACGCCTAGTTAAGCTAACTAGCCATGCGTCGGCTCGTGACCATGTTGTATCTCCTGAATAAGTGGGTGGGTTGAGTGATTAAATGAAATATTTACGCGAACACCACTCCCAAACCGTGGCACCACCACAAAACCTACTCTTCCTCATTTGCGCAACGAGGCTCGATCAGCGGGAGCGAAAAACAAATCAAAAGGATAGTTTAACGATAACAGAGGATGATATCGATAACAATCGATATAAAGAAGGTAATAGTAAAATACAATCGTTGATCAAGAATACAATCATAATGTCATTATTATTATTATTATCATTATTATCATTTTACAGCTTGTGAAATAATTATCAATTATAGTCATAATGGTCAGCAATCGAGGTCGACGAAGGCACAACGACACTCCATGCTTAGCACTCGATCGCCACAAGATGAATAGGTGTAACGTAGAATAGGGCATTACATTTCCCCACTCTCACTGATGTACTATTTTCTTAGAGACTCTATGACTCTTATAGAGCTGAAAAAGTTTAACTTGCAAATTGATGAAACTTATTACATCTTCTATTCTAAATACTTCAAGTAGTAGTTCTTTAAAATGAATGCAATTTTTTTTTATACTTGTCAAATACTTTTTCATATGAAACACTACAGGCTTCCTTGTTTCATGGATTTTATTTCATATTCACAGAAATGAATACATATGACCATTGCATGTTTTCCCCCATGCTGCCCACAGGAGAGACCACAACTGTCGTACCTGTGCAAAACACCTCATTTGCATAAAACAATTCATCTACAAGAATCAAGCATTGTTAGACTTGCACAAATAAAGGGGTTCTAAGATTTAAATCTCAACAATAACACTCAAAGTCTGTACAGATAAGTTTGTTTCATCATTGAGATGTAAATTTATACTACAATGGCATTTAAAAATTCTATACTGACAACTTTGCTTTATCATAATTGACTTAAGATGATGCACACAGAAGACCACTAGGAACAGTGTTTTTAAAAAAACATTTAAACCGGAATACATATAAATACCCCACAACCTCGGCTACGAGCCACATTAAATATACATTTCATTGTAATAAATATTGCTCTGTCTTCATCTTCCACATCTGCATGTCTTTATCTATGACATTCCTACCTTTCGCGGACACGTGTAGGGCCAATTCAAATCCATGCTTCATCAACCATGAAATCTCATCCGTTGATGTCTCTGTCGTTGTCAGAGGGGGGTCAGGTTTTATCACATAGAACACGCATATCGGCGTAATAAATATTGCACTAAATAATATAATTTCCCTAAAATCCAGGGTTGACATTAAATAGTACCATACCTACCTATGTGAGAATTTTTGAAAATGCAGTGCCTTCCTCCTTAATGACAGGTTCAAATAATTAAAATCGCTTTTGCAAGAAACAGACTAAATGGTGAAATAGTGCCCTGTGCACGATACCCAAAGTGTGATATACCTTCTCTTTTTAAGATAAAAAAAAGATAAACGACATCATCTCAAGTATGAGATGCCACGTAGATAATATTATTCTAATTAGTTTTAAACACATATAAATCAATAAATTAAATCTAGTTATAGAAAATATTTTCTATGAGTTTATTATAATGAAAATATTAAATTATTAGGAGAAAATATACTTTCAGATTGATTTGAGAGTCTTCAATCATTAAATAAAGAATATGTACAATAAGTTTCGACAACAAAGCAAAGTAAAGATCCATGTCCTTAACACCACCTTCATAATCTCAATCGGCCGCTCCTTTTCATGCTTCACCACTTTGTGTCATATGTAGATCTTTTTCACTATTTCCATTCCCACTATATCCTTTTGTTCTTTATTTTCCAAGTACAGATACCATACTATCTTATTGTATGTTTCTTTTTTCTTCTAACATCTCCCCCGTTTCACTTTTGGATTTTTTTTATTAATCTTTTGTCATTATGGAAGTATTAAAACACTCATAGAATATTTGTGTATATGGTCCAACTATCCATGACAACATATTTTTGTAACATATTACTTTTCAAACAACTTCTCTACTAAATTTGTTTTGTCTAAAGTGTAGTCTTTATAATTTTATACTGCCATGTTCTTGCACTTAAACATTTTCTATTTGTCATATTATTTTAACAAATACAATTTATTAACCCATAATATTTTCTCTCATTCCCCCACTCTCACCGATGTACTATTTTCTTAGAGACTCTATGACTCTTTTAGAGTTGAAAAAGTTTAACTTGCAAATTGATGAAACTTATGCCATCTTCTATTCTAAATACTTCAAGTAGTAGTTCTTTAAAATGAATGCAATTTTTTTTAATACTTGTCAAATACTTTTTCATATGAAACACTACATGATTCCTTGTTTCATGGATTTTATTTCATATTCGCAGAAATGAATACATATGACCATTGCATGTTTTCCCCCATGCTACCCACAGGAGAGACCAGAACTGTCGTACCTATGCAAAACACCTCATTTGCATAAAACAATTCATCTACAAGAATCAAGCATTGTTAGACTTGCACAAATAAAGGGGTTCTAAGATTTAAATCTCAACGATAACACTCAAAGTCTATATAGACAAGTTTGTTTCATCATTGAGTTGCAAATTTATACTACAATGGCATTTAAAAATTCTCTACTGACAACTTTGCTTTATCATAATTGACTTAAGCTGATGCACACAGAAGACCACTAGGAACATTGTTTTTAAAAAACATTTAAACCCGAATACATATAAATACCCCATAACCTCGGCTACGAGCCACATTAATTATACATTTCATTGTAATAAATATCACTCTGTCTTCATCTTCCACATCTGCATGTCTTTATCTATGACAATCCTACCTTTCGCGTACACGTGTAGGGGCCATTCAAATCCGTGCTTCTTCAACCATGAAATCTCATCCGCCGATGTCTCTGTCGTTGTCAGAGGGGGTCGGGTTTTCTAACATAGACCACGCATATCGGCGTAATAAATATTACACTAAATAATATAATTTCCCTAAAATCAAATTTCCATTCGTTGTAGGAAAGAGTTGGGTAATCTTAAAGATTTAACGAAGGGGCCAACGTAGCAGTATGGGTTGACATTGAATAGTACCATACCTAGTTATGTGAGAATTTTTGAAAATGCAGTGCCTTCCTCCACAATGATAGGTTCAAATAATTAAAATCGCTTCTGCAAGAATCAGACTAAATGGTGCAACAGTGCCCTATGCATGATACCCAAAGTATGATATACCTTCTCTTTTTAAGACAAAAAAAAGATAAACGACATCATCTCAAGTATGAGATGCCACGTCAAAAATGTTGCGTTTATAGGCATGAAAACGAGCAAAGAAGTAAATAACAAAATGCAAGAAAATACCAACAAAAATAGTAGTCTCCTTTTCCGTCTCCCTCTAGCTCGCCTCTGGAATATAACGTTGTGATATAAAAGACATGGGCAGAGGACGAGTCAGATCAGAAAAGTAAAGGGTATTATTGTGTATGGTTCCTGAGGCTCAGAATCACACGAGCTACATCAAAATCCATCAAACCTCTGTCACTCTGCGAACACCACAACCATTAGCATTTTTCCTTTTCCATACTCATTATTCATATTCCTAACAGTAAATACTTACACTAATGTGCCTGACCAGGAGCCGACCTGCTATGTTGGTATTTTCTTGCATGGAGACCCGTATCTTCCTCTCTTGGTTTTATTTATTGTATGTCTCAAGAATTTTGTTTCTGATCTGAAGAAGGCATAAAAAAAATGACATGGTTAGATGTTTCTATGCCAAGGTGTCCATATCATACCATTTTCTTTCAGACGAGCGATAGAACGTGTGCCACCATGCACTACAATGCTTCATCAGATATCTCGCCACTGCTGCTACACGTTACTCATGGAATTTTAATATAATCACTCCCACACAGTGATAAATATTCAATGTGTATACAATTGATCACTGTGGCCATAACCCCTTGCTTGGTAGGAGATAGTGCCATGAATGTTTGCAGTCCGTAAGACCTGTTTGGTGACTGAAAACATGCTAGATTCGTCTTCTTTATGGTTGCTACGACATTTCCATAGCAGCCCGATCATTTTCCACCCTCCTGTCAACGACGCAGAGATTTCAAAGGCTACGATCTGACATTCCTACCTTTCATGGACACGTGTAGGGGCCATTCAAATCCGTGCTTCGTCGACCAAGAAATCTGATCCGTTGATATCTCTATCATTGTTAGAGAGGGTGGGAGTTTCTCACATAGAACATGCCTATCGGCGTAATTAAATGTTTTTTTCCCACCTTAGGTACTTCCTTCAAAACATGAAAATGGATCATCGATCCTTATTAATTGAGAAATGAAAGGAACGAATACAAGCATAAGTTTTTCAAAGAGATTTTTCTCTATTAAGCTCTTGTCAGATTAATAGACTGATTTTCACGAATTTGTTAAGGTCTCAGTCTTCAAATTTCATCATCTGTCTGAGATTTAGAGGGCTCATAACAGAAGACGATCCTTCAAAAATCTGGTCGACGATAATCTTATTTGCCCTTTCAGAAGGATGGTAGTTGTCCCAATACAAATGGGTGTCTCTGTTTGAGCACACATTTGATGCCGCTGTGCAGAGACCCACACCATTGTTTGCTCCTTGTCCACAACACGGATTTGTGGAGTCCACAAATCCTGTTCAAAACACCACCGTTTCACTTACAAATTTCAATAGGAGCTGCCATTTTAAGTAGTCAACAAATGTATGATTAAACGAAAAATAAGGTTTATACCGTATGCTGCAGGGTTTCTAAATATGCCCATATTCATTGAATAACTGTCTGCGAATGTGAAGACCTGAACAGATGCCTCGCCATTGAGCCTATTTATGAGGGATCTGAGTTGTGAGTTAAAAAGCGACGCAACTCGCTGAAGCTCTGCAGCGCACTCCTCGTTGCGAGATCTGGTGGCCTTTACTTCCGGAGCACAACCCAATGGACTTGTCGACGTCACCAGTACCCTCCGCCCTCCTAAATCATACAGTTGCTGCACAAACATAAAACGAATTCAAAATTTCAAACATGTAGGAATTTCACAGGCACAGTCTAGCCTTAACTAAGGAGTAAGAATTTCACCCTCAGATATTTCTCGTATTCGGAGACTATATACTTCGTGTAGTCTGGTACCGTAAACTGCACCGATCTGAGAGAGACGGGAAGGAGATAATAGTTATTCACATAATCGTTTCCTTCGAGAGTGATCGAAACAAGGGCCTCCTCGACAAGTCTCTTGGTTTCAGCCTCTCCAAGGATCTGCGCCACCCTTCTTTGATACTCTTCAAAATACGCAAACTGCTGAGGGATTCTGATAATATTTTCCTGCAAACACAATATAAAAACTAAAACCCAAGAAAGATTCTTGCTAATGAGGACATAATAATCAATAAGTATTTGTCAATATTAAGTAAAGTGTATGCATTCATACGAATTGGACTCATGTGTCGTTGAGAATCCCAATGCCCGCAGATGTAAAATTGGCACCCCTCAGCAATGCATCTCCATTAATGGAAGGGTCCAAATATGGTAGCATAGACTCTGCCCCCAGTGCTGCTGCACGTTACTCATGGAATTTTAATATAATCACTCCCACACAGTGATAAATATTCAATGTGTATACAATTGATCACTGTGGTCGTAAGCCCTTGCTTGGTAGGAGATAGTGCCATGAATGTTTGCAGTCCGTAAGACCTGTTTGGTGACTGAAAACATGCCAGAGTCATCTTTTTTATGGTTGATACGACATTTCCACAGCAACTCGCTCATTTTCCACCCTCCTGTCAATGACGCAGAGATTTCAAAGGCTACGATCTGACATTCCTACCTTTCACGGACACGTGTAGGGGCCATTCATATCCGTGCTTCGTCGACCAAGAAATATGACCCGTTGATATCTCTATCATTGTCAGAGAGGGTGGGAATTTCTCACATAGAACACGCCTATCGGCGTAATAAATAAAATAAAACAACTTCGAGCATCCTAAAATGTATAATAAGTGATGGCGATTCCAACATGCATGGTGGCATATTTAATTCGGGGATAATGGAGTTTCTCTTTTAAAAACGAAAAAAAAAAAATCTTTTACATCCGACCTTACGTGAATATTTGAGACACTTAAGGTCTCGTGAAAATCAATTTTAAGACACATTAAATTTATACCTAAGTTGTGCATATATGTCACTCATAAATGCATGTTTAAGTTGGTATTTAAGGCATGTCTAAGTCACTTAATCCAACATCGATTTATGAGAATTTTATGTAACTAATATAAACATACCTTAAGTTCGATTAAAGGTAAAATTTTAATTTTGTGTTATTAAAAATGTAATATTAAGATAACATCTATGTCGTATTTAAGTTGGTTGTTTAACTTAAAATCCAACTTATATGTTGGGTAAGTGTTTTGAAATGGAGGTTAAAAAAGGAGTCAAAAGTGACTAGGTTTTTTGTGTTGAATCACCAACTTTGGAACTATGGAAAATTTTAGTGAGGAATATTCATTAATTCATTAATATTTGAGTTTTTGAAATTTGGAATTTGGTTAATTTTGTGGTGTCATCTCACTTGTTTTCTCGTCTAAATTTTATGGGTAAAAGTAAATTTATTGGGTCAATTCGCCTAGCACTTACATTAATAACTAAATTTTTATATTCAAATTGTCTTTACCACAAAAGTGAAATTTGCCTCATTCACCTTCATACATCTTATATACTAATAATGCTAGAATGGCTGACAACATTGTGAAATAATTCGTCAACTATGTGAAAATTGTTTCCTTCCAATTTGCCATGATTTAAAAATCCGCTACATATATTCACCAATTAATATCTACAAGATCCCCACTAAGATCTGATTGAAAGCTTGATGGAAAAGAAGGACACCCCAACTAAAACAATAGAAAATCTAAAAGCAAACATTGCAGATCTGATTTTCTAGAGAAATGTGACTAGGGTTTGAGTGGAAACCCCAATAAAAATATCAATCAAATAAATTTTTTTTCTAACATAAACTGATTACAATATCTTTTGAAGCCCAAATATGCAATAATTCTGATTTTTAGAGGTAAATAGTGATTGCAAAACAGTTCATAAATCTGCATATATATCTGATTGGAAATACCTTTTAAAATCCTTCTAAAAAATTCTGAAATTACTTCTTCCTGATTCCAATAATGCAGTACAATAGCTGGTAAATAATTTCAGACCTGGAATGACTCCACAATAGCTCAAAGTAGACAAAAGATCGGTCACTCCATGTTGAAAAATATAATAACATCTACTGCAATTTATTTCTTCAACGCACACACTGTTGGAATGATAAAAATTTGTTAAGAAAAATGGAATTTCCTAAGTAGAAATCCCTCTCAATACTCTTGGGGTTTTTGTCCACAAGAGGGGTAACTCTTAAAGGTTTTCGTCCTTAGAAGATTTAATATGCAAGCTATAATACTCCACATACAAATATGAATTTAGAAGATAAACAAGTGATCTTCGCCTAAGCAAGACGACTTGTTTATATAGAAACAAATGGCTCAACTAGCCTTCCTCATCATCCATTTAGCTTACAATGTGTAACGCCCACAATTTCACCACACAAAACCCAAGATAAATCCCAATAATTAATTAGGAAAATTATAGAATAAATTTTTTATTTAAAAAGGTTTACATCTAGATAACTAAAAAACTAGATTCAATATTTCTCATTTAATAATTTCCACATATCTTCTAGGTTATTGTAACTAAATTAATAATTAAATATTATTAATTCCTTCCCAACCATTTTCGGGTGTAAATCTCCTTCTAGTGTTCCTGTTAATTTCTACTAATTAACTTTTATAATTCATTATTTAAGTTGCCAATTTTCTCAAACTTATTTAATTTATCCTTATAACTCTAATGTCTTTTACAGACTCATTTATCTATAACAATAGTTGTCACAAAGTATTTCTAACTTCTTATTACCCTTAAGTGGCCCCAATCTCCTATTACCCATAACATTTTATTAAATCCTATTCCCCACACAAATCTCTATCACTTAAGTGATGTATGGTTTATTCTCAACCCTTAGATTAGATGGATTAGGACCCTTAGATCTAGGTGTTTTCAAAGGAACCCTAAATATCCTTATGAGGTCTTCTAATTCTTCTTTATACCCTAAACTCACTAATTTGCTCTCTTTTTGTTTTGCAAGTTTTGGGAGCATTGCTGAAGCCATAGAAGATTGTTCTTTGTTCTTAGATGGACATACACATTTGGAGAGTTGTTTGCATTCCTCTCCTAGGATTTACTTTCTATTTTCCTTATTATTATTTTATTAATTTTTTTTTTGTTTACCCCATTCGAGTAAAGGCATTTTCATCCCATTTTATTTCTGGTTTTAAGAAGAGGTATACACAAAATGAAGGATATATATTGAGTTATTAAAATGGTTCGTCCTGAAATATATTATGTTAGCATGCGGCCTGCACAAAATGATTAGCCGCAGCATAGTGTAGAGTTTTATAAATATGTGGGTGGGGCGCCGCCTGACCTACCCACTTTGTATTAATTACCCAAAGGGGCCATGCCACAAACTACAGTCTTATTAACATAAGGCATTTTACTTAAAAAGAATGCGGCTAGACCTATATTCATTTTATAATATAAACTTGATTTTATGAAAACAAATATTCTCCCACCGAATTAACTAGATGGGTGTTCATTATTAAAAAAAAACACACACATATATATATACACGTTTTGTTAAATAGATATATGTAGTTAAATTTAATATATTTATATAAATTTAGGTATATATATATATTTTAATTTTTTATTTGTCTTGTTTTAAACAGATTATCAAAACCAATTTTTTTTTTTATAACAACCTACAAGCATAAGTAGTTGTATAGTTTGTAAATATGTAAATATGTGGAGTAAATTGGGCTATTAGCTCTCCTTTTTTTTTATTCATTCCAATGTAAGTAAGGAAAAGGAATTTAATTTTTCATTTAAACACTAAATGTAAACTTTCTTTTTTTATATAACATTTGTGTGAGACTTGACTATAATTTCAACATTCCAACATTATAACTTTTACAATAAAATGAGAAGTGTTTCTTTTCAACCACAATACATTGAAGTTCATAGAGAGAAGGAATTTAATCATTTTTTGAGTTCTATAAAAATGTGGGTGGGGCACCGCCTGACCTACCCACTTTGTATTAATTACCCAAAGGGTTCATGCCACAAACTAAGTTTTAGAATAATAATTTTTTTTTTCTTTCGATCTTCCACAAAACTCTTTCCAAGATGGCAACTTGAACTCTTCCATTTCTCCAAAATATAATCACAACAAAAAAAATAAGGGCAGTAGGCAATGCTCTCCACCCAACCTATAATCCAATGGGAAGGAGAATTCATTCTCTTCATTGGCCCCTGAGCCTTAACAATGAATCAATATGAGGTATAAAACAACCAAGATAACTTTTGCAGGGCTTCACCAACAATCATTCACACAAAAATTCCACACAATAAGAACAATACAAAATATAACAAAAACATGCAATTTTCCCACACACAGAGGCTTCCATTCCAAGTCAAGGAAGAGAAGAAACATGGGGATTCACTTATGCTTCCCAATGGGTTAAGTTCCCACCTTAAAATCCTCCAAAAGAACTCAAATCACATACCAACAAGACTCTTATGCCTCCCTCAAAGCTCTTATGTCTTCCTCAATTTCTTTTATGCCTCCCTCAAAATCTTATCCATCCCTCAATAACATAACAAAATAAATAATAAATATTTCTTATCATCACAAGCTAGGACACCCAACCCAAAACTTCCTCCAAATGCATATCATAACTCTTATCCCTCCCTCAACAGATCCCCATTTTCTTGTTCCTACATAGCATTAAGGGAATTCTATTCCCAAATCCCAAAACATACAACAATTGCCAATTTACAACCATTTACACAAAAACATACAAATGAAAATGCATGGGTGATGTCCCTACCTTGCCATTTCAAGAGTATCCAATCCACAAGCACAAGCTCTAAGATTTTCCAAAGCCAAAACCAAGCACAATCCAGTATTCCAAGCTTCAAAAAAATGTTCCAAATTAAGTTGATCCAAAAATGCAAGAGTGAAAATAAAACATATAACCCCGATACCATTAAAAAAACTTGAATAAATAGAAAAAAAAGAGGATGACATGGCTTCATGTAAGATGTCACATCACTTCTCCTCAACTCCACATCATATGGTCAAACCCCAAACCAAAAAATCAATAAATGGTTGGGTGAGAAATGAAAAGTTCTCCTTACACAAACCAACAGTCATACTCTAAAGGATAAAATTAAAAGATTTTCACATAATGGGGCCTAATTTCAATCCCAAACATCATAGGTATAGTAGGTGAGTAGCTTTAAGAGGTGTGTGACAAGCTTAACTTGTCCCACAAGCCTCCAAAAATAACCTTTAAGCCAAAATATGAGTTCGACATGCAATGTTGAGTACACAACACTATAACCAATAAAAACCCTTTCAAATTCATGATAAAATCAAGGACAATTTACCAAAATTATATACCCCTTGGTCACATCCCAAATTACTTTAATTAACAAGACTAGTTAACCTAGTTAAGAGCACATTAAATAATAAGGTGAATCACATTAAAATAATAAACCACATACTCATAAAATGATTAAAATGAAAAGGGGAAAAACACATTCACCCTTGGTCACATTTGAGGCCACCTTTTCAAAGGAAACCTCCTAAAAGTCTATCAACAACAAAAGAACATAAAAAACAAAAGTTGTCAATATAACCAATTTCCAATACCTAAAATTCTTTCATTGTTGATCTCTTATCCCATTTTTGTTTGTTGTATAAAATTTCTTGCAAAATCAAAATAATACCTCTCTGGCCTCATGACCATATCAATGACATCGAAACAATAAAAAAAACGTATACATATCAATTCACATCATCAAATAACATAATTAAATCATCACTAAAATCAAGTAATTTCACCAATTGTTTACCATTTCAAGATATTTCAAGTTTTTCATTTCATCAGCAACAATAAGATCACAAGTCTAGTTAGATCGTCTAACAAAATCTACGTATCAGTAACTCTTGATCACCATCAATACTGAAATATTAATCCATACATATAATTCACACTACGATTTACCACATATCTGTAATCAAAATATCTATAATCTCTATCAAAATACTAATCAAATATAATAATGTCCATTTATCAATCTCTAATGATCAATAAGATAACAAATCCCAGGTATCTAATCCATAGTAAGCAAGAATCCTACTAAGATCAATGGCGAAGAGGAGTGGGCACTACAGAATGATTTTCCCTATGCATTAATTTAATATTTTCTCATATTAAATGCTTTTCCTAACAACTTTTTCCCTCCTAATGCAAGTCACATTTTTGTAGGGGAAATACATTTGTCCCATGAAATTTTACATTTTCTAACCCTTTTTATTTCCCCTAAAGAAAGTTGCACTTATCTTAAATAAATACAATTTATACTAACTGTTTTATTATGTATTTGTCTTTTCTATATTTTATTTTATTATTGAGTTCATTAAATTATTATAAGTGTTTTTATAATATTTTTTTTCTTATTATTTTCAGCACTTTATAATAAAGTAAAAACATTTAAGTCACCCTTATATTTTTCCTCTGGCCATCTGGATGATAAAATAGGCCAAAGGTATTCTATAAAATTATTCAAGGAAGAGGGACATTACAGTCATTCCTTGCTAGGATTGTTTGTACCTAAGAAATTACAAAGTTGAATGTTGAAGTATAGACTCTCCTTCCCACACATCATCCTCCAATGGTAAATCTCTCCACCTAACCAAGTACTCTTGAATCACTCTACTCCTTAATATCCTCTCTCTCCTGTCTAGGAACTCCTCAGGAAGTAGATACATTCTCCCCTCCTCATCCAAGGGTGGAAACTCTGCAGAAGATACCACGTGCTTCCCAATTCCTTCTTTAAGAAAGACACATGAAAAACATTGTTTATCTTAGTTTAAGAAGGTAACTCCAAATCATAAGCTACCTCTTCAACTCTTCTCAACTTTTTGTATGGACCATAACACGAAGGCTTAAGATATTCTGTGCCACTCTTCTTGAGAGTACTCTATGTATATGTTTTTATATTAAAAAATACCATGTCTCCTACCTCAAATAATCTCTCAAGCTTGTGTTATTCCGCATGCATCTTCTTCTGGTTCTGGGAATGCTAAATATTATCCTTAAGTACCCTAAGGATATCCCTACTATTATGTAAACACTCTCGTGCCTTAGGATCTATAATGTGCCAAAATTTTAAATCAATAAAGGATGTCTCATCATACCCATACAATGCTTAGAATGGATTCATATGAATAAAAATATGGTAAGTAGTAATCCACAAATACTCACACAAATACAACCATCTCGCCTATGCCTTCTGTTGTCTCGAAACATAGTTATGAATATAAACTTTTATCCATTTGTTCACAGTCTCTATCTATTCATATGTCTGACAGTGATAACTTGTACTCAAATTCAATTCTTTACCAACTAATCAGACAAGATCCTACCAAAAGGTTATCAAAAACCTACTATCTCGATCAATAATAATGTTCTTCGAAAGTCCATGGAATTTGAATACTTCTCAGAAGAGCAAATCAACCACATGTGGTTCCTTACAGCTGGTCAGGATGGCAAAGAAGTGTTCATATTGTTTAAACCTATCAACCACCGCATAAATGTGATTATTCCCTTAGACTATGAGGAGACCTATAATAAAATCCATTGAAATACTCTCCCATTTTTTCTTTGGAATGGGCAAGGGATGCAATAAACCTAGTAAAAAAGTATGCTTTGACTTATTATTTTTGACAAGTCACACACTCATGAACATGGCATAGAACATCCTCTTTGAGAACATTTCCAAGAGAATCTCTCTATAATCTACATGTATGTTTTGAAATACCCTACATTTCTTATAAGTGGTGCATCATGGAAGGCATGTAGAATCTTTCCCTTAAGCTTAGATTCAGGAACTGGATAAATTCCACCCTTATAATAAATAAAATAAGCTATTACCTTGTATCACTCATCCTATACCTTACCATCCATATTCTCACATGCCAAATATTTTTTGGAATACTCAACTAATACTTGATATTTCCAATTTGCACAAATCTCACTCAATGAACACAGGGCATCAAAATGTGGATTCCTAGAAAGTGCATCAACCACTACATTATTCTTACCTTTGACATAATCAATTTAAAAAATCATGCATTTGGATCCTATTGAACAACTTTTGTTTCCTTTAATTTACCTCCTTTTGTTCTAAAAAATATTTGAAGTTGTTGTGTCAGTCGTTAACAAAAAAACTTCCTACCTTTCAAATATTTCATGAATTTTTCCACGACATGCATAATGGTGAGAATCTCCATATCATATGGGGAGTATAACCTCTCATTATCTCTCAAATTCCTACTCTCGTAGGCAATAGGATGGAGGTCATGTATAAGAACTACACCAATATCCAAACTTGAAGCATCACACTCCAATATGAAGGGTTGAGAGAAATCTAAAAGAGCAACCAAAACTAGACAAGTGCTCATAACCACCTTGAACCTATCAAATACCACTTGTGCCACATCTATCCATCTGAAATGCCCCCTTCCATGTAAGATCTGTAAATGGAGCTGCAAGCTCAGAATAGAATCCAGCAAACCTCCTATAGTAACCACATAATCCTAGGAATCCACACAAGTCTGAAATGCTCCTAGGTGGCGGCCAATCCTGCATAGCAGGTATCTTTTACTGATGAAACTTGACCTCGTTGGCCATAATAACATGCCGAAGATACAAAATATGTGTAATTCCAAATTCACATTTGAACAAATTTTAAAATATTGACTATGTCTCCATGATGCCAATTACCTTATCTAGATGCCTCGAATGTTCTTCCCCATGTCCTGTTGTAAATAAGAATTTTGTCAAAAAATACTAGCAAAAAATTTTTCAACTGCATATTGAAGAGATGGTTCATGTCTGGCTTGAATTTAGAAGGTGCATTAGTGATGCACAATTTCATCACATAAAACTCATAGTGCCTATAGTGACATCTCAATGTTTTCTTCTGAATATCCTCATCGAGAACACAAATATGATGGTATTTTGATTGAAGATCAATCTTTGAAAAATAAATATCTTTAATAAAATCATCCAATAGATCATATGTGCAAGGAATGGGATATGTGTTCTTAATATTTTTCTTGTTGAGAGCATGGTAGTCAATACACATCCTCATGGTCATGTTCTTCTTCTTCACCAATATAACTAAAGAAGAAAATGCGCTAGAACTGAGGATGGATATGCCCCATATCCAAGAGCTCTATGATGCCCTTCTATATATCATTCTTGAATTTATTAGGATGGTGATAAGGCATAGTAATCACAAGCTTGAAACCCTCCTCTAGCTCTATGACATGCAAAAATCCCCTGTTTGGTGGTCTACCTAAAGGAATATCACCAAAAAATTAGTTGTGCTTATTCAGTACTACTTGCATATCTACTAACTAAAGAATATTTGGGTGAAATAAATCATTAAGATGCCCATGCAACCTCTCCATGTCTGAAAATGGACTCCATCTTATGTTGGGCAAACAACACTAGGCCAACAATCATAAAGATCCCTAAGCACAATCTTCTTCCCATCTTCCATACACTATAACTACATCTTCCTAAAATACTACACATACCTACCAAGGCACTGTAGCTATTGAATACCCTACAATACATCAATCTCACCAAGACAAATTACATAAAAAAACATTACTCAATGTGTAGTCTCCCATCTGGATGCTAAGTTGAGGAATCCTCTTAGTGCAACTGATGACAAATTTGTCCCCAACTATAATGAAATTACTTGTATAATTTAGATCATGAGCAACAATATAACACCAAATAACACAATATTCCAGAATAATGATCTCAATATGCAATTAGAATAGCTTTGCCACTTCGAGGGGGCAACCTCCAAACCATACAATAATACTCAAATGATGATGAATTACTACCTACAATCCCCTATATATACCATTCATATGTTATGGCCATCACCAAGGCCAACCTACTAAGCATGAGAAAGTATAAATGATATGGTAAGCCACAAGTCGGCTACTCATATCCTAATACAAGCAATAGGTTAAGGGAATAGCATGCCCTTCCCCTTCAAAGAAACATTGTCCCCAATGTCGAGAAGCTCTGGGTGGTGCTGCAGGGATGTTATATCTTCCCATGTTGCATCTTCATTGTCCATATTCTTCCACTTGATCCGGTACTCAGTAATAACCTATGTCCTCAATCATTTAGTGCATTTTTGAAGGATGCATTCATGTTCCAAGATGACCCTCCACTCCTCATCGAGCTCAGGTAACACTGTTTGGGCTGATACTCTCTGTCCAATTACTTTCTTCAGGCAATAAACATGAAAGACTTGATGTATTCTGGTGGATTGTGGAAGTTCTAATCTGTATGCTAAAGTACTAATCTTCCGTAATACTTGATATGGGCCATAAGAATTTGGTGAAAGTTTATTATCCTTTTGTTTTTGTTTCAAATAAATTTTCTTAAATGGCTGTAACCCAATCACCGACTTCAAAATGCCTTTCCATGCGATGTTGATCAGCCTGTTGCTTCATGCAGTTTTGTGCCATGACCAAGTTCTCGTTGAGACTAGAGAGGACCTCTTGTTGATACTGAATGTGTTCTTCTACTGCTCTAACCCACGGTTTTACTCTCAATGATGATGTGATGGATGGTGGATGGTACCCATAGAGTGCCAAAAAAGGAGACATTTTAGATGAAGTATGGAAGGAAGTGTTATACCACCAATCTGCAAGTGGCAACCATTGGACCCATCTTGCTTGTTTATCTGATGTAAAGCAATGAAGATATCCCTCCAAACACTTATTTACAACTTTTGTTTGCCCATCAGACTGGGGATGATAAGAAGAGCTACGACCTAATTGAGTACCCAAACATTAGAATAAATCAGTCCAAAAATTACTAGTAAATATAGGGTCTCAATCACTTACTATAATCTTCGGTGTCCCATGAAGCTTTTGAACTGTGTCCATGAAGGTTGTTTCTACCATGGCTGTAGAAAATGGGTGTGCCAAGGCACAAAAATGAGCATATTTGGTGATTCTATCCACCATAACCATGATGACATTTTTTCCTTCAGATTTAGGCAATCTTGTGATAAAGTCTATGGAAACCTCTTCCCACCTCTAGCTAGGAATAGATAGAGGTTATAGAAGACCAAATGATCGAACTGTTTCACCCTTATTTTGTTGACAAACCATGCATTCTACCACAAAGTTTTGGACATCCCCTTTGACCCCTTCCCAAAAGAAATCTTTTTTGAATCGATGATAATTTTTCAAGAATCAAGAGTGCCCCCCTATTGGAGAAGATTGAAGCTCAGATAGAATCCTCTTTTTAAGAGTGGAGTTCTTACATAGGTATAATCTATCTTTATACCATAAAGCATCCCCTTTCAATACAAATTTTTTAGACATGTTTGGATCATTATGGAGATGATGAATGAGGTTTTGTGTGGTTGGGTCATTTCTCCATTTGGCCCTTGCCTCATATATCCAATCTTCCTGTAATATGGATATGGCACATAACAAAGCTGTAGTTGAGTTATCTTTATGTGATAGAGCATCCGCAACTACATTCTCCTTCCCTTTCTTATAGATAATATCAAAATCATATCCCAACATCTTGGAGAGCCATTTTTGTTGTTCTTCAGATGATAAATGTTGCTCCAAGAAGTATTTCAGACTATCATGATTTGTCTTCACTTTAAAGTGTCTTCCTATGAGATATGGTCTCCATTGCTTTACTGCATGAAGTATGGCTAGCATTTCCTTCTCATAAGTCGGCTTGGAAAGATTTTTACCTTTGAATTGATGGCTCAAAAAGGCAATAGGATGGCCTTCTTGCATGAGAACTACCCCCATACCCACCCTTGATGCATCACATTCAACAATGGGAGCAATCCTTTGGAGAAGTGAAGAATGGAGTGGTTCACATGGCCTCCTTTAGCTTCTCGGATGCTTTGGTTGCATCCTCAATCCAATGGGAGGAATCATTCTTTAATAAAGCTATGAGAGGTGCAGCTATACTTCCATAATGCCTTACAAATCTTCGGTAATAACTTGTAAGCCCAAAAAATCCTCGTAGATTCTTTAGGGTTTTTGGAACCTTCCACTCCATCATGGCTTTGATCTTATTAGGATCCACTTTAACCCGTTCATGAAAGACAATGTGACCTAAAAATTCAACCTCCCTGAGTCCAAAAGAACACTTAGAGGGATTTCCATAAAGTTGATGTTTCTCAAGGGTTTCCAAAACATTATTTATATGATGCAAATGTTCCTCCCATGTTTTTCTATAAATTAATATATCATCAAAAAACACTAAGACAAACTTCCACAGGAATGACTTAAAAATAGAATTTATCAAACTTTAAAATGTAGAAGGTGCATTTGTGAGTCCAAAAGGCATTACCAGGAATTCATAATGGTCTTCATGTGTCCGAAAGGTGGTTTTATGAACATCCTCATCCTTGATTCAGATTCGGTGGTATCCTGAATGAAGATCAAGATTTGTAAAATAAATAGCACCTTGCAACTCATCAAGCAAATCATCAATAGTAGGAATAGGAAACTTATCTTTGATTGTGATACTTATTAAGTTCCCTATAATTAGGACACATGCACCACATGTCATCTATCTTCCATACCATCACTACTGGAGAAGAATAAGAACTCTAAACTATTGCGAATGATTCCTGCTTCTAACATCTCTTGTACAATCTTCTCGATTTCACTCTTTTTCACATATGGGTACCTATAAGGTCAGATGTTAGGCGGTTGACTTCCTAGTAATAATTAAATAGCATGATCATGATCTCTCTTTGGAGGTAAGCCCTTTGGTATATTTTCAAATACAACAGAGTGTGCATCCAACACTGCTTGCATATCGGATAGGTATAATGTCCTTAGAATAATGAGCCTCCAATGAAAAGAGTTGTGCCACAAATCCCTCTGCACCTTTTTTTAGAATTTTGTGCATTTGATGAGAACTTTACTATTTGTGGAGACTTTTCTCTTAACCCTCTTAGCTCAAAAATTCCTTCCTTCAAAGTGAAATCACATGAACAAGTCTTGGAAGTTCATCTCAATGGTTCCCAAAGTGGTAAGCCATTGAACCCCTAACACAATGTCTGCTCCTCCCATAGAAATGGCATACATGGGACTGTATAGTATGTAATCTCCCATGGAAAGCTTAATGGTATGGAATTTTCCAAAACAAGTAACAATACCTCCATCAACAATCATTTCTTGACATTCAGGAGCTGGATAAATGAAACAGTTTAGGCGCACTGCTAACTTATGATTGATAAAGTTGTGAGTACTTCCTGAATCAATCAACACTGTGACCCTCTATTTTTTAGAAATCCAACCACCTTTAGGGTCTGTGGGGTGATAATACCTGAAATTGCATGGCATGAGATCGTTGGCTGAGGATCTCCTGACTCCTCTTTTGGCTCAACCAACACCTCTGACTCTGCATCTTCATTTTTCCTCTTCATCTTCACTAGGCCCATCAATGTAGAACAACTCTTTTTTTGCACATTTATGACCGGGCCAAATTTATTGTCATAGTTAAAACATAACCCTTTTTCTCTTTTTTCTTCAATTTGTTGAGGGTGTCAATCTAACTAGTCGAGGGAGTGCTAAGGCCAAAGGTGTTGCGATCTCTAGTAAAAGTGAAATGTTGTCTCCTAATTGAAAAAAAATTCTCCTCTGCCCTTCTTGCAATAATCATCAAATCAGAAACCTTATGAGGATTAAACATACACACCTCATGTTCAATGTGATCCTTAAGACCCCCAAGAATTAGGTCATTCAAATAATCTTTAGTAAGATTTTCCACCCATAAAGAAAGGTTTTAGAAGTGATGAATGTAATCCTTAATAGTTCCTGTCTGCCTCAACTTTGCTAATTGGCTGAAGTAATTATCTGACACACTAGAACTGTAGTGTAATTACAACTCTTTATTGAAGACTGTCCATGTAAAATTAAGACCATTCTTCTGTTTTTGATCACATAACCATCGATACCATATGAATTGGTTAGGTTTGAGATAAAAAAGATGCCATGGTTGCCTTTTGTCTTGATGGAATCTAATGTAGTTCAAAGAAATTATCGATTTGGTTGATCTAATTGATTGGATCCTTTCCATCGAACTTGTTCATCTCCACTTTTGGAAACATAGTACAGGCCTGCAGAGTGCTCGTATTTGGATTGTACACACTCGCATATCCACTCTGGCTCATGTGTCTATTATGTTGACCTGAGGATCCACCTTGATTGACATAAGTATGATTACCCATCATATGCGTATTGAATTTTTGCATGAAATCCTCCAATCTATGTCTAATCCTATCCACATCTTCTTTGCTGGCCACCCTACTATTTGAGGTCTCTCAGGTTAAACTCAAGTTGGCTTACTTTATGGTCTGTCGAAGTAAACCCTAACCCTGAGGAGTCCTGTAGTTGTATATTCTATCTCCAACTCCTCAACTACTATCTCATCCTTTTCTGGTGTTTTACCAAGAGTGATGCGATTATTTTTTCCCCTTCTGGAAGGCCCCGCCATGATGCCCCAAAATAGTAGGATGTAGGGATCATAGTCAATTTTTAGGGTTTTGGATTTCAATAAGAATTAGGCCAAATTTGAAAATAATTAAAGAACCAAACCCTAAAAAAAAATTGTTTTTCTTTCTGAAAATTTAACGAATTTGAAAAAATTCTACAATTTGCACCCCTAGGGAGCAATTTTATGAAAAACCCTAAATTTGTAATAAATTTTGCAAAATAAATCAAAATAGTCCTGAAATTTTTAGGTAACCTTACTTGAAATGTTTTTCAACTCTGGTAAAACTATCTCCAACCAATTTTCTCCAATTAAAAATATATTGTGGAAACAAAAAAATTAGGGTTTTTTACCCTAATTTTGGCCCAGATCACAACTCTGATACCACTTGTAATGAAATTACTTGTATAATTCAAATCATGAGCAGCAATATAACACCAAATAACACAATATTCTATAATAATGATCTCAATATGCAATTAGAATAGCTTCACCACTTCGAGGGGGCAACCTCCAAACCATACAATAATACTCAAATGCTCAAATGATGATGAATTACTACCTACAATCCCCTATATATACTATTCATATTTTATGGCCATAGAAAAGGCCGACCTACTAAGCATGAGAAAGTATAAATGATATAATAAAATGATATGGTAAGCCACAAGTCGGCTACTCATATCCTAATACAAGAAATAGGTTAAGGGCGTAGCACCAATTCATGCATTGAACCACTCAAAGTTCACAACCTATAATCATCACTTCACATCCAAACCCTCATCTATGAATTTTGGCATAGCTCTATTATCTATAAAAAAAATAACTCACTTCCCCTTGATTACTCCTATCAGCCGAAAGGGATGGTATCTAGGGACTCCTGAAAGTGAAGCAATAGTAGCATTGGATAAACTTGATGCCTCATTTTCTCCAAGGTTTATCTGGGGTTGTTCCTCATGTAAATCATGTCCACTATCATTTCCCTCTACATTTGTATCTGGTAAGGGCCCATACTCCTCATCTAAAACCACCTTAGTGAGGTGTAGCTTGCTTTTACCAACACAGTGATGTTTAGGCTCCTAATGATCTTTACAATGAAAGAAAATATTCTTCGTCATCAACTCATTACGAGTATCTTGATCCACCTTATTAGAAAGTGTACTCTTATACTGAATAGTAGAGTGTTGAAATGGTCTAGAGATTATGGAAGACTTCTTATTAGGCTAATAAGAAGTGGAAGATGTGTCAAAATCTAATGCCATCTGAATTGCATCATGTAATTTCCTCAAATTAATATCCTTGACCAATCCTCTCATATTTTCATGAATCCCCTCTATGAATAACATCACTACCCTTTTCTTAGGAATCTCTAGAACCATCACTTGTATGCATTGAAATTTGTTGATGTAGGCATCAACATGTCCACTTTGGCAGAGCTGTGTCAAATCCTTTTAGTATAGCTCAATGTCCTTGTGATCAAATCTCACAATTAATCTCTTACTGAACTCCATGTAAGAGAGAAATTTTTCATGGTTCTGTGTGACTAGCACATGATGCCACCAATCATATGTTATGCCTTCAAGGTGTAGAGTGGAGAACGCAATATCCTTCGATTCCTACATAGGCTTGAGGGTAATTTACATTTCGAGCTTATAAATCCAAGCTCTAGCACTAATCTTCCCACTACCATCAAATGTGGAAAGAGTCACCTTGTTGGTAGCCTTCTTCAGTTCTCTATTGTAATGTGATCTAGGCCTTATATCTTGTCTAGACCTCAAAGTATCTCTCCTCTATGTAAAATAATGTGGAAGGGGAAAAAATCCCTCACATCTTGCGGTAGATTCCTCCACTCATCACTAGAAGCTATAACATTGTCCTGGAAAGCCACTTCCTCGGGTGGATCATCAATCTCTGGTGGTTCCTCTCTAGGTAAGAAACCATACTACATAGGCCTATCTGGTGTCTCAGTAGGCATCCTCTCATCTGTATGAGTGTGCCTCCTCTCACAGAGAGGAGATCCCCTCACACTACCACTCTCCGAAGGTGATATATTGTGCCTCTTGTGACTACTGGAAACTGATATGGATGTGTCTCTCCTATAATATCTGTCTCTTGTCCTATCCAATGTCAACATGTCTAGAGTAGAGCCCATACGTTCCATGGACTAAATCATCCACTGTTGGGTGGCTACCATTATCCTTAAAATTTCTCTAAATATATCCAATGGCTCATCTTGAGGAGGGATATGTTAATCTTTTCTGTCTATCACCCATGGATTAAGCTCTAGTACTTATTTCAAAACCAATCTCAAGTTGTGCTTGTCTTCTGTAATGTATGTGCAGACCAACCTTTCATGGCTACATAGAATCATATCAAAATCCTACAGGTAGGAGGAACATTGCTCTAATACCACTCAAATATCCCCACCAAAATCTTATAGAAAACTTGATGGAATAGAATGAAACCCCAACTCAAACAACACAAAATCTAAAAACAAACACTGCAAATATGATTTTCTAGAGAAATGCGACTAGATTTTGAGTGGAAACCCAAAAAAATAGCAATCAAATAATTTTGTTTCTACCATAAAATAAATAGAATATTTTTAGAATCTCAAATATGTAATAACTCTATTTATTAAGATAAATAGTAATTGCAAAATAGTTCATAAATCTGCATATAAATCTAACTAGAAATATCTTTTAAAACCCTTCTAATTTTTTTGAAATTACTTCTTTCTAATTCCAAAAATGTAGTACAATAGATGGTAAAATAATTCCATACTTGTAACAAATCCAAAATAGCTCAAAGTAGATGAAATATGGGTCACTCCAACCTAGAAAATATAATAACAACTTCTACAATTTATTTATTCAACACACACACACACACTACTGGAATGATAAAAATACATGAATAACAATGAAATTTATTGAGTAGAAATCTGTCTCAATACTCTTGGGGTTTTCTTCCACAATAGGGGTAACTCCTAAGGGTTTTCGTCCTTACAAAATTTTAGATGCAAGCTAAAATACTCCACATACAAATCTGAAATTACAAGATAAAGAAGTTATCTTCTCTTAAGAAAGTTGACTTTCTTATATAGAGAAAATGCCTCAACTATCCTCCCTCATCATCCAATCAACTTAAATTATTTTCCATATGCATTCATTTATTATTTTGCCATATTAAATTTTTTCCCCCCCAAAAAAATCCCTTCTAATGCAAGTCGCACTTCTCCTAAATAAATACATTTTATACTAGGTGCTTTATCATGTATTTTCCATTTCTATATTTTATTTTATTATTAAGTTCATTTAGGTATTATAATTTTTTTATAATGTTTTCTTTATTATTTGTGTAACACTTTATAATAAAGTAATAAAACTTAAGTCACCCTTATGTTTTTCCTTTGGTCGTCATGTTGACAAAATAGGCCAAAGGTCTTCAATAAAATTATTCGAGGAAGAGGGAAATTATAATATCTATGAGATTTTTGGGGGGATCCTAAAAAATATTTTGATTTGAACTACAAAAATTAATTTGACATGTATATGCTTGAAATTTGACAATTTAATAAGAACAAGAATCATATTTCTTCAAATCTAGTTTTTAAACTACTATTTGTTTCATAAAAATGGAAGAGATTAAGGTGGTCAAATTTAGGTCACACACAAATAGTTCATTTTTTTTGTCTCAAAACTATAACATAGTGTCACATGTGCCCCGAAACCCCGTTTTTTGAGTTACGTTAATTATTATGAAAATATATTTAGTAAAAATTTATCTAGGATTATGTATTAGGTTATGTTATTTTCCCCTTTTCTATGAGTATTATCTTAAACTTATTGACAAAGCAGACACATTCGAAAAAATGAAAAACCTGCATGTGCTCTCGTTAATTTTGAGAAGATTTAAGAATAATTTTTTCAATGTGTAGAATGAAGCATAGAATTTGACAATGTAATTTCTTTACAATTTAGATGAGTCGATCAAAAATTATTTAGGAAAAAAATACATTTTTTCTCACAAAAAATAAAGACACTATTATAAGTAATTAAGGATCCAAATATTAAACTTTTATGATTTTAGAAAGAAATATATGGCCACAAAGAAAATTTGGAGCTTAATGTTGTAGTTTTTTTTAACGTTGTTTTAAATATACAAGCCAATGGAGAGCATAGTTGAGATTTTTAATGTTTTTTATTTATTTTACAAAACAAAAAATCACCAGAGAAATAGACAATCCAATCCTTATAGTTAAATATCTAAGACAAATTCAAACTTAAGGGTGGGTGATTTCCAATACAAAGATAAAATAATGTGAGTATCATATGGATTTGAATTACCAAACATATTCACATTATAACACAACCAAGTTATAACATGTTAGGTAAATTTTAGTTTACCACAAGTTAGTATGCATTGTATTACCGTAGTTACTTTTTACCATAAGTACACTAGTGTTTACTTCGGTCATGAGTTATTTACTAGGCTCAATATCTAGTTTATATTTGTTATACTCTTATATGATTTTATAACCATATTTGTTTTATATTCTTCATGTAGTGTATTTGTTAGTTGGTTTCACCTACGTAAATTCATGGTTATACTCATTCAGTTATTTAATACCTATGACTATTATAGCTATCATATATTATATAATATGTTACTTTCATATACAGAGGTTACTTCCATGTTTCCTTAGTTCCTCAAAATTTAGTATTAGACTTGAGTTTTAGACATCCTGTGCACATGAGCAGGATCATGAACAATAGCAGAAGATAGTAAAAATTTTGCAACTAAGTTTTTAATATTTTGGAGAAGCTTACTACCCCTTGGAGATTATATGCTACCTCTAATAGCCTCCTAACCCACCTTGCATCCCCACAATCTATTGTTTCAAGTTCTAGGAAAATAGAAGGAATTTTTTTTAGCACTGGACAAGGAGGATCCACCCATCAAAGCCTCATGCTATAGGATTTCCTATAGAAAATATGGTTCATAGAAATTAGAAATAAATGAAAAATTCATTTTTCCCTAACAGGGGTTTACTAAATAAATTAATGGTCATAATAGTTGCAACTAACTTTAGTTTCTCAAAAAACTTAAAGGTCTTCATAATTTTTCTCCCATCCATCAGGATAGCTCATTAAGCTCCCACTGAGATAGAAGAGTAAGTTGAGGATCTCGAGAACCTAACATGTTTTGCTAAAAACATAGGTGGAATTGCATCCAATGGATCTACCATCGAGGTGACCTTTGCATTGGTCGGTATCTTGAAGGAATGAAACCAAGCTGAGATTTGCTTTGGGAGAGTTAAGGGCATATTTTATATTAAATTAGTGAGTTATAAATTTTGGCATTGAGTTGTGCATTGTACATTAGAGAGGGGTGTTTTTTGCTTATATGGCCAAGACACATCAATTGAATAAGGATTGAGCGACATAGTGGCTGAACCACTCCCTCTAAACCTCTGCATTGCATGGGCCTAATTCCACATCACCACAACTGATCCATTTATAAACTCATGCTAAAAACCTGTGAAGGAGAGGAAATATATATTTTATATTAAGGGTAAAGGTTTTTAGGCAGGGATCCTACCCTAGTATAACCAAAATAGGGTCTAATCATCTAGATACAAGATGCCAAACAAGAAATTGGGAAAAATTAGCAAACCAACAACAAAACCACAAAAAAAGTGCCACAAAAAAGAAGCAATAAAACAACACACCACCCACATGAGAAGAAAAAACCAAGTATAAATGAGAATCAAAGGGGTGCTAGGTCGAATAGATTTTTTTATCTACTCTTTGTGATTATGTCACATTGTGGGATTGAATGATTGCATTTATCTTTTCTATATTACACTGTGTTCCACCCATCATTTGAAACATGACATGTGTCTTCCACTTGTGCATTAATCCCTGGATTAGACCCAGCTACAACCTATAGACATGAATTATCTAGTATTTCAAATGGATTATTAGTAGCTAGGTTTGAACCCCTAAACTCCTGCGAAGTGGAGGAAATTGACATGTAATAATACTCTTGAGAAAAATATTCAAAATAAACCTAATCCATTATAGAACATTACAAAATAATAAACAATAGAAAATTAAACAAACTATAAGTGGTATTCAAAGTTTAGATTTGGTTTCTATGGAGCAACATAAACTACCACCCTCTCTATGCCAACCACGTGGATCACTCATCACCCAGGAGTGTGACACTTCAACCTGTCAAATTTTATATTTTTCATTGTTATTTATATATAATTAGCTCAAATTTGTATCACATTTACTTTGAGTGCTTAGTTGGATATGTGGAATGCTTTGGGTATGATTTTTCAGGAGTTCCAGCCTTTCCATCTAGCCCCTATTTCACTATTCATAAATTTAGAGGCATTATTGGAAAAACTGTGAAATATAGTGGTAGAAAACCTCCACCAATGGAGATAATCATAAATTAACCTCACCCCAAATTTAGTGGGAAAAAACTACTTTTGGGAAAAACAAAATTCTCCTAGATTGCTTCAAATTTTATTTTGAGCAAATTGTTCAAAACGAGGGGTTCTTGAAAGGACTAATTTTCAGTGTTTTAAGCTATTTTTTCTAATTTTTCATTGTGATCCACTTTGAGTTTTAGATGCCACCAAGGCCTCACAAAACAAAAATATCCAACGATTTAATTTTGTTACACATTCGGCTGTAATGACATAATTTTGGTGTTATTTTGCATTATTTTGTGCTAATGTGCCATCTAGTTGGGAATAATCTAACCACCAATTATGGATATTAATTCTCTAAAATTTTCCTTTCCTGACTCGTAGCTACTCTAAGGAAACAATTACACCATATGGAAGACAAAAATTTGAACTCAAATTGATTTTAAAGAAATTTATTCTGTTGTGAATTTTTCCATAACCAAATCAAATAATTATGTATCCCAGTAGAGTAGGTTTCACAAGGCCAATCAAAAGGCCAATTTGATAATCTTTTTTGTAGTGTCTGATGATGTGCAACCTCACATTCAAGATTCCAAAATAGATAAATAAGTGTGGGATAAACTGAGCATGGTGTAAAAGGTCCAAAACAAGGATACCATTTTGCATTTATAGATTCATTTAATTACACTCAAATTCAATCGGAATGAGAAAGTGGATGATTTCTTGCTAATATTTGTAACATTGACGGATTCACTTCTAGCCTTGTGAAAAGAGGTTTCTAATGAGTTTTTTCCCATTATTATTAGAGTACTCCTCTATCTTACCCCATTTTTGTGATAATAGTTATCAGATTAAACCATCAAGTTTTAGAAGTTAGTGAATTGTATGCACCAAGAAGAATAAATTTACAACAAAGATGAATAAGAAGAGCGTGCACTATATTTTCATAAGAAAGGGAAGGGAAAAGAACAATCTTCCCAAAATTCCTAAAACCAACATAACCAAGGGGACAAGCAAAAGAAGAAATGTCCTATATGAAAACAAGGATATAAGTTGAAATATTATTGGTACAATAGATACAATAAAGTTTCATCAAGCAATTCTTGAGCTCAAAATTGGTAATCACAGTAGGGAAAATCAAACTAAAAGAAATGGAATAAGAAGGGGAAATGGTGAAATAAACCCCATTGGAAAGGAAATGTAGATGAGTAAGAAGACCATTAATATGCTGAGGACATATTCTACACCTCCTATTCTAGTGAACCATCCACGTTAGCTAGTGTTATCTGGTACATTGATTTTGGAGCCACTCAACACATGACCGAGCACAAATACTACTTTACCACCATAAAAGACTCAAATTTAAAAAGTCATGCTTCATTAGGTGATGAATCTTCTTACAAAGTACAAATTAATGGGGAACATTTATCTACCTATTGGTTCACATAATTATATACTATTTGATGTATTATATGACCCTGGCTTAATTATGAATTTACTATCAGTTAGTTAGCTTCTAGATCATAATCTAAAGATTGATTTTGATATTCATCATGGTGAGAAAGTGTGTTTGATTTGAGATAAATATAAGGACTCAAAAATTGTTGTAAAAGGATCAAATATGAGCCATATGTTCCAACTTGATTTTATTCACATGGATTATCATGCACTAGTGGCTATGAATATTTTATCTACACATTTGTGGCATCAGATACTTGGTCACATAAGTTGTAGATATATCATTACACTTATTTGGTACAATATGGTGAGAATATTTCAATATCTCAAGAAGGATACAAAAAACTTTCCTAATTACGTCACAAGAAAACAACATAGAGCTTCATTCAAGAATAATACTTGTCAAGCTTTAGGTAATATTTATTTTGTTCATACCAATCTTCATGGTCTGATGTAACCTAGTCATTATAGAATTTAGTATTTCATGTTATGTGTTGACGATTATTCTAGAAAAATGTGGATTATTCTCTTCATAACAAAACATAAGCTTTTGAAAAATTCGAGAAGTTTAAAGTGATTGTTGAGAATCAAACTAGTCATCATATCAGATGTCCCCTCTCAAATCGAGGGGGGATTCATGATTATTGAGTTCAAATCCTACTGTAGTGCCCACTTCCCTTTGACACTTTTGATATTGATCATGATACTGCTGACTATATTATGGACATTATTATATTTTTCATTTAGTATGGTGTTAGATGTCAGATCATGGATTATTATTGACTCTGATTCATATATGATGCATGATACTTGTTAGAGACATTTTATATAGATGTTGACATGTTTATATTTATATTTATTGATGTTGTTAGGAAATAGGATATTTGGATATATTGAGTAGATCGAGAAAATTGAATTTAAAATTGATGATTATATAGTTGTTGATGAAATTGTAAGTGCTAGTGTTGATTTTTTGGATGTTGTTGTGATTCATATATATATTGATTATTTTTAAATTATATTATATTCATTTGGATGTTCTGATATGGCCACGAGGTCGAAGGGGTATTTGTATTGTGTAGGTTAAAAATATCACAACAAACATCGGGGGATTGGAGACCAACCACATTGGAATTCTAGATGAATTCAACAAGGTCACCATGGTAACATGTATTGTTCATGTGTGTGTGTTTGATTGTTAGGGATTCCAATGGGGGGATCACCTTTAAATTTGACAAAGAGTTATGTGTATTTATTTATCTGGTTCCTTTTTATTGATGTTTTTATGTGTTTATTAAGTGATGTGTTTACCCCTTTCATTATTTATTAATTGTGGTAAATTAATGTGAGTAAACATGTTGTTAAAATTAATTAATCAAATTGGGACATAAGAAAGTAATTATTAGATTTGTTGGCCTAAAATTAAAGTGTTGCAAGAAATGTGTAAATTAATATCGGAGTATGAAATACTCCACCTCCTTTTGAAATTTGAATTTGTCCTTGGAGGCTAATTTTGGAAGCTTATGGACTTGTTCCATACCTCTTAAATTTGCATGCCAAGCTTACCTATGGTTGGAGGGTTTAAATCTAGCCTTCATTATGCATTTTTTTAAGTCAAGTTGTATGATTTAATTTCACTTTCTTACATGCTTTCAATTTAAGTCCTTATGAGGTGTGGGTTTGATTTGAGTGTGTAAGTAAAATTGTCATTTATTCCCCTGCTTATTTATTGTGCCTTGGAGATTGAAGTTGACTTATGAGTTGGAGTTGAGGATGTGTGATGTGGTATCCCACATGGATCCACCTCATCCTCTTCTATTTCCTCTTCTATATAATCGAATTCTTTGGCTTGTTTTTGGATTTTTTTTTGCTTCACTTTTATTACTTTATTTATGGCGAATTAATTTGGGTTTTTGGAGGTCTTGCAAATTAGGAGAAATTTATAGATTGTTGCATAATTGTTGATTGTTGATCTCTTGTTTTGTGTAGCATTAGAGAGCTTGTTGTTTTGAACTTGGAACAAACTCCATTATGGAGAGGTAAGAGCTTAGCTCTTGTAAATACTCTCCTTTTATTTGTATGCATATGTGAATGGTTGAATGTTTTAAATGTGTTGTTTTATTTGTCAGCTGGTTAGGTAGATGTCCTAGGGATGGTGTAGGAGAATACTATGGAGCATTTTGTGGGAGGCATAAGTGTTTTGGGGAGGTATAAGTGTGGATGGAGTTGGGATTTGGGTTCCACCTTACAACGAAATAGCTTGCATTTATTTATTCATTATGGGGTGCCATAAGAGGTTGGGGAGGAATAAGGAAATGTGAGAAATAAGGGGTACTTGGGGGAGGCATAAGGGTATGTCAGGGATTTGAAATGATATATATTTTGGAGGTTTGTTCTCTGGTGGTGATACACATTTCCCCTTTGGGAGGCATAAGCAGCATCCCTCATAGTTTCTTGCTCCTTTGGCTTGCATGACAAAGCCTGAGTGTTATTTTTTGTTTTGTTCTGTGGTGGCAAACTGCAGTTTTATTTTGGACTATGTTTTCAATGTGAAATTTGTATGTGAGTTTGTAGAATCCTGTTGTTGCCATGAGTTGAATCACATCTTCCATTACTTTGTGGTTAGGGGCTCGGGGACCAATGAAGAAGGATGGCTTTTCCTTGTCATTGGATGTCTTGGTTGGGTGGAGAGCGTTTCCTTTCCTCTGCTCTTGTTGTGATCAGAATAGGAAGAATGATAAATCTACATGTTGATGTTCTAGAGAAAAGGACAATGAAATATAATAGTTGATAGTCCCTTGTTGAGATAAATCTTATTGTAACCTTACCACATGAAGTGGATGAACTTGTATATGTTTTGTAATGGAAATATGTTGTATTGAATATGAAAGTTGTAAGATTGAAATGTGAAAGAGATATATTCCGTTTTTGTTCTTTTGAAAGAAATAATTGTATTCTATATGATGAATTTGAAGAATGAAAGAAAGAAGTTGTAAGTTTTCTTTTGGGAACCAATGAATGATTGTATTACCTTTCTCAAATTGCATTTTTGGTATTGAATTTGATCATTTAAATGTATTTGAAATCTCTGTTTGAAAGGAAGAAATGCGTGTGAGGAAAACACAGAGCTCTGTCTTTTGAAATGTGTAAAATTAGAAATCGTAATTGCATTTTGGTTTTGAATAGTTTGATTTGAATCAACTAAATGTATTAGATTGGAATTGGAAGGTATCCTAATACTTGGAAGAAGAAAAATTAAAATAGATCCTTTCGAATTAGATCTCTGTTAGACATTTTCAAAATGGCAAATAATTATCAGAAAATGTATAGAACAACCCTGAAGACAATGAGATACATTTGAAACATTAATACAAGCTAAGAAAGATCAAAACAATCCCACACAAACTATAATACTTAAGAATTTTTCATAGAACCTTTCAAAATCGGGCTCAAACAATTTCTCAGTCATTTTTGCTGTTAAATTAGGAAAATTCGAATTGATATTCAATCAAAGAATTTAACCCTTGAAATCTATTCTAAAATATTCTAAATAAAATCCTCCATTCATTTCTGGAAAGTGGAAAAATAATAAACAAAATTTTTAAACCAAATTGATAAGTTAAAAATACCAAATCACTTTCTAAGTGACAGAAAGACGTTTCTCAAAATTTACCCTTTAAACTTTATCAAAATCAAATTCCTAAGGTTTCTATGAAAAGAGGACATTGAGATATTTCCAGAAAGTCCTCGTTTGCCAAAAAAAGAGTTCCCAATCAAAAGTTATGTCCTTTTGAAGTTTTTACCTCATTTCGGGCTCAAAATAATCTAACTCTCAAATTTTAAATGAATAAAGTTATTCTTGGGCAGACACGTGGGTTAAATTTTTTTTTTTCCCCCAAAATATGCAAATTCATGAAGTTTCATGCCACTCTGCTAATCCGCAAGCCTTCATTTTGTCTCAAAATGATGTAAGTCCAAAAAGTTAATTTTGTAATTTTGCCTCCATGGCCCCGCCACCCCGCAGCCAATCATTGATCGACATGTGCCTTTGTTGGGCATGGGAAATAAAAAATTGGGATAAAATCATTAAAATTCTTTGGCAGCCCGAATTTTCACCAGAATTGAGAAATTCCAACATGTGTTCCCTTATGGACTCGCGGGAGCACGGAGGCAAATTGCACATTTTGTCCCAAAAGGGCAAAAGAGTAAAATGTCTTCCTCACTCTGCCGGCCTGCGTCTAGGAAAATTTTTCTTCCCCGCTCCACCAGTCTACTTTTCTCCTCCAGGAAAATTTTCTTTCTGAAGTCCACAAGCCTGAGTTGGGCAAACTTTTCCTCCCAGGCCCCGCCAGCCCGCTCTTGGGAAAATTTTCACCCCAAGTTCCACTGGTCCATAACTTGAGAAATATGAGGAGTTATGAGGACTTATTTATATCACTAGAAAGGTGAGGAAAAACCCTACCTAATGGGAATGCTTTCAATAATTTTTAATTGTGTTAATCATGGGATAAATCAAATTAAATCTTTAGCCGTGTTATGGGAGTGGGTAAGTAAGAATTTACTCTGATGATTTTAAATATGTATTCTTTTCCCCACTGTAATTAAACCTTGAATCTTGTCTTCAATATTGTGGAATTAAATACCTTGGGTATTTAATTGTTTTTGTCCCTTAAACCCTAAAATTTTAATGAGGGAATACTTAGCTAAAATGTCAACGTAATCAGTGATTAAATTAATCCCTAAGGAGATTTAAGCTAGGTGTGGACTTATTACACTTGTTTCTTTTTAATGTGGAATTAGTAATTTTAGAATGGGAAAAGTTATCAGTTGAATTTAATTGTCCTTGAGACTTTGGTCGTTAACACTTTTTTTAAAAAAAATATTCCATAATTTTCTAACTAAACCTAGGTTGTTCATGGGTCTCAAGTGGGTTGTTTTAGTGGGTGTTACACTTGGTATCAGAGCCATGGGTTCAAAGCTTGGACCCTTGGGCACACCAAAAAACTTCCGACATGAAATGTAAACCTATTCACACTTTGGAATATAAGAAAACAAACTTGTTTGAAAATTTAAAAAGGAATGCGTATGACGAAATATTACATTAATTTGTTCATTTGAACTACCAAAATTAAAATATTAATAAAATAATTTGTTGTTTGAATTGGTTTGCTCACTCAGTGGCATTTTTTTAGAACCCGGGTAACTTGAGAATGTAAAATTAAATTAATTTTTGTAAACATCTAGTGTAAGTAGAAACTTGGTTCCCCTTTGAAAATGTGTTATTTTACAAGTCCTAAAATTTGATTTAATTGTATGATGCGTTAAGCCCTTTATTGAGACCCCTCCTTATTGGAGTTGTTGGAATGATAAATCGTATGGTGTGAATATTATGGTTGGACAGTAGTGGTTGTGTCTTGGGGTCAGGAAGAGTTAATTAGAAGATGCTTAGAGCTTCCTTCCTTCAGTAGTTAGGAAAGTTAGTCTGGTTGTCAGTTTTTCATTTTGTTACCCGTATTGGAGAGTGGACATTAAGTCTAGGTGTAGTTTATGACCCAATCTTGCACATGTGTCCTCAAAAACTTACCTTGAGGCGGAGTACCCCTATTGGCGGCCATGAAGGGTTGTGAAGTGAATGTGGTGTTAACGTTTTGTATTTTACATTTGTAAACTTGTGTCATTTTGTAAAGGACCAACATCTTATTTTATGATTGGATTGAGAAGCTCTAAGGATATTCTAGTTATTAACATTTTTGCAAGAATTTTTAGACTTTGCAGTGTGGCTACTTAGCCGCTTTCCTCAATTGGTGATATTTCTTGGACTTTATTTTGATTGGTGACTCATAGCTCGTTATGCTATTGGCAGCTTAGCTAAACGTTACATGGATTTATTCTTGCATGATGATGATCTGGTTCTATGCTACTTATAGTCATACATTTTGTCATATGGAGGTACACCCTAGGTGTCTTGAATGTCCTATTAGGTGCTTACAGTTATGCCTTGTTTCTAGATGCATGGAACCTTGAGTGTATCTAAGATCTTAGAGTAACCTTTTCATTACTTTACCTCTGTTAGGAAGAGAGTTCATTGTGTTGTGCGTTCTAGTTGGTAGCCTATTAACGGTGGTGGTAATTCTCTTACCATCCGATAAGATATTGAACCTCGTCAGAGTAGAGGTGTTTAATTGTGGGTTGATGAATTATGGTGGGATCGGTTTGCTTTGTGCTAGCTGTGGATGTAAGTGGAATTTTTTTTGTCTGGTAGTAGCTTCTCTTCGATGGCATGCTAAGTTTTATCAAGAGTTCCTCATTTCATTATATTAAGTAGTGACTTGAGGATTGTATGAATCTTGGTAATTATGGTTAGATTTAATCCCATTTGCGTATTGTGTGTAAATTAAGTGTGTATGTTTGCCCTCTTGACCTATAAATAAGTCTACCCTTAACTTTTTTTTAGTTACTATGAATAATACTCTATGACCTATTAAATTTGGATTACGTGGAGACACTTATGGATGCTTTGAGCATTTTGGACCTTGACGTTGGTGATGATAGTGTAATTAGACCTTGATAATTTAATCTCGATGGTATTTTATAATGTGATTCTCTTACAAAACTGTAACTCTTCGTCGTAAAGCCATGTTGAATAAGATGGTTGATTGTCTGCTTACATTTGACGCTTCTAATGAGTATGTGGTGTTCTTATAGTTAAAATATTTCCTTGTCATTTTGATTGCTTGGTTGGTGGTATATTGTGGTAATATGGGTGTAGATTTGAAAACTTTCCTTGTCTTATAAGGTGAGTAAAATATTTTCACCAAAACAACAAACAGTGATAAACCCTAGTAGATTAGTAAAAGTAATTATGCTTCCTTAATGGGTCTTCCTCGTAATTTCTTTTGAGAACTTGTAGAAACCCACTAGGATTAATGTATTATGATACTTGTAATTAGTGGAAAAATCTTGTAATATTGTTATGATTCATGTTTGTTGATTGTTTCCTAAGAAAAAAATCCATATTCATAATCGTGCTTAATCTCTTATAAAACATAACCTCGTCACCAGCTTCCCCACAAACCTCAAACCAATTCCCTAACTTTGTTGTCATAGAAGCAGAGTTCATTTCTGAATCCCTTCTTTCAATGTTCATTTGTGAAGCAACATGTAGTTCCTTCATCTTTCAGTTCTAGTATCCTTATTGAATACTATATGCAGTAGCCAATCTAATAGTCCTTGTCATCAAGGTACTACATGGATCCTTATTAACTTGCAAATAGTCTGCCATGCATGCATCATAACGAGGGTTTCTCCCTCTTCTCCTTTTTTATGAAGATTCATTCTGAGACTGACCTGAATCAGTTTGAGTCATCAACCATGCAAACTGATAAGCCTCCAGACGTGCGTGCTTGTCCATATTTTCAAAACATCGAAATATAGCGTCAGCTAAACATGGAACACGCCAGCAAGATAAGCTCTTCCTTCAGAGTTATACCAACTAGAAATGAATTAGCAGTTTATAGAAGGAAACTAGGGTAAGCCCCCTTGCACGCTATTCTTGGAATACAAGGTGACTACTGATAATCCACTAATCTCCTTGGGCACTCCTCCTCAGACCTTCACCACTGTACCTTTGTAGACACAGGTTAGCACACTCTAATTATGGAGTCAAGTGCTCAAGCAACAAGGGTATTTTTTCTGGCTATTTTTCATCAGTCGCTATAATATTTGAAACCTATTGTTTAAAAACTTTCATCTGTTAATAGTTTTTCCTGAATGACATTAGGATCCTCTTATTTCAATCGACTGGAAGTATCAGTAAAATTATTGTGTAAGGTGACTATTTTTGGCAATCTTTGTTGTTAAATTAATAGATTATCAAAAGAGGGTTGTAGTTCAAACTCTATTATGAGGACAACATCTGAACACCAAGTTGGACAGTTTAATTTTGATTAAAATGCATAAATGTAAAAAGATATTAAAAAAGATGAGGATTAAATTTCTCGATACTCCTATCTATCACATATATTAATATTATAAAAAAAATTATATGGGCTTTTATTAACTGGTCCTAGGAGTAGTCAGTTTAGGCATCTGAATCCTTAATTCTTCAGTTAATTTTTACAAAATGTTTTGATATGGTTCCATAACATGATTCTTATAATAAATTTCGTACTGTTAATCAGAATTCTCATATAGTTCCTTTATCTACTTTATTTGATTATTTTAAATTCATTACGAATAACTTCAATTGATCTCATTCACCTTTCATACTTCAGCATAATATTCTGCATAACTTTGACTTTGAACAATGTAATGATCATCATATTAACAATCATATTGAAATTCCAAGATAAAGGTCATAACGATGTTCATTAAGATAGAAAGGTTAGCCTACAAATCTACACTTACTGAAAGGTAAATCTGCAGTAACAGTTCTGATACATTGGCTGATAATATTGGTGCAAATGAGGGATCATGGCTGCAAGACCTCATAAAATACTAAAACTATCAAAGCTAACATGTCAGCCACTCTTCAAAAACGGCTCACTTGCAGCAAATAAACTATATGCCAGCATGTGCTTGCAAGACACTGGAATACAGCAGCTTGTCATAATACCACAGATGTTGATCAAGCCTTGTACTATTCTGAGTATCAGATATCACGGACATGTCAGGCGCAGCGGGTATTATGGCTTCAGATGTTATGAATCTTCAAAACGCATCAATAGTAGTTTCTAGTCCTCATCCCACTGGGCAAGCCAAAAGATTTTATCTCTCAAAAGTGCACCCTATAGAGAGATGGTTGTAGGTGTTCTAAGCTTTTAGATTTTATCTCTCTTTCATAGATACAATTGAAACACCTCAGGTCTGTGGGTATACCTATTTGAGGTGAGTCTCTGGTATCAATTTCGGTTCCTTATTGGTGTACCACAAACTAATTTTGTAGGGTTTAAGGGTAAAAGATGACTATAAAATGAAATTAAAACCGAGGTTATACACCAAACTTGTATGATTTATTTGACTGATTACATGCACAATTGATATCGAATGAATTTCTGATGCACAGGGCAATAATTTTCTGCATAATATTAAAGTCAAACACTCAGATGTATCGAGGGAAAAGAATCGCAAAAACACTCTTAAATTAAACATGCACATTAATATCAAGCAGAAATTACTGAAATTTACAATAGGGTAAGACGATTAATCAGGGAATTAACATTCACAAGATTAATGAGAACATACACAAGATTGAAAATAATTGAAAAGGTAGAAAATACTTCACATTCAAAGGGAAAAACTGAAAGATAATTTCTTCAGCACTTCTGTATCTAAAAAATTCCTCTTATTATGCTTTGTTAAGGCACACAATATATAGTAAAATTGATTCACCCACGATTCCTCAAAATAGACTAAGGTTGTAATCGGCCATGCATTCTATTTTTATCCTTTATTTAATAATACAAGAGGCATTAATAGCCTTTGATTACATCATTTTCAAACTGTAGTTGGTTATTCTATTTTTAAGAAAAGCATGGGTGAATAATTTGCTAAAAATAAAAAATTGCTTGATGAGAAAGTCTTCTCCAATTCATGTATTCTTTGTCTTCTTACCTGATGTGACATCTATAATTTTCTCTTTGGATGCAAAATTAATTCCCTATGTGTGAACAAAAATAAATCCTTTATTAGAAATAATTGGCAAAATATTCACCCATGTATCCATCATGATGGGGCCACCATCTTTTGGTTCTGATGCTGACATCTCCTCTATCTTCTTGTGGTCACATGAAAAGATACTTTTCTGCAAGTGAAATTAATGCCTTTAATCCAAAAGACTTAGCAAAACAGCTCTATCCTTTATTGTGGGGACCACATGTGTACATGCTAAGTAACACATCCTTTTAATTTTAACTCCTTTGGTATGAGACCATTCGAAAGATTAAGATAAAATACTTTGCGTACTCATTGTTTGTTGGTCTTATTTGTCCCATCATTGTCGCTTCTTTGACTGTGTGAAATGGTATCTGATAATTTGAATAATAATAAATTGATTATTATACCTTTGGCATATATACTTGATTTCCAAATCATGGGATCTCTGATCATTGGTATGCACATTGGAATATAATGTATTATGCATATGTATTTGGAATTGTTTACCATTTAGTAATTATTATTGCCGGCATTTGACTATGGGGTCAGACTAGTTCTAGACCACTCAAAACCATTGGTATGAACTAAGCCTGAGAAATGATTATTAGCTTTGAATTATTAAGGAGCAAAGTATAGTAAAAAAACATAATTATTAGTTGCGGAAGACCCCTTATCCATGATGGACTAACCCTCGAGATTTGTATTGTTGGTGGAAACTTAACTTAGGTCACAATTAGGTTTTTTGACCCTATGACACGTGCATACTTTTGTAACTTGGGTTTAGTTAAACTAACCCACTGAGTTAGACGGTAAAAATCTCCAAAACCTAGTCATTTTTACACTCTCACTTGAGTTGTACTCAAAGTAAGAAAACTATGTGGAAATTTTACGGCCACCTTTGATGAAGCTTTTGAGCTTGATATCATTCCATTTGGAAATGCTTTGAGAGTTTTGTGCATTTTTTTGTCTAAAGCCATCTGTGTGATCTCTTGGCTGCCATTGTTAAGAAATCGAAGATTCACTTCTTAGCACCTCTAATAGCAGTTCTTGAAACTTCGGTCTGGTGTCATAAGGGGACTCTAGATGTTCTGTTCTAATGGTTGATCTTGTATTTGATGCAATGGATGTGATCTTTCAAACTTGCACTCTCCGTTTCCTCAAATCTCAGAGCCCATTAATGGGTTTTTCACTGAAACTTTCACATAGCTGGCAACAAGGGTTTGAAGCTTAAAATCCCATGTAGTGTATTTTCATGTGAATCTTCTGTTTGTTTTATGACTGTGAATTGGTATTTTGTGTTATTTTCTAAATCTATAAACGTCGTGTACTCTATATCAATGAAATTTGATCATTTTCCTTGGTCTATGATTTTCTTGAGAAACTCACGGAGAGTTCAGTCCTTGGAGATGCAAAACCTTTGACACCTATTAGAAGGTGACCATGCATTCTCTATTGGTTCTATGAGCTTGGCTCATGTTTGCGGAGTCATTTTCCTTTTAATTTCAGGTAAGAGATCAGAATACCTAGATCTAATAATACCCATTAATGGGTTTGTCATTTTCGACTTAGGAATGTGTTTTTCTCTTATTCATAGTTTTAACATCTATATTGTTTGCTATGTTGAATGGTGATAAACCTAAATTATGGAAGTATCAACTTTTCTCAGCTCTATTCTTTGGTTTGATTATTCTGATTTGAGCTATTGAGATTTTGATCTATTATTCTAAACCACCATCTTTGGTTTCTGGTTTATTCACTTTGTATTCTGCCTAAACTGAGTCACCATAATTTTATGCTCATTGGGGTTTCTGTATTTCTCCATATTTGGTTTATGATTTGTATTGTGGGTACTCATATTTTGTTAGATATCTTTGACATCTTGTTTCTGTTGAAATCCTCCCTGCTGGAGAGCTAAGAAATGTGACCACCATTGATGAGTTTGAAAACTCTCTGCTTGATGATTCTTCTTGATCTTCGGATCACCTCTATGAGGTCTTATTGTCATCATTCTTCTGGTAAGTGGGAATCCCTTTCTCTCTTTGATGGCATTGTACATGTTGATATCTGAAACTCCTGGTGGGTTTTTCCGTTAGCCATTTTACTAGCTTTTTTGAGCTCACATTTTTGGGCCTCTAACACAATTTGTGTCTGTATCGGAAGCCGTGGAAGTTTACTCTAAGCTTTGCTTTTTTTTCAACTTTCTCTTCTGAGAAAACTATGTGGCTGAGTAGAATTTTATATCTTCTTTGACTCTTATTTGTCTACATTGAAGATGACCACTTGGATTCATTTCTCTTAAGATGTGAATAAGATAAAGTTTCAAGGTCTATTTTCCTTTAGATCTAAAAATTTCATCGTATTGGTTTCTCTGGCATGGAAATAATCATTGAAAATGTGAAGTATGTGTTTTCTTGGCATAGTTCTTTCTCTTGGATTTTGGGGTATAAAGTTCATTTTTGCATTCAAAACCCTCTGAGATCTTGTAAAATCATGAAAAACTACTTCGTTTCTTGAAAAATAACATTTAAATAGCTTCATGGCTATTGCAAATTGATTGCAATTTCATACTATGATCTCCTGTCTTGATATCTAAATTCATTGACAGAATCTAAGAACGACCAAATTTCACTAGCTGAGCATTAAATTTCCCATTTAATAATGTATTGTGTTTGTATCGAATGTAATTTATTCTCATCTTCAGTTGAACAACTCTCAGAGGTATTGTTACTGAAGAAAATATGTTTTAACAAAGACTTGCAGATCTCCTTTTGCAAGATATGTGGTTTTTAAAACGTTGATCTATTTTGTATTGTATTCTTGTGATGAACAATACAAGAAAGAGCCTTCTATTAATGTTGATTGAGTATTGTATTGGTAAACATGTGACTGCATCTCATATTTTACTATGACTATTTCAGATCTTCATCATCTGCTACAAAACTACTTTGTTCATTTCTATCATTTGATTGTTTGCTAAATGACATTCTGCTTATGAATTCATTTTTTACTTGACCCTAATTCAATTGTATTTAGAGATTCTCCTTTTGATCTTGTCTTTCATGTATCTTGCATGTTCTTTCCTTAAAGGATTCAGTTACATGAAATTATAAATACATGGATATAGACCAAATCCGGATCTCTAATAATATATACTGTATGTTTACATGTACCTGTTGCTAGGAAGTGGAGATGAGGATGAAGCCGTTGAAAATGAAACAAATCCAGAAGCACGAGAGAATCAACCCAAATAGGCAATGATGGATTCTTCTCTCTCTATTTTCTTATAGTTTTAAGTATATGCATATTTTATTTCCAGTACATACAAGTTACATCCCACGGCTTGTGTGGGTTGACTGTATTTTTATTCCATATGAATAGATGAACTATTTTCATGTAATGAGATGTAGATATTTCCTTTCTGTACTTTCTTTCATTTGAATGTATAATAATGAACTTGTACAATTTGACACACTTAAATAATTCACTTATCTACATAAATAAATAAAAAATAAAATAAACCTGTAAATTCATGGATGACTGAAATTTATCCCACACCTTTTCCTTCAAACTTGCAACCTATCTGCAGCTTCATAACTTCATGTCTAGTACATGCTTCCCTTTCTGCCTTCCTAAGGGCCTTGTAATGGTCATTTATGGCTGTTACATAGTTCTGACGATGGTTTCAAATGGAATGGCTGCATTTATGAGACATAGCATTCTATGACTGCATCCTATTTGGAGTTTGATCCAAACCTAACTTCCATGACTAGTCAAAACCAGATAATTAAGATTTGTATGTTATTCTGAGGTGGCTATCCCAAACATAGTCAAACCTCCAACTTGAGCAATCTTTTATCAACATGGTGTAAAGAATTTCAACAGAACCCTGCCATATCTTTTATCTTTGACAATCCTCTCATAGGAACATCATCATATCCATTTATAAGAATTCATTCCCATCTTCCTTAGAAACGTTTTTCTTGGAGTATACCATAACGAACATTACCTATTTGATCTTGTTCTCTTCCATGACTATTTGATCTACTTTTATTTTGTCAGAAATGTATCTTGAATTCTTATCCTACTTATCAAAGAAATGAGACTTATTTTTCTTTTTCACCTTCTAATTTGCTAAAACTTATGCATATTTCCTATGAAACATGATTACCATCATATTTATCACCTTTTGGGATATTTTATCTCACCCTTCTATCCTATCTGCTCATCATCTTCACATTTATGATTATTCCCCTTGGGATATCTTATTTCAACATCCATCTATTCCTTATGTTGGGGAACCTTTTAATCCTTGTAATTGTCGACACATATAACCCACTTTATGTCCTTCTCATGCCCCATGTTGGGGCATCATTATATTCATCTTCATCCCTTTAGTGGATGCATGATTTTCTGCACGATTCCTCGTATAAAAAGGATCGCACATACTTTTCACATTCAACTGCACATGTTTTGATGTTTTCCAATGAACCATTGGTCATCACCATTTACATCCATACTACAGTGGTCTTCACCCACTCACTGGTCTATAGAAGGTTGTTGTCTGTCTCCGTTGAGACTATAATTGTCCTCTACCGATGTGATATTGGAGCCACCACCATTTTTTCATTGATATTACGATCCTTTTTCACCTTGGGCATCTTTCCTTTGGTCATGTCTTCATCCATCCTTAGATGCACAACTTTATCCATTCTTGTTGTTTTTGTCTCGTGGCTTGCTATCACAGACCACTCAATAAAAAGGGGCAAATGTAGACACCAATTTTTGGTATAACGCCCCTCCATCATCTCACTTCCCCTCTCATATTTTATTTCTTAAATTTAAAAAAATCCCATTCATTTACTCACCCAAATTTAATTAATTATCAAATGGGCTCCATATAAACCCATTTAATAATTAATTTTTGGCATCTATAAAAAATTATTCAATTCATGGGTATTAATGTATTCATCTGACACCCCTTTCTTAAATTCAAAAGGTGGAATCTATTATCTCACCTACCATGTCAATCATGCTCCCCACTCCATCTAATAAGTCAAACCATGGGCCCCACATGATCACGTCATACCTCTTAACTCAGGATTCTCTACCCAGCCCCGGTTACTCGTTAAACCTGTAGTCTAACCTCACCATTAGGCTATAAATACGTGCTTTCTCCCCTCAAAAAGGAAGTTATAAAATATTGAAAAATGCTGTTTTGAAATCTAATCTTCTTATTTATCGTTATATCCTTATGGTATCCTTGTGACGACACTGTAATACCCACAATACTCTACTCATTATTTTCTAGTTAACGTAGCATGTTTCTCGTTACACGTTGTGTTTGGATCAGATCAATAGCACCATCTACATACTAGCAATGCCAGGTTCCTTTATTCATCACCTTATATGTTATATGTTTATCTTATATTTTATCATTGTTCTTTATCACTCTGGGGTTGGCATCCTCAAAGGGAGTTAACTGTAATGCCCTGTTCTTCCTGTTGTGATCGAGTGCTAAGCATGGAGTGTCTTTGTGCCTTCGTCGACCTCGATTGCTGACCATTATGACTATAATTGATAATTGTTATCCAAAATTCACCCCCAAGGTAATTTTGATAACATGCAAGCAAGCAATTATATGGATTCAGGGTGAAAAGTCATGTTTCTAGGGTCCCCTCATATTTGTCTAACTCCCCTGTCCAAGAGGAAGAGAGTAAGTGTAAGTTCTGAGGAAATGCGAAAAAAAAAAAAAAGGGTTCAAGAAGGCAAATAAGTCGATCCAGGAAAAAAATCGTGAAAATTGGCTAAGTCCTGCTCAAGGTCGCCTCCGGACATTTGGGACAAAAAGGCGCGAACCGCCCGGTTCGCCCGAAATCAGCACAAACAGTCCAAAATGCAGCAGGGACAAATGGAACAAAATACGCGGCGGGCGCGAAAAAACGATCCGCCGAGGAAAAAAATGGCTAACGAAAACAAAAAAAATACCCGAACCGGCTAACTGCTGAAAAGGCAGCACAGTCTGGGACGTTTGGGTCAAAAATACCCGAACCGGCCGAACCGGGAAATGAAGAACTGAAAAAAGTCCCAAACGGTCCAAAAGCAAATGGGACGCGCGGGCCAAATGGGCGCGAACCGGCCGGTGCGCCCGAAATCAGCACAAGGAGCACTATGCCAAATGGGACAAAAGGGACATCCGGGACGCGAAAACCCCGAAGGAGCCGAGAGCCAATCAAATCATGACACGTGTCACAGGGAGGAAAAGTCAACGTTTGGTCCGGAAACTTCAAACGGCCATAACTTTTGACTCCGAGCTCCGGATTTCTGGAAAATTGCACGACTCCTTACGATTTCTTAATTTTAATGAGGATAGATATATTTAAATGAAGGAAATGTGTTCGGCTCCAGTCAGTCAAATGCTCTTTCCCGTCAAATGACAGAAAACGCCTGCCAGGCCCAAAATACCTGCCTGCACTCAGAAGGCCATAACTTTTGCATTTCTCAACGAAATCGCACAAAATTGGTACCGTTGGAATCGTGGTTCCGAGCCCGACGCACAGCAATCAAGAAAATCCAGATTTGATCAGAAATTGATTGAGTTTTTAAGAAAACGTGGCCGGGATTCAGAACAGTGTTTTATTTGGTAGCTGGGAGTGCAATTAAGAGGCATGGTCATCATTCCTTCTCTGCTGCAGCACATGGGACAGTATGGGGAGCCTTTTGCAAGTAATGGACAACCATTCCACTCAATTTAATGCCTCTTACAGGTGGTTGAAGGATACAGATTTCGGGATTTCCACTTTCCCTCTCTCTTCTCCTTCTCATTTTTTCTATAAATTGGAGTGTTGGGCTCATTGTAAGGGGAGAGTTTTTGGGTAGCAAAGCTCTGTCAAAATTGCTTTGTGAAGCCAGTGTGTTGCAGGCCCTTGTAGTGGACTCCTTGCATGGTGATCCAGGCCCTTATCTTGTAATAGATTGAACTGTGCATATCATGAAGCAATAAAATATCAGTTTGTGGATGTATCTTCCCCTGCTGTGTTTTCTTGCATTCTTCTTGCCCCTTTAATCTTTCTACAAGTATATTGTGTCTATTTATTATGTTCTTGCAGGATTGCATTATCATTGTGTGTGCTTGGAATATTGCTGTGAATGCATTTTGCTGGATTATGGTGAACTGTCATCACCTCTTCTAGTGTGCACTTTGCCTCTGTATTTCACACATTTGGAGATTACTCTCGCACCCCTCTTTTTCTGGGTGTATCACCGCTTTAGTGTAGGCTTTCATTTTATGCATTCTCTCTCTCTGGTCCCTTGGAATTTTAGGTTAGAATAGCTAGATTTCTCCTGCATTAGAGTAGATTGTGGAGGTAGTTTAGGAGTAAGAACCAGCTTTCTCTGGAGGTCTATCTCAAGTAGCAAGTCCCACAACTTGAGATAGTACCCATGTTATCCAATCACACTGGATGGTTAGAGTGATCAAACTAGAAATCTGATCAACATCCAGGGGTGCTGTGATTCGGTGATAACAATAATAATTATTTTACACAAGCTGTAAAATGTAAAATGATAATAATGATAATAATAATAATGATAATAATGACATTATGATTGTATTATCGACCAAAAATTGTATTTTATTATTACTTTCTTTATATCAATTGTTATCGATATCATCCTCTGTTATCATTAAACTATATCCTTTTGATTTGTTTGTCGCTCCCCACTGATCGAGCCTCGTTGCGCAAATGAGGAAGAGCATGTTTTTGTGGTGGCGCCATGGTTGGGAGTGGCTTTCATGTAAATATTTCATTTAAATACTCAACCCCGTTCTCCTCCTTGGTCGACCGATCCCGCAATCCTAGAATTGTTTTAAATGCTAATTTAAAATATGAAATTTTAAATCCCCAACCTACCTTATCTCGGTCAGCTTTATCTCCTGCTTGGCGTGGGCTGGAGGGAATTCTTGTTTTTTTATTGTTGTTAGGGGCCTCTTTGTGCGGACTGACTGCGTGGAGAGTGGAGAGTTATTATAATCTAGATGTGTTGGAGTCTTCTGGCTGGTGGCTGCACTGCATTTATTAACCCTGATTTGTAAATCTCTTTGTTTGTTCTGTTTGACTATCACATTTTTCTACATTGCGTGAGGGAGATGGGAGTCAGTGGAGGCCTATTTTTCTTCACCAGGATCTCCTTTTGATTCTGTTATTCAATGCATTGGGTGCAGTCTAGTTTGACGTGGTGGTTAGATGAAGCTACAAGCTAGTGTAGCAGGCTGTCCATCACACCCACGGGCACAGGAGATCTATGCAATGTTGGAGAAAATGTCTTGGGAGATGAAGGTAGCAGGATATTTTTCAGATCCAAAACATGTACTGAGTTTGTATCTTCAAAATCGATTATGTGACAGTGAGAGTGTTACCAGGAGACCTGATGAAAATTTATTACAAGGATTCTCTATTGAGATCTTACTTGTTTTACTGTGCAATAGCTGTGTGAGCCCTGGCATATGCAGTGCCTGAAAACTCCATAGAGGCCGACGGTTGTTTCCGCTGGCGAGGGGTTCAAAAGCAAAGAGAAGGTATAGGAAGGAGAAAAATGATTTCGTTCCAGGCCATGGTTTTGCTTATGATGGTTCACATTTATCAATTCATGAAAGAGTCTCCAGGATTGCAGAATACGATTAACCATGAGCTGACTAGGTTATGTGTATTGGAGATAATATTTTAAAGTTAGACCTGTAAAATTTTCTATTGAAATTTACGGATTACTAGAGTCATTCCTAACTGGAAGATGAATAATAAACATCCAGGTGCCATCTCTAAAATTGTGAGTGATAGTCACTTTTTTTCAAATCAAAATCAAAAATGAAGGAAAATTGAGATTCCCAAACTAATGGTGAACTAAATGGCTTAAAAAAAAAAAGGTCAAAGCTGTACAGAGAAAAAGAGATCTTTGGAGAATCGAGAGGTTAAAGCTCATAGGCCCTTAACAGTTTTCAAGGTAATAAGTGGAGTATTGTGTTTTTGTAGTGGATTGTTTCTACGGCGTTTATGGCCTTGATTTTTCTGGCCCCTGTTTCATTCCTGATGCTTTCCACATCCTTGAGTTTTTAAACCATTGATTTTCTCAAACTGGCTGCAAAAACATGGTCCGAGGTCACAATCTCATCCAGAATTACACGCCCTTCAAATCTGCTCCAAAACAACATCAATCTCTGCAGGAAGAAGGGCAGCTTTAGATGATCAATACATGGGAGCTCATGGAAGGGTTAAGAAATAATACTGGAAGCAGTCCTTTTTGGTTGTGGTTAACGAGATTTCCATGAAGAAATCTATGGATCGAATGCTAGACCGTCATTTTTTTCACAGCGTCAAGACGTCGAACAGCTTGCCAGAGACGAGCCCAAACGCTCTGTCTGGCAAAGAGTTACTCCTGGCGTGAAGCTCGCGATGCTTGCTCAAGTTTCCCAAAGCAATGGAAGAGGCAAGAGGGCGAAGCTGAATCTGGAGAAAAAGGAAAGATATTTCTACACCTTTCTACTGCTATTATATTTACAATTATTGCGAAATCGAACCGCTTTTTCCTTGCATTGATTTGTCAGTTGGATGTCATGATGGGAGATTTCCCTTTTGCTTGTTTCTTCTTGTTTTAGCTTTTATCATTGACAGTATGTGGGTCGAAAGGATGCGTGTGCCCTCTCCTCTGAATGTTATGTTTTCTTACTCGAATGATAGACCTTCGTCTGTTGTTTTATGTATTAATTCTTCTCTGCGATTGAGTTGCAAGTTATTATGTTGATCAACTAGTATTTTCGATATTATGGAAAGTACGATTAAATAACTATGAAGCTCCTCCCTAGCACCCAAGTTGTCTTTTTTGACGTTTTTTTTTTAGCCCCTTCGCAAGTCCCTTTGATAACCTTTTGGCATCGAGAAAGAAAGGTTGTAGGATTGTGTGAGCAATGTGTGGGCTAGCCAGCTTAGAGTTTTGGTATTAAAACTGGTAGAATGAAAAGGTTTGTGTGCAATGTGTTTTTCGTCTCACGTGTGTTTAGACTCTTATACTATCTTTCATCTTTTTCTAGGCTTTTAAGGCCATCCTCAAGAAGTACCTTGACCATCCCTATCAACTTGAACCATAACTAGCTTTTCGGATCAACTAGCTCGAGGTTTCATTGTGCGAATCCAGTACTCGTTGACACTAGAATAGTTTTGGTCTAATCCCCTCTCAGAATTATTGCTGATGGCGCTCTTCTATTTTCCTAACTTGCATTATTTTCTCCCTTGTAATGTTGTTACGCTATTAATTAATATTGGTCAGTTTTTATGCACGTAATTACCGTAATAGTTTGTGATGGAAATTTCCTTAAATGTGATTAATCTTCGGGAAAAAAAAAAACTCAGCTTTCATTTGATAATCTTATGGATTCATAGCGGAAGGTTTTGTTTTGATAATGTCACTTAGAAATTATGTTTGTATCTTTGTGCGACGGTTGACTGTGTTACCAGGGTTGCCTTAAAATATGGTTGTTTTGGGAAATGGGTAATTTATTTTAAATTAACCAAACATTAGTATTGTAGTGGAGGTTTGCAAATCTTTAGTGTTATAAAAAAAATTTGTTGATGACATTATTGTATACTCTTGTTGGACGGAACCCCCTTCTTCTCTCGCGTGTTTGCTACTAGCCTGTAAGACTTTGACCCTTCTTGGATGATTGGAAAATCTTTGTAGTTAATGGTCAAAAAACTAATATACTTTGCTTTCGCCTCGAAACTTTATGTTGTGTGTATACTTATTTGATTTCCGGTTTGAAACTCGATTATACATGGCTTTTTGTGTTAATTTTTGAAACCCGTGGTTCCCCTTTTCTTGGGCCGATCAACTCTTGTTCTTTTAGAAATATATTATTTAGTCTATGCATTTGGTACCTTTGATAAAATTCTAGATGGTTGGTATATATATCAAATCTCAATCTTGTAATTATTATTTAATTACTTTACTTGATGGGAATTCTGCTTTTGCTAGATTGTTTTTTCTCCTCCTTATAGGGCCAAGGGCCATTCTCATACAATTGTTATATTTCGTTGTCTTTACTCCTAACTGAAGTACAAGGTCTTCTCCTTCTTTGATTGGCATGATGAAGACTTTATTATAACTTGATGTGTTTGATAGTGTTTAGAGGTTTGAACCAATTCTTGTAATAAAGTGCTTCCTTTTCGTGATATTGTTAGATAATAGTTTATGGTGGTTTTGTGTAGCCTTATCTTGCTCAGTTCTCGTGAACTGACTCTTGTAGAAAATTTGATGCAGATGGATTTTGCGTGTAGATGAGGGATAGATTTGTAGACTTTTGTCATCAACCTCAGTTGAGAAGTTCCTTTGCTCGAAACCTTTTTATGTTGTTCAACTATTGTTAACGTCCAGTGGAAAGTTTAAAAGAGGATTAATGTCTTAGTATAAAAGTATTGTGGACTTTGTCATCTGAACTTTGGAAACCTTGTATTGTTTGACCATCATTGAAATTATAAGAAAATTTGGTTATTGTGTGTTGAGTGACTTTGTTGGAGTATCAGTATTTTAAGAATTGATGTAATCTTGTTTTGTTCTTGTAAATGAGTGTTGCTACAACCTTGCCTTGAGAATAAATTTTGAGTTAAACCTTGATATGACTTAGTAATAAAAAGTGTCATAAGTAAACTAACATGGGATTGTTTAATACTTCTGGAAGTTAAATTAAAAGTTGTATTCAAATAAAGTAACGTAGGGGTCACCAACTTGAGAGCAAGAAATTCTTTAAGTAATCAAGGGCAAGACTATCATTGCAGGTAAACTTTATAACATGATAACCCTAGCTCCTCTAGTGAACATTATTCCTTTTATGGTGAAATTTGTAAAAAATGACCCTAAGGTGAAATGAACTGTTAGTTGTTTGAAGATGATAAGATTTAATAAGCCAGAGAAAAAAAATTGGAGACCTCACCATCTTTCTCACCATTTCGAAGGTGAATTTTTACTCCTTGTTATTACTTGTAGCGAAGCCTAAGTAAAGTTGTTGATAATTCTGGTTAAGAGCCCTAGCTTTGTTTTAAATACTGGCAATAACTAATGAGGTCCTAAAGATGTTCAATCTCGACCTTCTCCGTCTAACCCCTTTTCCAAGGCACCTTGTATCTATTCTCTTAAGTGTGTTGAACTTAAAACCATGTTGTCGTGTGGGCAAGAACAAATCTTAGTAGCGTTAGTGGTGAGCAGATGGCCTTGTGGAATTGAATTTCCCCCTTTCTCTAAATAAACGAACTAAGAAAATAAATGTCATAATAGAGAAGATTTAAGGATGATTACTCAGTGAAAAAGGATTAAACTTATCTTGGTAAGATGAATTGTATGAACCGTATCCTGAGTCTGCTTGAAAACGAAGCTAAGAATTGCAAGATGTATTTTAAAAATAAATAACCCTCAAGAATATCTCATTGTGGTTGGCCCTAACTATAAGTGTGTTCTGTATTGGACTTCTATGTTGTCTTGTCAAAAAATAAAAGTAAGTTGTCCTTGATAGGTGTGAACGTTTCCGTGCTGCCTTTATGGCCATCCTTGTATCAAGTTGTTCACAGTGTTAGTTGTATCCTTGGTGACGACATGTTGCGTCATGTTATGTATCAAGCAAGTCAAAAAAAAACTTATCCTGTTTTTCACTGTGTTGTTCGTGTGTGGATTTTTGGGTAGTTACACTTGGTATCAGAGCGTAGGTTCATGCTCTTGAACCTATGGGCCGGATTGGTGTTATATGAGGATGTTAAATGGTGGTGGTGGTGTTACATGATGATACTGCATGATGATGATGATGTTGACATAACCAGGCATATTGAGGTACATGTTCATTTCATATGTGAGCATGTCTTGACACACAATATAAAGCTTCAATTTTTCCCAATAGCTAAACAACGAGTAGATAAATTTTCACGAAGTCACTTGCACACATGAAAAATTCAAGTTGTCTAGAGAGTTCCTCTCCTCATCCCTTGAGGTGATGTAAAATTAAGTGGGGGAATGTTACATAAAACGTAGTTTAGTATACATAATTATGCATTGTATTACCTTAGTTACATTTTACCATAGGTACATTAGTGTACAGTGTGGTCATGAGTTATTTACTAGGGTAGATAGGTGGTTTATATTTTTTATATTGTTATATGGTTTTATAACCATATTTCTTTAATATGCTTCTCATAGAGTATTTTAAAACCTCCTGTGCAATATGACATTTTCGTTCTAGGAACATATAATCCTTATTCACCATTACTTTCTTTGCCTAAAAAATGTTTCCGGATTCCAAATGTGTAATAACAAGTCAAATTATTATTAGCCAAATGAATTAAGTATTGTTTCCTATATTCCATTAGGCTAGGCCTATCTCTCACGCAAGTTCACACGATTCGGAAAAAGTGCTTTCAGTCACGTCGCCGTTAGTTTTTTCATGTTGTCGTTAGTTTTAATGGAACAGGTAATAACGTATTATGTTGTTACCTATATAGGTAACAATGTAGTACGTCTTTACCTATCCCATCAAATTTCTGTTTTTAGTTTTTTAAAATGAACCGATGCCATATTGTTTCAAATGTGAGTGCTCAACACATTTCTTATCAAGCTACATAAAAAATAATTTTTAATTAACTATAGAGTACATAATTACACTTCAATTACATAAAATGATTTTTTTTAAAATCTAAGAAAAATAATATATATTACCTTTTGAATTGATATATTGTCATAATTTTCTATTTGTAGCATTGTCATAATAGAATTTTTTTATAGTGATCCACAACTCACACATTTTTTTAAGGTTCCAGATTGTTCCCATAAGTGCCTTCATTTAAGTAATGAAGGGAATTTTTTAATAGGTAAGTTATGGCCAAGGAAGTGCTTTTTCCATCAATTTATAGATTGTGTTTTATTGCTCGGCGGTCGGCCGGATTTGCCCAAATTTAACATAAATTTTATCCCAATAATCTATTGGTCGAGCTTTTTCTTCGATGATTCATTATGTCTGATATCGTTGAAAGTATTATGTAACATGGAACCTGCTACAGAATAAAATAATATTTAATTATGCATATATATATATCAAGCTCTGTCCCACTTATAGTAAGAGTCCTACGATTCCCAAACAAGGAAGTTCCATTAGAAAGTATCATGTAAGTATTACCAGAGACATAGACTGCTTTTTTTTTTATCTATATCTTCTTTACGTAGTTATAGAAACATAAACATTTACAATCAGAAATACATTAAGCTATTTTTGCTCTTTAAATGGAGAGACCAATTTGGGGAATGAGTGTTTGCGAAAGCGAAGATGAGAGGACAAGGAAAGGTCCCTGGACTTTGAGGGAAGATATGAAGGTGAGTGCCTACGTGAGGCTGCATGGCACAGGTTGTTGGAGTTTTATCGCCAAAGCGACAGGATTGAAGAGAGGTGGGAAGAGTTACAGGATGAGGTGGCTCAATTATCTCCACCCAGATCTTAAGCGTGGCAGAATAACACCCGAGGAAAAGCAGTTGATCATTGATTTGCATAGCCAGTGGGGAAACAGGTAAGGTTAGTTTTTAATTTACTATTCTCTCTATTGGCGAGATTTGTAGTGACCATAAACTTGTTTTGCAGGTGGTATCGAATTGCACAGAGTTTGCCGGGAAGAACGGATAACGAGATCAAAAAAATTGATGCCAATATTGCAGAACTCATGTCAAGAAACGGCTATTCAGTGATCAAATTTGAAGGGCTATTCCCAATTTTGTTGTGAAGGGCAAATATTGGACCCCTTTGTTGTGAAAGTAAATATCCTTCAACCATGAAAAGTAGTATAATCATTTTACACTTCATATGAAAATAGTAAATCAATCACACATGTAACAAAAATTGAACACTTTTTACAACCAGAGATTTTATTTTTTTAAATGGGTGACTTTACAAATTAAAAAGGACAATGTATCATATCTAATAAGAGTGTCTCCCCTTAAAATGTAATAAATTCCTTTTCATAAATAATGTAATGAATAAGTTATATTGTGAGATCTAATAAAAAATTCAAAATTAAACACTCTAATTTGGAATTACAAAGTGACAAACTAAAAGTTTAACACACATAATGAGCCTAAAAATTAATGACAACACAAGGTTCTTTTACTCAAATTTAATTTGCTAAATATAAGAAAAAATAATTAGTTGTATAAAAAAAAAGTCATGTTTCATCTAATAAATAGTATCAAGAAAAATATCAAACTACCAAAAAAATTATGTGATCTACATAGAAATGTTTTTCGTGTTCACCTCAATGTGAGAAAAACATATCACCAACAAAGTTTCTAGGCTCCATTCAAAAAATAAAATACCTAAAACACAAAATGAGATACAAGTCATTACAAGACAAATTGATCAACATTTAGACCGATTCAAATGTTCTTGACAAGTATTCATTAATTATTTTGAATAAAAACTTATTAAATTAGTAATTAAATATTGAAAAGCACTTATCTAAACTTGCAAAGAAAATATTTTTATAAATAAAATACAATAAAGAACATATTTTATATAAAGAACTTCCAAAAACTCACCATCTATTTGTCTAATGGAAGCGGTTTTCGATTTTTTTATTCTTCCATGCATCATAAATAGCATTCCAATCTACCTCATTTAGAGCATGAGGTGCACAAAGAGATATAAACATTAGCATATCCAATGTGCTCAAACAAATCCTGGATCTATCATCATTCTTTATTTTATTTAACTTTGAAAACCCTCTTTCACATACAGCTGTGCTTGCTAATTGTACGAGAATAACTTGCCATAGTTACATCAAACATGGAAACCCTTCAAACCATTCAGGTTCACCGCCACATAGATCCCATGCTCCAAACATATGTGTTTTTAGATATGATGTATAAATAATACAAATAAACTCATCCATCTCACCCAAACATTTAACACTATCAACAATTCGTGAATTTCCAATACTAAATTTGTCACATAAACATGTTAACCATCTTTTTGTTTGACAGTCTCTTTCTTCTATCTCCTCGTAGTAATTACGAGGATTGAAAAATTTAGAAACATTAAATATAGGTAAATCTTTGAATCTTGTATCAAGAGAATCAATTACCTTAATTATAAAACTTTTTTCCCAATTCATTGCAATCATCTAGTGTCCCTGATCTTTGTGACTTAGGCATGCTCTCAAATCTCAATGCAGGAACATGTAATGTACCTGTTCCATTTGCAAACTCAAGATATCCTCCTTGTGCCCTGGTTAGAAAGGATGATGTATGTAGAGTACCTGCCCCAAATATGCCTCTTTTAAATCTCTTATGAAGCATGTCAATTGTGATATTTAATGTAGTCCCAATGGAAGTAATGTCGATATGATCCTCTTGAAACTTTTTTTTCAGCTTATTTAACTCAATAAGCACATCTACAAGTAAATGGATGTAAAATTATACTTGAAATATTGTTGCCAAATCATACATTTTTCTCTCCTCTAATTCCCATTCTTTCAACAAAGCATGCATGAGTTTGACAAGTCTTTCCATGAAATTTCCTCTAAAAATCCGCCTAATTTGATGAATTTGTAATACCTCCAACCTACTGATTTGAAATGACTCCATCAAATCTCTTAATGATCCATGTCTTTTAGCAAATTTTCCAAGCCATGAATATATTTTATTTTCAAATTTATCAATAAACTACAACTCTAGAAAATAAGATGAAGCATCATTTATTGCTAATGCTTCTCGATGAGCTATGTAATGAATATCTAATAAATGAGGAGAATCTCGACGAAGCTTTATGGAAAAACCTTCACGAATTCCCCTCATGGAAGATGCCCCATCAAATCCAAATCTAACTAACTTCATTAAGGATAAATTCATCTCTGTCAAAAGAGCGATCATGACATCATACATAGCTTGAGCTATTCCATCCTTTATTTGAAGGAGTCTTATAAATTTTGTTACATAGTGACCTCTACCTCCATGTGTCAAGTATGTAATATAAACAATCAAATGATTTTTCATAGTACAATTAGTGCTTTCATCAACTAAAATAGAGTAAAATGGACAATGAAATATCTCATCTTTCAACTTTTTCCAGTAAACCTCCTTGGTAGCTTGTAAAAACTCTTTTCCAGATGTTGCATTTGTATATGTAGAATATTCATCTGTGAGCAGCATGTGTGGAGTGTTTTTATACCTATTCAAGTCACAAATCGACTTATAGAGCTCCAAAGATAAATCATGTATGGCAACCAAATACATATTTTCCATCACAAATATGATTCTCTCCTTCTCAACATCTACCACGAGTTCTATGTGTATAGTGATTGGAAGGTTGCTTTGTTTATTTTCTCCCTCCAAACGTTGTGATGCAAATTTATTAGGCTCTGATTCTGCATGGGTAATAAGGCCACTAACTTGAAGGGTGGTGCTTCCATCTTTAGCAAATGTAGTATCTCTCTTATATTTGACACATAAAGAACATTTTATCCTTTGTACACCATTGCCGTATTTTATAGCATAAGCCCATGGAAATCTTGTTTTCCATTTGGCCTTGAATGTGCCTTTAGGTTTATTTGATGGGTGTTCCTCTTCCACAAATTTTGCTCCATCTAACTCGTGTTCTTCTTGTGCAAGAATATCAAATTCTTCATTATGAGAATCACATGGTTGACTAGAATTCCGAGAGATGCAAATGCATCACCAAGTGACAATTTTTTTTTATCCTTCTTTGGACGGCCAATGGAAACCATTTTCTCACATAACTTGCACTGCACTTGTCACCTATTTCAAAGAAACAATTATAAAAAATATCAAAATAATGTTTTCACATGAATTTTGTGTATAATTTTGACAATTTAGAATTAGAGATTAGAGAATATTTAAGAAAATAATTTATAATAATCATGCAACACTAAAATTTCAAATATAGGATTGCACTAACAAAGGGTCGTGGATTCATATTCCTTACCTCTTCACTCTTGGTGAACTACTCCTCGTTAAAGCATGCACTCCCTCAAAGGTTAGTGCTCAACACCAAATAATTTTTCTGTACATTTTCAGACAATATATTATGAAAGCACATTTGAGTGGGGTCTTATAATAATAATTAAAAAATGAACTTCTTTCACAAAAATAAAAACAACAATGAAACCCTCTTGCAGAGATGGTAAAAGCAAAGACAATTTTGAAGTGGCAAATAATTATGCCACTTATTTGTTTTTGAAATGTGCAATTGAATGTTAAATACATAGCAAGAAATGTCGGCTGCCATTAAATTCATTCTACTATATTTCAAAGACAAAATTACAGAGTCCAAAGACATTAAGACCGAATTTAGTCTGCTACACATAAGCAAACATGGATATTTTATTAATCTCTGGTTTCCGCTAAATTTTCCACTTCAAAAGCATGAATGCGAAAATTCGTTGAAAAAGAAAGAAAATAAAGTTTTTGAAAAAAGAATCGTGAAATGAGAATAATTTTAGAAAAAGAGTTTGACAATTTTTAAAGTTTTTTACAGAGTGAACCTTACACGTATATTCTCAACGGATTGACAAACAATTTTGCACATAAATTTGTTAAATAATAATAATAAAAAATATGGTCGTGGATCGTAACATCACTTGTAAAATTAGAAAATTAGAGACGAATATGGCTAACTCACCTTATTTTCCATCACGCTAACTTTGGAGCCAAGCTTGCTAGCTTTCTTTCCAATCTTGGTGATCCAAAATGATTCAAACCCATGGGCCGTGAGTGCGACTGTGTGACCTCTGTGCTCCTTTAGTATATAATCTGGTGGTATAAACTTTGTTAGCTGTTAGCCAGATATTCCAGTGTTGAGAGACGGGGGGTTAAGAACTTAAGGGAGCCTCCTGCTGCCCGCATATACTCTGATAATAATACATAATAATTATGTGTTGAATGTCAATACACTAAAATTTCAATACATTCTGCCGCCTGTGCTCAATATACTTTGAGTCTTTCAAATTTCAATACATTCTGGCATCTGTGATGCATACACTTGAAATTTCAATACTTATACATTCTACCCTGAAATTTGATGAATGTCCAATTAAAAACAGTTTTTATTGATTTGAAAATTACACCAGCACATTCGAATTTGGATACAGACTAGTACTGGCAGACTGCATATCATGTTTTGTGATTCTGTGAACTGTGGAGGGTGGACGTGGACGGTGGACCATGGCAGCCGACAACCTGCAGGTGGAAACTGGATACTGGCTATGGGAGTCGTGTCTTCTATTAGATAGGTAATGTTATAACTTACAAATATATTCGACGCACATGGCACAAACTACATTCCACTCCCTGATATGGCACTGGCAGATGCATTATTGCATATTGAATATGAATAGCCAGTTAGAGAAAACTTCACTTCAACATTTTAACTGGCAGCTTGACAAGTTAAATTAGCAAGTGACAGGTTGAAATGGTGCCCTTCAGGTGAAGTTTTAATAAAAATATAAACCTTCATATTTGTCAAACAATTTTTACACCCTGAATTTTTTTTTATGGGAAAAAATAATATCACACTTTTCTGACGTGTTCAAAGCCCTTTGACGGGCTGTGATGTGTGTAATTTTGAACACTGTTGGGATTATAATTCACTTGTATTGTGGAATTTAGATGATGATGTGAATGTCCATTGTCCATGACATAATGCTTCGTTAATCATTGTGACATAATACTGTGAATATTCTTACTTCTTCGTAGCTTGAAAGAGTTTGACTTTCGAGAATAATAAATAGGTGATGGAATAATAGTCATATCCTTATATGGCTCACATCTAACGTGGAGAATACGTGCAAGACTATAATATTATTTGTATTGCATTTTTCCCTGTATAAAAAACTCATTAGTTAGTTTCGATGATGTGGATGACAAAAAAAATCAAACTACAATTGATAAGATTGTAATTTATTTAAAGTGGATAGTGGGTTGTACTTTAGAGGTGTATGATAATAAGTTGGAGTTGTTAGATTTCAGAGTTGTCTCACTCACTTTCAGCCACTTTTTTCAGTGGTTGAGGCGTGGGTGTAAATGTGTGATTTATTTACAATATATATTGATGCTTAGGAGTGTGTTGTTCTAAATGAGGTTATTCAGTGGTGCCTATTTTGTGTTACAGATTCACTCTTCAAGTTCCATGTTCTTAGGTATTCATCGATCTTTTCATATTATCAAAATGAATAAACAAATAACTTAAGAGTTATTATGACATCGGTTTATGTAATGCAATGACAATAAGTCATCATTAAATATTCTTTAACATTGGACATAACCAACATGCATAGTGGTGTGGTCTACACTCTCCACCAATCACACAATCCATATAAAAAATTGTTAAATATACAAAAACAATTGATTGGTGGAAAGATATGGGTGTCACCTCTTTATGCTTGTTAGATAAGCTCTATCATCCTCTAAAGTATAAACTCCCATAATTATGATAAGGAGGTGACTTTATTTATGTAGTGCCCACCAGATTTCTATCCTTTCCTAAAGACTGTTGACTCATATGAGTAGCTTGATTATTATGTATGAGACATTGTTATTTGATTTTGGTAGATTTCGATTCACATTTGCTACAATTATTATTGTATGGTCTACAACATCGTATTTGACATGACACTTTTAAGACACTATATGATATTCAAGACATTAGTTATTTCATTCTGATTAGAGATGATGATACTACGATGTTTTAGATTTTATGGATTATGTTGTCATATGGTATTCAATGATGATTGTGAATTTAAGTTATACATTATGGATATTGGATCGTGCTTATATATATCATTGCTAGAATAGATGTTGTGAGATTTTATTTAGTTGATATTATATTTCCATGTTTCATTTAGATTTATATAGATATTTTATCATGTAAATCAGATTTGAGATTTGCCTTGGATGTGCAGGATTTGCAAGTGGCACAACTTAACGAACATGGGACTTAGTGGTAGCACTAAAAAGGATGCCAAAACCATCATTCTAAACCTTTTTATCACACCTTGTGTCATTTTGGTTGTTGTTTGTAATTGGGAAATTTGGAACTGATTATTGCATGTGATTTGATTTAATTATTATTTTATATTTACAAACCTTAAGCACCATGGTAATCTTTGATTACTTCATTGCTCGCCTAATTTGGATTTCCTTTTATTAATAAGGTCATTTTGGTTGATTTGTGTTATGGGGTGTTTTAGTTTCTTAAAATTGTTATGGAGGTGTGTTGGGAGTTGCTAAGGAAGTTTGGGGGGGAACAAATCCTCACCTTGAATTCTTCTATTCAAACCCAAATCCTGAATTTAAGCTTTAGTGACATTTTTTAAGGCTTGTTTCAAAAGGTAAGGGTCTTTTTTACATCAAATTTGGTCCATGGGACATAACTATTAGCCAAACATGGAGTGATAGAATGATTAATTCACAACCACATAGGGGCTACTTATACAACAGACTTACTTCAAAATTATGGAATAATACCTAGATACTCATCTAATGATCACCTGTAGATTATTTTCTAACACTTAGAAATCTGTTGCACCTACACATATGGTCTAATTTTCTAACATTCCCCCTTTATTACATTATTTTTACAAATATTCCCCCTAAACTATTTTAATTTCACCTTTCCAATGGACTTGGTGAGTATATCAGCTATTTGTGCAACTGTTGGGCAGTACTGGAGCTATATGTGGTGGATTAAGACTATAGTGCACACTCCTCTTTGACACTTATTATATTTTGATTTTGATTAGTGTTGACTATAGACATAGATATTATTATATAATTTTGGTTTAGCATGATGTTAGATGATAGATATATTCTGACTATTGATGAATTTTGATTCATAATATGATTTGTGTGGATTCGCATAGACATAGAGAGAATTTTTATATTGATGATGATGATGTGGCTGTTAGAATATATATTTATTGACATTCAAAAATTCTCATCATGTTGACTATGATTTAGCATTTGAACTAAATCTCGTGATCTTGTTGATATCAATGCAATGGTAGAATTGAGTTGTTGTTGAAATTTTAGACAAAAGATAGCATTGTTTAGTTGAGATGATGATTTAGTTATATGAGGATGTTTATTGATTGATGTACGTATATTTCATCTTTAATGTATTTGATGCGGCCATAAGGATGAAGGAGGTATTGTGTGATTTTGCAAGTAATTATGTCACAACAATCAAAAGGGGGTTAGGAGACCAACCACAATGGAATACTGGATGGATACAACGCTGATCACCATGGAAAATTTGTTAGAAAACTTTATGTTTACATTATTTGTAATTGTTGTATGTTTAATACAGTAAGTTATAATATTGTTTGTTAGATTGTTAAGGCACATATATATTGTTATAACAATCTATATTACGAATAGTTAGAGGTTGGAAATATTGTTTGGGTGAGTTATATTAGGAGATATGATCTCCGTAAATATAGGAATGTATTTCCTATATAATTGTATCTTGTTTACATAATCAAATAATGAAGTATTTGTCTATATCTTATTGTGCATTCCAAACCAAATTCAATATTTTGTATAAGAGTGATGGATTCATAAGTTTGTGAGGGGTAGATCTAGTTCTATTTGTGATCGACCCCTATTATGAAAAGATTTTTTATTTTCAATTGCATCAATCTCACTCGGAATTTGTGTTGAGATATGTTCATGGTCCTCAAACCTGTG